>JAGFBZ010002535.1:0-462281 GCA_018398805.1 Hirundichthys speculiger | reverse complement strand
CACCAAACAGCAAAGTGACTACTTGTCTGCCTTTAAATAGGCAGACTGACTGATTATGAGTTTGGAAACACCTGTGATGTCAATTAAAGGACACACCTGAGTTAATCATGTCACTCTGGTCAAATAGTTTTCAATCTTTTATAGAGGTACCATCATTTTTGTCCAGCCCTATTTCATTAGTTTGTTTTTTTAAATAATTATGGTAATCAACAATTCAAAAGTGATGGCTGATTTTGATTATTTAATTTTCAATAAATTTTTATTTATTGTTACTTTTGTAAGTTTCAAGTGATTTCAGTGAGAATTGTGGGTTTTTCCTTCTTTAACTGAGGGGTACCAACAATTTTATCCATGTGTGTATGTCTTTAGGCACCTCTTGTGCAAGATATATAAGAGATGAAAGAAAAAAGGCATTATTTTTGCAAAGAGGAGACTCTGCAGAGTTCAATGATACCAAACACAGCTATGACAGATGAAGTGATCGTTCTGTATGAGTCATTTTTAGACAAAATTATTACACAATGAGGACGCCGGCGTCCTCGTCGGGCGCATCAGGTTAATATAAAAACCATCTGTCATCTGTGGAAACTGGGGTGCTGTAAGAAACACCCGCCATTACTCTAACAAAGGCACTGTTATTCCCATTTATGAAGTCTTACTGGTATTTCTGTAATCATTAGATTGCACTGGATAAAGATTTAATTTGGTTCTTACCCCTTACTCACACGTATGTGTTGGCAGCATCAACAATATTGTTGAATGGGGTGGCGTCAAACGATGTCACATTAAATTGTGGGTCCATTGTGTCACAGTGGAAGTGGAGTAAAGTTCAACTTTTAACATGTTGATGTGAGGTTCTTGTGAGTTTTTAGTGGAAGAAACCACTGTAATATATAATCATGCATTACAAGGAAAACATTCTGATTTATGGTATTGGCTCTTAATCAACTTTAGCAATACACCAATCAGCTCTGCAAGCGGTCAGTACATCACCAAGATCCTTGAGGCAAAAAATGTTTACAAAGATCCAGAGATAGAGGGAGTAACAGCAAGATCTAACACCTGTACTGGGCAGTTAGATGGAACTCCATTGTTACCCTCACATGGAGTTTATTTGGGTCAAGGCAGAGATCTATCAAACTGATTTTCAGAACCTAAATACTGCTAAGAGTATGGAAGAGACTATTTACTTCACCTACACCTGAGCTTTAGATAGATTTTTTGGTTTTTCTTTTCTTAGTAGTGGACTAAGTAGCACACAACTTGTGCAACAATTTTGTCTTGTTTTTTTTTTTTTTATTTGAAGTTCCTACCTAATTCTGAGCAGTTTCTCCCAGCCTCTGCTGTGTATCACTGGCTGCTTGTCAGGAGAATGGATGGAGTCTGTCCCCCCAAGTGAAAACCTGGCCCAACACTGTGTGCTAACCCACTGGATAACAGATAGACACAGACATCCCACATCCCTTTTGGGGATTTTGAAAGGGGTTCTGGGAGTCTGTGTTGTGTCTGTGTGTGCAATCTCGTGGTCGTTTGTAACCCTGGCACTCTCATAGCACCTGCTGCCTAACCCAGGCAGTCTAGTAATGATGCAGACTGATGATGTTAATAAGAAGAGGTGCCGCCCTCGGCTACACAGCTCAGGTAGGACACATGTGTCCACTTATTCACAGGCGCACAGATGCAAGTAGAAAGACAAACGTAAAATCAACTAGATTTGAACATTTACCAACACTCCATAATTACAAAGCTCAGTTTCAGATGCAAACAATGCAGTACATCTCTGTTTCTTTAAGAAGACTTGCACGTGTTTCAAGATGGGAAGTGGCTGAGCTGAGAAATAGTGTCTCCCTATCTGTTCAGAAATCCAGAAATTATGGAAATGAAAATATGATGGTGTGTCTGATGAAGTGTTCCACCAAACGGGAAAAATAAATATCACATATAGTGATGTCTTCATGCATAAAGCAATACTGTGTCTCTTTTTCTTGAAAAGATGGACATCAGTAACTGTCAGTTGATCCCAGCAGCCTTCATTTTCATATATATATATATATATATATATATATATATATATATATATATATATATATATATATATATATATATATTAGGGATGCAACGGTACTCGGTAAAATACGGTACGGTTTGGTGCAACCTGAACGGGACATGGGACGCTTTTATGTCCCGCGGTATTTATGTTCCTATAACTTTGCATTTGACTTGCACGTGAGCGTGCGTGCTTTTTAGGCAACAGGCCCGCCACTGCTTGTCAATGTCCACTCGCCTCCGCTCACTCACAGTGACCAGCCTATCACACTTTGGCCGGTTGGCTGCAGCTCATAGATGCAGGAAATTGAAAAAAAAAAAAAAAAAAAAACAAGCAAAAAACAAGAGAAGTTGGGAGAAGACGTATTTAAATCGCCAGCGTGGGAGCATTTTGGTTTTGCTGTTTAATTCACTGGCGAGGGAGTGAAAACAGTTAACATTTAACAGAACGCAATCTTCCACCTCCCTAAACCCGGCTCTTACCTGCGTAAGCTCCAGTTGTTACCAGTTGTGCGTCTTGGCGCAGAACAAATCATTGGATGCGCATTTAAAGATCACGAACAATTAATGTTCCTGTCCTTCTTCGACCACCGACAGTTTCAGACATATCGGAAATAAATTCCCGCATCCAACCTTTTACAGCTTGACACCATGGATGACTCAAACAGTTGGGTGGCACCACTACCTTTCAGGGAACCAAGGCGGAGACTCCCCAACAATAGAGTGCAAGCAGTCAAACGCTTTTCAACATTATGCCACATGTTCACTAAAAAAACAGACATGAAAGAACACATGGTGGCATTCATCCAAAGATCTTTAAGACAGGTCATGCAGAACCAGCTCCACCACTCCATGGGAAGCAAAGAGTGTTGGTATTTACCAATCTTTGGAGTTTATCATGCACACAAGCCAGGCCATGTACGAGCAGTGTTTGACTCCAGCACCAAACATCAAGGTGTATCCCTCAACGACATCCTGTTGAGCGGCCCAGACTTAAATTACTCACTTTTGGGTGTTCTCACTCACTTTTGTAAAGAACCCGTGGCAGTGTCAGTGGATGTAGAGCAATTGTTCTACTGCTTTAAGGTGTGCCAGGAACATCGAGACTTCTTGCGCTTCCTTTGGTTCGAGGACAATGACCCAGCCAAAGGGATCACAGAATACCGTATGACTGTACACGTGTTTGGAAATAGCCCTTCTCCTGCTGTCGCCATATACGGTTTGAGAAGAGCTGCGTTGGAAGGTCAAGAAGAATATGGGGAGGAGGCAAAACAGTTCATCCTAAAGATGTTTTACGTTGACGACGGTCTTACCTCGTTCTCCTCCTCCAAAGATGCCATCCAAGTCATGAAAGAAACCAAAGAAATGTTGGACGACTCAAACATACATCTGCATAAGATAGCCTCAAATTATAATGCAGTGATGGAATTCCCATTCGCACCGGAAGAACGTGCTAAAAAGCTGAAAGACCTGGAGCTAGGCGTAGATCCTTTGCCCCTGCAGAGAAGTTTAGGTCTTAATTGGCACTTTCAAACTGACAGCTTTACCTTCCTCGTCTCTCCAGAGGAGAAGCCATTCACTCGTAGGGGGATTCTCTCTACAGTCAACAGCGTATTTGATCCGTTGGTGTTTGTGGTTATAGGAAGAATATTGAAAAAAAGTTTGAGAAAATTGCATGAAATGACAAATAAAAATTTATTTGCAATTCATTGAGGGAAATAAGTATTTGATCCACTAGCAAAACATGATCTAATACTTGGTGGCAAAACTCTTGTTGGCAAGCACAGCTGTCAGATGTTTCTTGTAGTTGCTTACTAGGTTTGCACACACATCAGGAGTAATTTTAGTCCACTCTTCTCTGCAGATCATCTCCAAGTCCTGAAGGTTTTGAGGCTTGCGCTTGGAAACTCGCAGCTTCAGCTCTCTATTAAGGTCAGGAGACTGGCTAGGCCATTCCATGACCTTGATTTGCTTCTTATGGAGCCACTCCTTTGTTTCCTTGGCTGTATGTTTTGGGTCGTTGTCATGCTGGAAGACCCATCCACGACCCATTTTCACTGTCCTTGTGGAGGCAAGGAGGTTGTCACCCAAGATTTTGCAGTACATGGCCCCGTTCATCTTCCCATCGATGCGGTGAAGTCGACCTGTCCCCTTAGAAGAGAAACACCCCCAAACCATAAGGCTTCCACCGCCATGCTTGATAGTAGGGATGGTGTTTTTGGGGTCATATTCAGCATTTCTCTTCCTCCAAACACGTCAAGTTGAGTTGAGGCCAAAGAAGCTCAATTTTGGTCTCATCTGACCACACCACCTACTCCCAGTCTCTTTCTGAGTCATTAATATGTTCGTTGGCAAACCTGAGTTGGGCCTGGACATGAGCCTTCTTGAAGCAGAGGGACCTTGGACCACTGCAGGATTTTAAACCATTGTGTCTCAGTGTTTTACCAATAGTTTTCTTGGCGACTGTGGTCCCAGCTGTCTTGAGATCATTAACCAGCTCCTCCCGTGTAGTTCTCGGCTGATCTCTAACCTTTCTCATGATCCTTGAGACCCCACGAGGTGATATCTTCCATGGAGCCCCCAGCCTAGGTCGATTAATAGTCATGTTGTACTTCTTCCACTTCCAAATAATTGTACCATCAGTTGTCACCTTCTCATTCAGCTTCTTACTTATGGTTTTGTAGCCCATTCCAGCCTTGTGGAGTTCAACAACTTTGTCCCTGACATCTTTTGACAACTCTTTAGTCTTGCCCATGGTGGAGATGGTGGAGTATTACTGAGTCTGTGGGCAGATGGCTTTTTATACAGGTGTTTGGAACAGGTGTCTCTCATGCAGGTAATTACTTTAGTGAGATTAGGAGTATGCCAATGGTCTGTGGGAACCAACACTGGTCAAGGTTGGTCAGGGAACAAATACTTATTTCCCTCAATGATTTACAAACAAATTTTTATTTTTCATTTCCTGTAATTTTTTCAATTTTTTTTCAATATTCTTTCTATAACTGTTAAAATAAAGCTGCCATAAAAATCTGAGACTGTTCATTTATTTCTTAGTATGACAACTGCCAATATATATGACATACACACACAGAAGCTGTGTTTTAAACTGAGCGTGTGCTGTGGTTTCCCAGTATTGGAATGTTTGCTTGTAGTCTCGAGAGCTTAATCTCTTCCCTCAGTCACAATGGCACTGTGTTGTAAAAGCTGGCTGGAGTCTGCTTAGCACAGGTTGGAAGTTACTTTATGTCTCCCTCTGCAGTCTCTCCGTGTTTTTTACTTTGCCTCACAATCCGAAAGAATTGATGGAGTCGTTGTGTTATTTCCAGCAATGTCAGCACAGCCAAGACACACTCTCACTCTTTCACGTCTTTCTCCTTCTCCTCTGCTGCCTCTCTTCTTTCTTAGGAGGTAAACATATTTTGCAGAAAAGCTGACGGAGAGCAATGTTTTAACAACCTCAAGGTCAGCAAGTCAAAGCCTGCAGTCGTCACGCCAGCCTCACTGTATGTGGCCTCTGTGCGAGGGCGTGTTCACGTTTATGTTACAACAGTGTGGCACCTCCATGGCAGATTTATACCTCTCTGTGCACCTTCAATAATTCAATAACAGTGCTTGTGTCCCTCCCTGGCTTTCAGTGTCATTATAGAACAGGGCTAAATGCCACTGAGCTCGGTCCATCTCTCCATCTGCGTCTCTTTACTGCAGCGCCAGGGCACAAACAATGAACCCACCACATATACACACACTCAAGTACTCATTCTGCCGCCCCACTTTCAGACAGGCTCCCACAGCTTAGCAGGCTGTCTCCTGTTGCAAATTTTGCTAAAACCCTGCTACAGTTGTCATATTAGTGAACCTTTTAGTTTCCAACCACATGATGGTAATTCCACTCACAATCCTCTCCTCTGTACTCTGCAGTGACCACACTGCACTGCATTCAGCCACCATAAGCATCAAAATAAGTCAGCTCGGCCATTCCCTCACCTCTTTTATGGCCTGTCGATGTCTCATCGCTGCAGTGTGAGGCTGTTTTAACCCCCTTGACCTGTCTCCTAGCCCTGCTTAGCTGCATTCTGGACATCCGTGACTCTTCCCATGTTACGGAGCTCCTTCAATCTCTCCCATCGATCCAGCTCCCCCTCTGTTGCTATGTGCTTCAACCTCTCCCTGACCCATCTTCTGCTGCCTCATAGTCCTGTCTAGTAATGTGCCCTGCGCCATGCCCTTGCTATGTGTGTGCATGTGCACGCATGAGCGTGTTCGTCGCTGACCTGAGTGATGAGTGGTGACCCTCCAGCTGGCGCCTGGCGTCCTCCTCGCTCCTATTGATTAGATCTGAGGTTTCATACAGTAGCCGCCTCACGTGACTCTGTCATTTAGTGTCTCTAAAACTGTCTCCGACCTGTCTTGCACACACACGTATATTCATTCAGTCACTTATGGGGTACATGTGTAAGTGATGAGCTTGTTTTCGACTGGACTAATTAATACAAAGAGGGTTAAAGGGCCAGACTCTATATTCCACATATGAATATATACAGGCATCCAGCAGAATTAATTTAATTAAGAGACAACAGATGCAGCATGCTAACTGCTTGTATCGTTTAGGTTACAGATGCAGAATGAGTCAGCAGCAGAATGAAGTGTGACTGAGGGATCAAAAGGACAGCAGACATAGAGCTGTCATTGTTCATCTACATCAGAGGATTTGATGTAATTTGATTTTTGATTCGAGTCACTTTTGAGAGTCTTTTATTTGTCAACGTGCCAGGTTGCTTCCTGCTTTTACAAACTTTAGTAAACAGAATCCTGAGGAAAACTAGATCACAAAGTGTGTGTGTGTGTGTGCGCGCCTGCCTCTTCCACTCAGTCTTTGCCACAGTAATGCTCAGGTTAAGTGTAGTTGCAGGCTATTATACATCATTAGGTAAGTAAGGCTCAGGCAGCACAGCGTGAGAAATGGACTCTCTCAGGTGCTTCATTTCTCTCTGGCCACAGCTGAGATGGGATCTGACGTCACACATGCATATGTATGGTGCTATATGCACACATGCCCGTGTGTGCACATAAAGCAGCAAGTCACTTATCCATTCGGTCACAAATCACCGTGTCAATCAGGAGGTTTATAGAGGCTGAAGCCTCTTGATGGCTGCTAGTCACTCAGGCCCACCTGCCACTCGCCTGTCACCATGGAAATTAAAGGCTTCCTAATGGATACATGTGAGCATTTTATTATGTTTTCACATTTTATGATACATGTGAACACCAGCCACACTGGACTTGGAGTGTAGTAATTTCTTCTAACCACATCAATTAGAGTTGGCCTTCTACACAGACTAGACATTAGCCTTTTAATGAAATGAGAGATGAGGCGTCTAGCATTATAGATAAGAAGTAATGTTTCTGTTTTACATAGCAACAAATAATAGTGACTTTATGCTTATGAGATATTGAAGTTTATTGCATTATTTTCCTTAAGATTTCTAATCTAGACCAGTTTTGTGACAAACTCATCAGATTCAGAGAAAAAGAAAACATGATTGTTTTCTTTGAAAGAGAATAGTATCAGCATCATTTTTGGTCCATCAATAGTGCTTAGAAACACACCCATTGCTCCTCAGAAAGGTCAGACTAGTGCTGTTACACTTCATGTTCAGTTTTAGGCCACAGTCAGATGAAAGAGCCATGTGCCCGCCGTTATCTCTCTTTGTTGTTGTATTTCTGATGCAGAGCGTGCACAGCAGTGTCCTCTGTCCAGTTAACGGACCTTTTGCTGGGTTAAAAGACAAAATCCGGCCGAGCGACAGGGCAATAGGAACCTGTAGTTGATGGATGAAAGAGGGCAGGAAAAAGACTAATTGTTCTCATTACAGAACAAATAAAAATCAATACCTCTCGAAGCAAAGGGGAGCCTGTTTGGGTCTTGAAGGGCTCTGTAGTTATTGCATAGGAGTGGATTTTGTTGGAATTGCAAGCAGCGGGTAAAGCACAGTGGAACTGATCACATTTGAATGCTAATTTCGACAAAGGACAGTTAGATTAATAGATGTGGCAATCCAGCACCGGTCCTTCCAAACATAAAATCTGTGGGGGTGTTTGAGATTGAAGTTTTAAATGCAATTAAATGAGAAAACACGTAGCAGGGAAAAAAGGGAGGGGTGGGGATTTTTCCCCAATTTTTTCAAATTAAAAAAGGAAATTTCATTACCAAGGGAAGCATATTTTACACAGGCAATTACAAGGTTAATACATCTTCAGCATCCCCCCCTTAAAGTCCTCACATATTTGGTTAAGGATTTTGTTCTTGGATTTTAGTTTAATTGGCTATGCAGGGGTGACACAAAGTGTACATGGTACACACACTAATACACACACAAGCACTCAAATACAGATTATTAAACAGTAAGTAAAATCCTGGGAGATTTGGCTATAACCTTAACCTAAACCTCTACACCACTTATGCTCAACTCAACACCTCTGTGCCACTTCCAACCCGTCACTTCATTTCATCTGGCCCAAAGGCGGTTACATATTTGCCATATAATACAATTCTAAGCTATTTGCATGAACCCTAACTTCATGTCCAGCAATAGATTCCAATTGCCCACCGCATGTCAGTAACTTAAATTAAGACTCTTCCTACAACAGTTATGCAGTTGAGGGATGGATTTTGAATAAAATAAGAAATAGGAAAATAAATGTTTATTTTTACAAGGAAGCCAATGTTAAGACAGATGGGAAGAAATGTGTTTTTGCTTAAGCCAAGCAGAGACAAGAGACAAGCCAGTGTTTTTTTTTTCTTTGCTGTGCAACAGCAAAAAAAAAAACACACTTTTCCTATCATAGAATATGGCTCTTCCTATCATTGTGAAGCAGAAATTTACCAAGCGTTGGATTGTTCACCCACTGATAGGGAACGTGAGCTGGGTTCAGACTGTCGTGAGTCAGGTTAGTTTTACCCAACTGCTGTTGCAATAGTAGACTGACCATAGACTGTAAGACTCTTCCTACAATGGTTATGTGGTTGAAAAGTGGACAAACCCTTCTGTGACATAATCCATAGGTTTCTGAAAAGTGGCTTTGAACCCCAATTGTGGGGGCTCTGATTGACACCATCTTAGCAGGAGCTGACTCCTCCCAACCCCACTTAATTCAAAAATGGCTAAAGTAGTGCAACATTTACTGCAAGCTAGCTATTTTAGCCTAACGTAGCTTATGCTATTCTGTCCATACATCATTGTTTCAGTTGTCGCTACTCAAAGAACATATCAAACATGGACCACTCCAGCTCAGCAGCTAACTGCAGCTAGTAGCTGTGGTTGGCTAACTGCAGTTCAGTTTGTCAACCTGGAAGGGTCCTGGGGCATTGATGGCTCCGCCAGAGCAGCCAAAACCACAGTCACAGCTACAGTCGTCTGGCTGCTAGCCAAATCTAATGGCTGCGCCACCTTCGTCCTCGGACCCTTGCAGCCCAACCCAGGGACACTCACAAGGATCTGTTGATTGTAACAGCTGTAGGTATACTCATTGCTGCTGTATGGATGAATATTTGACATGGAGGTCAGTACAAATTGACTCACTTTTAGAGCCAGGGCCCAGTGGTTATTCAAAGAAACACTTTTTTTAGCGACTTTCACATTAAATTCATTTTTGAAAACAAGATTTTTACCCTCGGTCTACCACACCACTGTAAAACTAATTACAACTCAAAAAATAAATTAATGTAAATAAAAGCAGAATTCTGTGATTTGCAGAAAAAAAAAACATATTTTACTCCCAATAGAACATAAAATGTTAAAGTGTTGAGAGTGAGGTTCCTCAGGCCCCGCCCACAGAGAGTTCCACCCCTGAAGGTATTCAGCAGCGAGAGAGAGACCCGTCACCCAGCCTGAACACTCCTCAATATGGAAGATCACCACCCTTCTCTCTTTTCACAGCCTCCTCCAGTCCTCCATCACTCCAAGTGAACTTTCTCCCCTCCCCAACTTCCTCCCTTCTGGAGTTCACCGACCAGTTGAATGAACTGGTCACTGCTGGGACCAACTCACGCCCCTTCCACTCCCCACATCTCCTAACTTTTCATCCCTAACTTCTCTTCTCTTCAGCCAACCTTGAAACCTACATCAAAAAAACGCCGCCCTGCACCTCCTCCCCCTTCACAGCAGTGTTACATTCAGCCTCTTTCTCAGCAGCCAGATGAAGTCACACATAATATTATTGCAAACTCAAACTGATGTGTGTCAGGTCCAGATCACAAGGATGATAGAACTCATTAATGCTCCCAGGAGAAACCAGGACCCAGTGTTCCAGCTGCTGTCTCTATTTCTGTGTTTATAGCTCTTAGAAAGAAAGTGCTGCATATAATTCCACCATCCAGCAGGAATTTATTTGGTAAAGATTTCTTACCATAAACATTCTCTTCAGGTCCCCTCTACTAACTTTACAAACGTAGCTCTTGTAAATATTCAATCTCTTAACAGCAAGTTGTTCTTAATTAATGACTTTATCACTGAGCATCATCTTGATTTCATGATTCTAACTGAAATCTGGTTAGACCTGGTTCCCTGGGTCAGCCCCTCTAAACATTAACTCCATGAATGTTTCTAGAACAAACAGGAAAGGTGCTGGTGTTGCTGCTGGAGTTAAAGACTCATTTCAGTGCGAACAGTTAACATGGTGATTTTGATTTATTTAGATTCCTGTGTGTTGTGCTGAAAAACATTCCACAAATCTTGTTTTTAATTACCTGCAGACCTTTAAGGTCCTCTGCAAGTTTTATCAACAACTTCTCTGAGCTGTTTGGTGTTATCACAACAGATTTTGACCACATTGCCATTGCTGGTGATTTTAACACAAGTGCCAGTGAATTCTGCAGTGTGTTTGAAACTTTTGATCTGTTTGCAGCATGTGAACGAGGCCACACACAAATGAGGGCACATGCTGCATTTGGTAATAAGCAAGGCTGTTGATATTTCTAACACTGTTGTAAAGGAGGTTGGCCTCTCTGACCACTTCTGTATTTTCTTTGAAAGTTTCACCAGTCATCAAAACAGTCAGTTTCTGTAAGGAAACAGTATATAAATGAACGGACTGCTCACCTTTTTATGAAAGTCATGTCCACGTCAGTGAGCCCATGGTCTGAGTCTGACGTACTTCTTGATCATTTTGAAAGTAAAATGCTTAAAATTATTGGTGTTATTGCACCCGAAAAGGTAAAAATATTATCCATCAAGCTGAAAGCACCATGGAGAAAGAGCCCAGCTGTCACATATCAGAAGAGATAATGCAGGTGTGAATGGAGAAAAAGCCATCAACACATTCACTTATTAAATCTCTAAAGAAAACCTTCACACTTACAAGACTGTTTTTAAAAAAGAAAAAGCCAATTTTTCTGACATAATGAGCAGGAATATCAACAACAATTGGCTGCTTTTTGCCACTGTTGTCCCTGACTTCATGTCTCAGAACAGGTGTAATGAGTTTGCATCTTTCTTTGATTTAAAAATCAAAAACATCGGAATTGCCATTAAAACATCTAAACTAAACACTGGACGTCTCACAGTACTGCAGCCAAACAGCAACAGTTTGATCAGATTGCCGACATTTAGTCCTATCAGTGCTAAAACCCCAGAGGAGATAGTTAGGAACCTAAATTCATTCACACGCTGTTTAGACTTTTAACAACCAGCTTTTTCAAAACAGTTTTTGCTTCGTTCAAACAGATTATCAATACATCACTCTCATCAACAAATATTCCCAAATATCTCATAACTGCAGTTGTCTCTAGTCCCACGTAAAGAAGAGAAGCTTGAGTCCTTCAGTATTAAACAATTACACCCCAATCTCTAATCTTCCCTTTATTGAAAATAATTTTGAGAAAGCGACGTTGAATAATCAGGTGAACAATTTCTTAAATGCAAACGACCATTTTGACAGAGTTCAGGCTGGCTTCAGACAAAATCACAGCACTGATACGTCACTGATCAAGGTCTTAAATGACTTTTAACTAAACCCTAATTCAGGTAAAACATCTACTCTGACGTTGCTGGTAGAGGTGGGCGGATCGATCCAAATATCGATAATATTGATATCAATGCTGTTATTGATATCGAATGATACTCGTGTAAAAAGATCGATACTCAAGCCTTTTTTTTCTCTCCCACAACACTAAGAATTCATTGAAGTCTGTGTCTGACACGCTGTCACTGTGTCCTCCTCCCCCTGCCCTCTCGTCTTGTCTTTTGACGTTGCATCATCACGTGGCTCAGCGGCTTCAGCCAAACAAGCATGCAGGTAGACTCAGTCTGGCCCCTCCCCCCAGGCCCGCCCACTTAGAAAAAACATTAAGAACAGAACAATTCAACTCTAATCATTATTTACACAAAAATGTTAATTGTGATAATAAAGTATTTTGCTGTCACCTATAAAGTTTACCGAAATGCTATCCTAGGTTTTAACAAAATAATCCAAAGACAAAAATCACAAAAACACCAAAAGGTCAGCAGTTTCATGATAGATAAGCTTAATATGAAAAAGTATCGGTATTGGTATCGGCATTGGCAATACTGGCCCTGTATTTACTTGGTATCGGATCGATACCAAAATTCCCAGTATCGCCCACCTCTAGTTACTGGATCTTGGTTCAGCCTTTGATACTGTGGACCATAAAATCCTTCTTGACAGACTAGAAAACTGGGTGGGGTTATCAGGTCCAGTTCTCAGTTGGTCCGGATCATATCTTGAAGTAATGAGCTTTGTTGTTAACATGGGTGAAAATAAATCTGGGCTAATTCCCATTACCTGTGGAGTCCATCAAGGATCAGTTCTTCAGTCACTGTTATTCAATCTCTACAATCTCTGCTTCCCCTGAGTCAGATCATCCATGACAATAACGGTGCTTACCACGGCGATGTAGATGACACTCAAAGTTACTTGGCTCTTTCACCAGATGACTCTGCATCAGTGCTTGGAGCAAGTGAATAGCTGGATACAATCAAGCTTCCTTCAGTGAAATGAAGACAAGACAGAAAAAAATCTGATTTGGTAACAAAATGGAAAGAATAAAAGTTGCTGCCCATGTTGAATCCAGAGGGCTTAAGACAAAAACCCTGGTTAGAAATGTTGGTGTTTTCATTGACTCAGACCTGAGCTTCAACAGCCACATCAAAGTTGTAACTAAAGTAGCTTTTTATCACCTCAAACAGATATCCAGACTCAGAGATCTGATGTCCGGAGCAGATTTACAGCAGCTCCTCCATGCCTTCATCTCCAGCAGACTTGACTACTCTAACGCTCCTCTGTCTGGTCTTCTCAAAAAGATGATTAGACAGCTTCAGCATCATCCAGAACACTGCTGTCAGAATTCTAACAAGAACCAGGAAAACTGAGCCCCCTGTTCTGAGAGAAAGTGTTGTTGTTAGTTTACAAATCAATTCATAATATGGGCCAGAACACATTTCAGATTCCCTTGTAGGATATAAACAAAGTAGAGCTCTCAGATCTTTAGAACCTCAAGTTAAGACCAAACAGGGTGAAAATACATTTAGCTACTATGCCGGAGACAGATGGAATAAACTTTGTGTTGATATTAAATGTGCCTCAACTCTAGACACTTCTAAAGTTGAGCTGAAAACTGTTTTCCTAAAATCAGACTAAACCTTTGTTTAGTCTGATTTTACTGTACCGTTTCTACTCACCTATTCTAAGCTTTATTTTGTTTCTTTTTCTGTCCAAGTCCGTTTTTTGTGATTTTGTTATGCATTTGATTTAGCTATTTTTATTAATTAAATGAAAAATTTTGTTTAATCTTTCTTTCATCTCAAAGCACATTGAGTTGCCTTTATGAATGAAATATGTGATACAAATACACTTACCCTGCGCCTGTTTGGCGCAAATCAATAACAAATGGAGGAGCATTTGACAACTTATTAGGTTAATAGGCTAATCTCGCGATACAATGCGATACACGATATTCGGCTCACGATACGATATATACGAGATATTCATCTTACAATGTTTTTACATCATTTTCCGAAAAAAAGTTTTGTTTGAATTAATTGAACTGAAAGCATCAATTACACATTATATGGCTGACAGGCAGCTTGCAAATGCTGGACAAAATGAATAAAAGATTTGTTGAGAAAAATAGTTTCATTTTTTAAACACTGCAAATTATTACTTGCAAGCTTTTAAAACGGGGGTTTTGAAAGAAGCTTAGAATATTGATACCCGGGGCTGAAAAATCAATACTCTTTTTGCTTGAAATGAAATATCGATATATATTGCAGAATCGATAAAATCATTTTATACCCAGTCAGTAACTTGACTGGGTATAAAAGGAGCATTTCAGAGAGGCAGTGCCTCCCAGACGTTTAGTGACCATAAGGCCCTCACTGCATTATGAACAGGCATGTTTCTCTACTGGACATCACCACATGAGCTCAGGAACACTTCCAGAAATCACTGTGTGTGAGCACAGTTTGCAGTGGAGTCCATAAATGCAAGTTAAAGCTGTATCATGCAAAGAAGAAGCCATATGGGAACATGATCCAGAAACTCTGTCGTCTTCTCAAGGCCAAAACGCATCTAAAATGGTCTGAGGCAAAATGAAAAACTGTTTTGTGGTCAGATGAATCAAAATTTGAATGTTTTTTTTTTTTTTTTGGAAACTATGGATGCCATGTCCGACAGACTAAAGAGGAGAGACACCAACTAGCTTGTTATCAGAGGACAGTTCAAAAGCCTGCATCTCTGATGGTATGGGATTGCATAAGTGTGCCTATGGTGTGGGCAGCTTACACATTTAACACAAAAGGCACCATCAAGGCAGAAGACTACATAGAGTTTTAGAGCAACATATGCACCATCCAGACATCTCTTTCTGCTAAACTACATAGTGCATCCATCACAACAGCATGGCTTCACAGAAGAAGAGTCCAGGTGATGAACTGTCCTGCCTGCAGTCCAGATCTTTCACCAATTGAAAATGTTTAGCACATCAAAAAAGGAAAATATGGCAACGACAGTTCAGGACTGTTGAACAGCTAGAATCCTGCATCAGACTAGAATGGGAAACATTCTCCTAAAACTCCAGCAACCGGTCTCCTCACTTCCCAGATGTTTACAGACAGTTTTTAAAAGAAGACTGAATGCTACTAATATTTTCCTTGAAATGGTAAAATGTCTCTGTTTCAACATCCGATATGTTCTTTATGTTCCAATGCAGATTAAATATGGGTTTGTGAGATTTGAAAATCATTCCATTCTATTTTTATTTATGTTTTACATTGTGTCCCAACGTTTTTGGAATTAGGGTTGTAATTTATAATTAAATAGAGAGAGAGGTATGTAATATGATTTTTAAAAAAGTAGGTAGATTTAAATAGTCTGGCATTTGCCTTGTCGCTGACCATTTGACAGTAATCACAATGCTGTGGCCCGGGATGAAATTGAGTCTGACACCTCTGCTCTACACACACAACCCTAAGCAATTTGGAAATTTTGGAACCTAACCACTTCTCTTATGCAAACCTTTTGCACAACAGTCGACCTTAAAATCACCATGACAACCAGAGAAAGAAGTCATAAAACCCGTTATGTCCCCGTAGGAGCAGTTCAAAACTATCACAAGTTAGTTTTTAACAAGTATTGTTTGACACGCACATACACACTGCTTCTGCGCAGAGTATATTGGCATATTGGCAGCAGTGTGTTTGTGTGTGTGTTTATGGTTGTTCCTCAAACTGAGTGGCTCTGGTCTGGCTTTTCTCTGACACAGATGACAGCATCAATGTGTGCAGATTTCTGTGCTGCATGTGGATATTCACACTGAAGTGTAGAACAGCTTTCACTCACATTGACCTACAGCGCATAATAAGCAACAAGAGTGGGACAACGGTGCTCATGGATCGCATCTGAGTGTCTTTACGTCTTTTAATTATGTAAACATTACAGAAAAAGTTGGCAAACAAAGTTTTCTAATGGCTTTGCAGAGCTTAATAAGTGGCGCCAAACCCTCGACACTATTTTTCTTGCTAATAAGAAGTTTAAAATACCAAACTGGTTTCAAGCGTAACATTTCCAACAGCAGCCACCTCAGAGTTTCCTCCCTGTCAGGCTGTTTTCTTCTGATTTAGCCTGTCTTACATCCACGGAGACAGCACACTGTATGATAGAAATTCAACAGTGAGGCAAATTGGCAGAGCCAGAGAGGGCGGATCGACAGTGAGAAGACAAGCTGGGAAGGAGGCGGAGAGCAGGGGAGGCAGTGTGAAAGATATAGAGAGCGCGAGATGGAGATGGCGATGGAGAGAGAGAGAGGCTGTGTTGGTTTATATAACATCTCCAGGATGGTCTTTGGCATGCGTCACGGGGCTGAGCCATCAATCACTCCATCTGTGTAAAATCACGAGCTGACTCCAATATTGCTAAATATTTATACTGTCACATACACACAGGCGTGCAGATGAAAAGAGCCATTCATTAGGGCCTTCTCAGGCCTGTCAGCCTGGAGATGGAGATTAGAGAAGCAACCTCCCACTGTGCCTGCCTCTCCTCTCACCAAGCACCTCAGCCCTATATATAGAGCCATCAGGACGATAAATATCTCCAGCATGCCTCTGTTAGGTAAATACCCAGTAAATATGGCAGAGAGGATTGAAGACTAAGCTAAACAGACCTGTGTGTCTGCGAGTGTGTGTTGTGTACGGCTGTGAGTCACACAGCAGGGAACAATGGGAAGTTGTCACACTATATTTTGTATGGATCCGCTGTATGGATGGCCAGGCTTTGATTTCGCTGGCATCAGTGATGTAGTTGTAATTAAAATGTTGTTTCAGCTGATGATCACAAATTGAGCAACTGCAGTTCTATTTTCAGCATTTGCTCCTGATATAAATCTGTCAGTGTAACTCAATATCTCATACTGTTTTGTTTTGCATGTTGAAAAAAATCCAGTGTTTTGACCTCAAGTCATTTTACTTAATATATGTGAAACATTAAATGTCTTGTTTTTACAATCAGTGTGTAGCTGCAAAAATACAGAAGGCCTTCAGCTTGGAGGAGGAGATTACAAAACAGACACGGTCACAGATAGAAGAATTGTTTTGTTGCTCTCTAAAAACCAAACATAATCCATTTACTGTTGTATTAGTTCGAGAAAAGCAGATCCTTACAAATTAGACTGCGGTGTAAGCATTCTTATTTTTGCTTGAAATGTATTTTTTAAATAGGTGATTCTCTGTTGTTACGTTGATTAATAAAGTTACTATTTTTCATTAATATATATGAAAAAAAAAAAAGGGACATTTTCCAGGACCGCCTGTGGGTCTGAAGGTATGGCAGTCATCTGTTAAGCTTAAAGTTGGTGGTTCAGTTACTGGTTATACTGATTCAATTCCTGGTCCATATGTCTGCTTCTCATGCATTTCTCAGTGTGAGTTATTGTGTGTGATGGACAAAGCACTGCCTCGACTAGAAAAAGAGATATCTGTGCAGATTGCTATACCCTAAGAGAGTGCTGCATGATGGCTATGTGAATGGGAGATTGTGCTTTAAGTGTAAAATACTTCAAGTAGTCAACAAAACTAAAAAAGCTTTATATAAATACAGTCAGTCTATTTACAGCCCTTACATTTGTTTAAGGTGGCTAAAAAGTTATGTTGGATGAAAATGCCAGTATTTCTACATTTATAGTTCACGAGAGAAAAGACAGGTTTCCATTAGTGAGGGTGCGAAGGAGCACCTTCTGAGTGTTTTCGTCAGTGCATCTCCATTGCAGTGTGGCATTTGTTAGAATGCACTGACTTGGCAAATTAACACTCCATACCACCTAATGGTGGTAATGGACTGTTTTTTGTTGTTTGCCAGTTGCCACCAAAAGAAGAAGATGACAATAAAGAAGAAGAAAAATAAATTTTCTGTTTGCTTTGCTTTCGTACACCACGATAGTGGCGATGAATGAGAAGAGAAGATTTGAAATGACAGGAGACATCAAGACGGTTGAACAGCATACCCAACCAGCACCGAGTCACACCACCCACCATACGGCAGTTTGGAAAGTCCAAAAAAATTATTTTTGCATGGCCATTTGTGGTAACAGAAACACATGCCAAAGGCCAAGGCCAACGGATTGATTGCCCCATCTTATGCCAAAATATTTTTTGACAGGATATTGAACCCCACATTGCCCTCAACCTAGCCACTAGGGGGTCAGCAACCAGTGTTCTCATAGTGCTGGTCCCAAGCCTGGGTAAATGGGAGGGTTGAGTCAAAAGGGGCATCCAATGTAAGAACCTATTGATGTGATGAGCAATCTGCTGTGGTGACCCCAAAAGGGGGAAAAACTAAAAGGAATTGCTTTTTATTTATTTAAATGATGAGGAAAAGTCCATCCATCCATTACCTATGCCCGTTTAATCCTATGTAAGGTGACAGGGATCTGCTGGAGCCTAGCTCAGCTCTCTTCGAGCGAAAGGCAGGGGTACACCCTGGACAAGTCGCCAGTCCATCACAGTGCCACATGAAGATAAACAACCACGCACACTCACAATCACTCCTACAGGCATTTTAGAACCACCAATTATTTGGACTGTGGGAGGAAACCCACGCAAGACCCCTGCCGAGGTTTGAACCAGGAACCTTCTTGCTGTGAGGCAACAGTGCTAACCACCAGGCCACCGTGCTCCCCAATGAAAAGTCCATTAAAACTTTTCATTTTTCATTTGCAGCAAGCAGTGTTTAATATTTATTATGTTCAGGCTTTTACTGTGACCATTTTTGTTTTTCAAAGATTAATTTGAGCGTGCCACTTGGACTTGAAGACTAATTATGGATATTTATTTATTTATTTGGTGTCTAGACATTTTTGATCAAACAGTTTATTCATTAATGAGAAAACAATTCATCCTGTCAAGCATTTCTAAACTTAAACACCAGGTTTGGACAATGAAAGATTTCCTTGGAGGTCATCAAGTGTTAAAATTTAGGTTCTTTCTTATTTTCTTTCCTGCTTTCTTGGTGCTGAAATATTAAAGCTTTCTGTTTCTGCGTGTTTGACTATATTTTTTCCTTTTTTTTCCCCCAGTCTAGTCAAGACCACATTTTGACTTAATATTCGCCACTTAGTTTTTAGAAATCCTGAAGTACGCCATTATTTTTGCAATGTGTTATTGCATCCACTGTGGCGGACCTCGGTTCACTGCATGGTCCAGGGCTTGGCAACAGAAAGACATCAGCAACATTATCTTCACACTGTAATTATCAGACGGGGGAGCAAATTTCATTTTTATTAGTGAATAAGCTTTTATTCTCAAACACACATCCATAATTAATCATTAAATCATAGGAGAGTTACTGAGAGCGATGGACGGGGGGGCAGTGAAAGGGAGTTTGGAAGGATAGAGGGAGGGATGTGGCAATAGAGAGAAAGGGAAAAGGCATGCAATTATCTGCTGAAGTTTGACATCCCCAGTATATCCACAGAGCCATCTGACATTGCTAATTAAAGAAACAATCAAAGGTCCACCTCCAGAGAGGCAGACAAGAGATAGGAGGAAGAAAGAAAGAGGACAGAGACATAGTGAGAAGACCTGATGGGGAGAGTGAGAGAAGGGGAGGAAGGGGAATATGGGTGTCACAATCTTTGTTATTGTTTCATATGTCAACCTCCCCTCTTTATTCCAGCATGAGGCTCTTTCACACCTTAACACTCTTTTTTTCTTCTTCCTGTATCTGTACATCACACTGTGATCATTTCTGACCTTGATGTCATTTTTATAGGATTAGGGAAACTACCACTCAGAACTACAATAATATATCCAAAAAATCTAGTTGATAAATTTTAAAAGTGATATATGATTGAGGAAAAAGTTTTTTTTTTCTGTGCTTGAGCACTATTGTTTTTGTCTCTAACCTAATTGGCAGCTGGATGTTGGTAACCTAATTGCTGGCCATTAAGTTGCTTCAGCATTCCTTTCTGTGGTACAGTCTAGGCCTGTTTAACAGGAGGCTCACTACAAGATTGCATATAAAAGATTAATCAATACCAACTGTTGGTGGCCAAAAAGAGAAATGAGGAAAATGCGAGAATATTTAAGAATGACTTTGCCAATCTAGTATTTTTCTACCAGTTTGGTGTGTGCTGGTGTCAGCTTTTAGGATAGATACTGTACACTCTCTAATGTAATATAATGTGCTTTAGGGGTTTGCTTTTAAGCACTATGATGTAGAACAATCTCAAAGGAGCCACACCTCACAGAAAAGGTGAGTCAGTGGCTCCCAGAGCCCTGATCATAGTTAAGAAATGAGCTGTGCAACTGTATCTCTGTGATATTTTAGCCAAACATGTCTAAGATATATAATCAATTGTCCTTTTCCTGACTTTTAACAGTAATATGTCACAATGGAATATTATATTTACTAAGATGGAATATTTGTATTTTGATTTACCAAAAAAAAAATGACTAAGGCTTGCGAAAGCATTCAGCTACTGAATATATATTCATTAATCACTCTGCTTTAGTCAGTGTGAGGTTGTGCTTTGTCTTTACCTTCCTGATCTTTTTACATCTGCGTCTCCTAATACAGACCCTTGAGGGCCTCTGGCTTGCATGTTTTAGAGTTTTCCGTGTTCCTACACAAATGAATGGATCACCATTAGCTTGTCATCAAGGTCTGCAGAAGTCTGTTAAAGATCTGTTCATTTGAATCGGTCATGTTTAAGAGCTCAGAAAAGAGCTGGATGAGCAGGCGATCTTCCACAACTGGGTTTCAGTGGGATAAAGTACATCTAATTCCAGATGATGACACAGCTTGGGAATGGGCAAAAGCAAAAAAAAAAAAAAAAACCAAAACAGATTTAAATTCAGACTGGCTCAACTTCAGACAATAGGAATGTTTAAACTGTGCCAGTCAGAAAATTTAAAGATGAACATTTTCCAACACAAACAGCAAAAAAAAAAATTGAACAACTCTTCAACATTCTGTAAGACTATTAAAACTGGAAACAATAAAAGCATAGAACTTCTTCCATGTATTGTGAAGTGCTGAAGCACCATTTCTGATAAGACAGAGATGCCTTGGTTATTTTAATGAACACTTTATAGCTGCTGGGCCTCTCTTTTAGTCACTTAATGGTGATCTCCTGCCCCCCCAATAGATTTTTTTTTTTTTTTCTATGAGGTACGCTAAGCCCTCAAACTTTTTTACTTTAAAATTAGCAGGTCCCAATGACTGGGAGTCTTACTTTTTAAAGTGAGCAGCTGATTTTATTACCCAGCCTCTGACATATATTTTAAATCTTTCTCTTGAAAGTAATGAAATTCCATCAATTTGAATGTCAGCTTTCATTCCCCCATCGATTTAAAAGTAGTGATCTCACTCATCTAAATAACTGTCGGCCCATCTCCAAAGTGTCTGTCCTGGCCAAGGTCCTCGAAACTAAAACTATAGCAGCCCTGTAAGTATTAAATGATATCACTGAATCAGCTGATCATCAAACAACACTGTGCAGCTGTATTTGTTGACTTATCTAAAGTACTTGACACTTTTGATCATACCTCACTGAAAGAACAAATGATTTGGATCAGACTGTCTGAACATATTATTGACTGGTTCAATTTTTTTTTTTCTCAAACAAAGGTCAGCGTACAGGAAGACACTCAATGTAACCAAAGGTGTGACTCAGGGGTCAGTCCTCGAGCCACTCTTGTTTATAATCAATATTACCAGCATTCACAATGCAAACCTCCATTTTCATGCAGATGACAGAATTACTTACAGCTCAGCGTCCACACCCGACCTGGCAGTCTCTCAGTTGCAGCATGCTTTTAACATCATCCACACTAACCTGCTTAATCTCAAACTCGTATTAAATGCTGAGGAAACAAAATTCATGCTGTTTTCAAATTCAACAACAGTCTTCAAAAATCTTGACCGTAACCACTTCTCAAGGCTCTATCAGTGTCACAGTATAGCTATCTTGGGATTTTAATTGATGATTTTCTCTCCTTTGTGCATCATGTTCAGCTGCTGGTAAAAAGACATCAAGGTCAAATTGGGTTTTTACTTTATAATGAGTTCTCATCTTTCCTTTGAGAGTAAAAAGATGCTTGTTGCTGCCACTTTTATGTCAGCAACAAGCGTGGTGGCTGTGGTGATGTCGTTTATATGAATGCACCTTCTCTGTGTCTGCGTGCTTTGGACTCCGGGTACAATGGAGCACTGAGATTCATCACAAATCTTGAAGTTCTCACTCATCATTGTGTCCTGTATGCTCTTGTTGGATGGAGTGCCTTGTCTCTTCGGAGATTAAAACACATGTTTTTATTTATAAAGCTGTATTAGGTTTTCTTTCAGACTTCAGACAATTGAGTAGCTCCCCTCACAGGAATTTGCCTTATTGACAGATCCAAAGGTGGAACTAGAAAGAAAAGCTTTTAAATTTGCTGCTCACTCGGCATGGAACATTTTGCAGAATGATTTGAAGACTAAGAAGCTGGTCTCTTTAGACACTATTGAAACTATTTTAAATGATTTGGAGACCAAGATTTTTGAAAGCAAATGCTTTACCTGATCTTAGCTTTATGCTGAGTACAGACCATCTGTGCTACTGCCTATCTTGGCCATTAAGCTGTTGTAAAAAAAAAAAAAAAAGGGGGGTGGGGTTATCTCATTATGCTGCTCCTGGTTAAATAAAGGAAAAATAAATAAATAAATAACATGTAAGTTAAGTTATTAGTTATGGACAAGTTATCACTCAGAAGTGTCATGCAACTGTTGTCGTTGTGGAGGCTGAGCACTCTCCAGATCAGATTTGGGGTCCAAAACATATGAGTCTATAAATTACTGGGTCAAGGAATCCATTCAAAAAGAAACGGTAAATGCAGAGAAAAGATCCTGTTCTATCTCGAAAACCATAAGGTTTTTTTTGGTCAAACCAGTTAATTGCAGTACTTTGTCAGGATAAATAGACATGAAAATGGCATACTATAGGATCTTCAAGACCTCAGGGAAAAAAAAATTAAAAAGGGAACAGTGTCTCCTCTAAAATGTCTCCTTTAAAGCTGAAATGATGCATGTTCTGATGCTTTTCTGGGACACATTTTCAGTGATGTAACCTGCAGTGATCAGGTGTTTCAGGCCTTCATCATCAGACACTCTCTCACTGGCACTATTGAGGCCTCACTTTGTGCAGCTGCAGTAACCTCCCACACAGATGCTCCTTTTATCCGCAGCCACATAAATTCTCAGACACCTGTTTGTTGTAGTACAGGATTCCCCTTTTATTTGGCCTCGTGATCCAAAGCACACCGTTGATCCTGGAGACAGACTCTCCAGCTAAGCCACTGTATCCTCTACCAACTGCACTGCGTAATGGAGCCGCTACATACTTTTAAGTCCCATGGTTCTGTTCCTTCAGGGAACGGTTAATGCAGCTTGAAAGCAGATGTTTTTGACTCTGTTCAGTGATAATTGCCTGCCTAGGTTGTACATTACCTTACAACTCTGTTAGCTTATTTATTACCCCCAAAGACTGTTTGTTACCTCCTAACATTTATTGATTCCATTGAGCTTTCAAATGTTCAATAGAGTCATCTCTTCTTTTCTGAAGGCAGCTTCCTCTGAGAAGTCTGGAAACCAAACTGTGTTGTTGTTATGGTTTCTTGTAGCCTCTGGAAATGTGATATGATAAAAGTCTTATTAGTGTCATCTTGCTCTAGATTATAACTGGTTTAATGACCACAAGAGATGAAAAGCGGATTGAAAGACAAAAAAACATAAAAGACAAAGGTGCATTCAAGATGGTTTCCCTGATATTTTTTCTTTTTTACCTCCCTGTGTCTCATCCTCTCTCTGTCTGTCTTTCTCTGTCTCTCTGGGGGCACAGACCTGTGGGACTTGAGGTAGATAGAGTTAGTGTGGACCAGATTACTCTCACACTGGGTCATCCTCTGTCAGCATAAAAAGAGCTGAGAGCAGGACACTGACCTGTGTTTGCTCTGTGTGTGTGTGTGTGTGTG
The DNA here is from genome assembly GCA_018398805.1 of Hirundichthys speculiger. Classification (NCBI taxonomy): domain Eukaryota; kingdom Metazoa; phylum Chordata; class Actinopteri; order Beloniformes; family Exocoetidae; genus Hirundichthys; species Hirundichthys speculiger. The sequence continues at coordinate 438,216 of JAGFBZ010002535.1, read as the reverse complement.
TGTGTTTTCACCTCTTGAGCCCTTTCCTATTTCTTCTGTTGTACTATCAGACACTGCTTTATTGCTCAGGACTATGTTATGGTTGTTATATTCAGTCTGAATGACCTTCATTGCCTTCCATCATAAATTATTTTAATATTTTTTTTCAGTCCATATTTAGCAGACACACATACTATTGTTGGATTTAGAGTAGAAAAAACACATTCATCTTTTTTCCTGCTATATCTTGGATTTTTAATTTTTTTTGGCCACCCTAGTGGTAAAATCATGTTCTCCATCCTTTCTTGCTTTTTCAGAAGGCTGTGGCTTTCTTTTTGTCAGAATAAATTACAAACAGCTTAACTTTTAGACACTTTGCAGTCTTGTCAGATGAAGTCACTTCTGACACCAAGCTCTTTAATTATGTATGGTTGACATTTTAGTGTGTATTCTGAAAATATGAAGAAAGTTTGCTCAGTTCTGTGCTGGAAGTAGTTTTTGTTAGCCTAAGACAACAAAATGTTTGTGGGGGGAAAAAAAGAAAAACAAAACAGCAAAACAGATTGAAAAATGGATTTACACCTAACAAACAAATATCCAGTGTTTGGGTGCTGACCATACTTTATTGTAGAGTTACAGAGCTACAGTTTGTTTGTTTTTTTGTTTTTTTTAAAGAAATTACCAGTCCTGCTTCTAAAACAGTTATGTTATAGTCCTAATATGATGCAGCAAACATTGGACAAGCTAACTATCTTCTGTGAACCAGCTGGCTTCATTATAGAAATGCCAATCCTGCACATGTCAGAATTAGCTGAACTGCTGCTTACTTCAGTTGGTGAGGAATAATGATGAGAAGAAGAATGAAATGGACTAATTTTATGAAAAAAGAAGTTGAAACACAACACTGCACATGTTGAAGGGCTACACACATCTTCAGAGAATCAAATTTATGCTCAGTGATTGATGGGCCAGTCTCATACCACGGAGTTGAAGAACTGTAACTGCTGAGTAACACACCGTGGATTAGAGTCAACGCTGCAACACAGGGGATGGAGGGGGGTCGCACACCTATTTAGAGAACCTAAGGCTTCGTAATAGAGAGCTGAGGATTACTGTTAACATTTTTTCATGTTTGGTTTCACAAACTTTTAGCACTGCCTGATTTCCATTCTACCTATCCGGCCAATATGTACACCAGGCCACCAACTTGACTGGATTAAATAAGAAAACATGCCCACCATGACAGTGTTATTTGCTCATTTTATAACATCGCTAACTTGATTTGGTCCGCAGCTGGAAGGTTTTTGGTTAAGATCAGGTCAGCTGTTGATCCAATTAGCGAGGTTCATATAATACGGTCTGATTGTCACAGAGGAGAGATCACTTTCTTTTTTTAATATATATTTGTTTGGGGGAGTGGTTAACTTAATTACACATTTTTCTATGATGAAACAAACTTTATTTTGACTTTAAATGGTCTGAGAGTTTGCAAACAACTTTATATTCCTACAGTAGCCTTCCAGTGCATGTGGTACAATACCTGAAACTGTTTTCTTTATTTGAGAGAATCAAAGATATAAAGACAATGAGTAATGGAACATACTCGGACCCTCACAGGAACAAAGACACACGATACTGAGCACTTCAACACAGAAAACACAGAAATATAAAACTTCTGTGGGCTTTAATAACCTTATTGTCTTATTATTTGAGCAAACACTGTGTTACATTACTTGACCATTTAGAATGACAAGTAGATTTTCTAAAGTATTTAAAATATTTCTTTGAACTTGTAGCTAGATCAGTATCGGCCTTTATACTCACTATATTGGTGTTCCAATGGAGACGGCACCTCTGTCAGTCATGTGCCCTCATTCTCTTCTGTTTATTCGTCCTTGGGTTGTGTTCGGTGCATTTCCATCTCTCCCTCTCTCCCTCTCTGCCCTGTCCACCTGGTGTCAATCTGAGTGCGTTATAATTGGTTGTTTTTTGGTTGGCCAGCCTGTCCTCCGTGGCGTTGATTCATGGTGTTTGTAAAGGTGACAGTAGTGGCTGTCCCTACCAGACAAAGTAGAGCCATCACTAGCTGGACCTCAGATGACCTGCTAGTTTGTGCGCACACACACACACATACGCAAGTAGCACATTTAGCTTTGCTTGAGGGGGCACAGGGGAGGAAAGAGAAGGAGGGAAGGTCATCATGTAACACCTTGACCCGAAAAGATCCTAAACCACTCATGAAGAGGAAGGAACCACCTCACACACATAGTTGTTTTCATGTTTTCATAGATCAGATGTGAATTAAACTGTCAGCACAATCAAAGAGAAATAAAGTTTTGAATTTGCCTCAACTTTATATTAAAATTACTTTGCTGAATCTAAAATCCTGTCTTACAAAGAAGACATTAACATTATGTATAACCCCAATTCCAAAAATCTAAATAAAAAATAGAATGTGTTTATTGTGTTTATTTCACAACAGAACACAGAACATATCAACTTTAAACTGAGGAAATGTGCCATATGAAGAAAAAAATGAACATTTTTTTAATTTGATTAAGTCAAAGGAATTGGGAATTAGCATCTCCTCTTTTTAAAAAAAAAAAACAATCCATATTCAATACATCTGAGACCAAATGCTTCAGTTGTGGAAGAGGAGTGTTGTCTCATTCTTATATGATATGCTCTTTCAGCTGCTCAACAGTCCTTGTTCTTCTTTGTTTTATTTTTTGTTACCTAATGGTCTGAATGTTTTCTGCTGGAAAAAGATCTCCACTGCAAAAAAGCCAGTATATCACTTGAAATCTTTACGCTTTTGTAATAGATGTAGTTTGTGGTTAAGCGTCATCCTGCCGAAAGATGCAAGGCCTTACCTGAAAAAGACATTCCATGCTAGGGAGCAAATGTTGCTCTAAAGCCTGTATATGCTTTTTGTGCATCAATGTCTTATTTCCAGATGTGCAAGCTTCTTATTCCATAATTACTTATGCACCTCCATACCATCAGAGATGCAGGTTTTTGAAGTGAGCGCTGACAACCAGCCAGAGGGTTCCTCTCCTCTTTATTCTGGAGGGTCCATCGCCTATGGCTTTCCAAAAAGAATTTCAAATTTCGATTCATGTGACTACAGGACAGTTTTCCCACTTTGGTCCAGTCCTTTTTAAATGAACTTTGGTCCAGAGAGGATGGTGGTATTTCTGGATGACGTTGGCATGTGGCTTCGTTTTTGGATGATAATGCTTTAATGTACATTTGTGGATGGCATGTCCTGCAGTGTTATTAGACAGTGATTTCTGGAAATGTTTCCAGCCAGTGATTTCCATTAAATAATCATACTAATTTTTAATGCAGTGCTGTCTGAGGAACCAAAGATCACAGATAGCCAATTTTGAATTTCAGCCCTTGGTCCCTGCACACAGAGATTTCTTCCAATTCTCTGTCTTTTGGAAGATGAGCTCTTCAAAGTCTAGTAAAAATTGGGAAATAATATCCTAATTTTAATTTGTATGTGATTACAGTTTTTCACAAACTAGTGAACATCTGCCTGTATTTTCTTCTGAGACTCCGCCTCTCTAAAATGCTCTTTTTATACTTAGTCACGTTACTGACCTGCAGCCCTATTAGTAGCAAGATGTTCCTCCAGCTCATGTCCCAACTTTTTTTTAGACATGTTGCTGCCATCACATTCAAAATGAGCTAACTTTTTGCATTTAATTTTGTAAAATTCTCATTTTGTTTATGATCATTGCAAATCATTTTATCCTAGCTTTATTTACATTTTACACAACTTTTTTTTCAGAATTGTTCATACACTGGCATTTAATAAAATACGTGCACCTACATGCTCACACGCAGATGCACGCTCAACCTCCTGTCATGCACTCCTTTCCTGGTGACCTGAATATATCCAGAGCTGACACTTTATCTTCTTAGCAGTGTCACCTTCAACAGTTTCTGACAAACAAATGCACCTCCTCTTCTGTAAATATAACGGCCCTATGTGTGTGTGTCAGGTTTAGGGGGTCTTCATCAGCACTGCTTAAGGTTCTGGCTTCATCTCTTTAATTGAAGGGAATCAGCTGGTAAAAGGATTGTGAAGGTTTTTGTGCCGAATTGATCATAAGCTCTGACTTTTTCATGGTCTTCCTAATTGATTTGCAGAGCAACCCCTCCCCTCCTTCCCCTTTTGTGTTAAAGTTTGATACAGTATAATTGACTTTGCTTGCTGTAGTGTCTACTCATGTGTGTGTTTCTGTACTTCTATACTTCTTAGAAACCAATTAGCCTTTAATGTGGGAAGAATTGAGGTTAAACTTGTGGCTAATTTCAAGTTTGGGGATTAAAGCCACAATGTCCTCAGAAGTATAACAACACTAACATGAAGGCAGATGTGTGCACTCCTGATTACATGAGCACGTGTTGGTAAGTAAGCCTGTATTTGTAGCGAGTTGACCTGTGTTACAGCAGCCGTAATTGATTGTGTGTGCGCCGGTGTCTCAGTGTTAAGGTTAATTTCTCTAACTGCTGGTAAGTGCTGTCTGACCGCTCCCCTGGCGGCCTCTCCAAGCTGAAGAATTGCCACTTAGAGGCCCCAGGCCCCCGACACCGGCCAGCCTATTGATCCGCTGATCAATAACTGCATCTGTACAGTACACTGAGCAGCCTGTGCCGGTCTGATGCTAACACACCAACCAGTCTAACATGGAGAGTCACACAAATTGTTGTCAAACTGTGGGCCGGGGATCACTTAAAGGTCCTTAAAGGGGTTTCTCAGGAGTCGGCAGCAAAATGAGGTTCACTTTAATTCCAGTAGCATTTAATTCACTTGAAATTAACTTTATTGGAGAGTGGATTAACTCCCATTACAGACAGATGTGTTTCTCTCATATTTATTTTTGATCAAGTTCTAGACCTAAGACGGTGATCAGTCAGAGTTTTTAAAAAGACATCTAAAAATAGCTTTGGCTTTTCTATTGCTTCTTAGCTGAGCGTACCAAGATTACATATCTGTAACTAGGTATAAACCTCTCTCTCTTTTTTTTTTTTAAAGTTGAAAGGTATGAATTAAATTTCATTCAAAACTTTTGACATTCCTGAGTCAAAGTGAGACAAGTAAATAGCACAAAAGCACAATTGTCAACCATGGCTTTACACCTCTGTTCACAGCAGCTGGTTTTAGGGGGGAGAGAATCAGCCACTCGGCTTAAACCCATCCCCTTTTTCTCTGACACGTGTCGCTTTTTAAATCTGTGTTCCAGCCTTATAGCGCGAGCCACTTCTGAGCTGCTGCAGATGAACTTGGGTTATGAGATGAAGATGAGAAAACTGAATGATGCTGAATGATGTTGTGTTCAGTACCCTTCATGTCTGAACTATTTATTGAATGACATACCGGGCCAAATATTTTTTGCTACTTGGAAAATCTTTCCTTTCACTGTTCATATAAACCAGACATTCAGCAGTTCAGTAAACCAAGTTCACTCCAAAAAGGTTCTCTCAACAAATCTAGTGCTCTACACAAACTGATTATCTGTCACTTATTCATTTTTACAGCAAACTTTCCATAGGACATTTCTCCTGTCATTTGTGAATAGAAATGGCACTGCTGGCTGTCTCTCCTTCCTTGTCTTTGTCCTGTTGTTTTATTCCTCTCAGGGAGCCTCCATCTTGTTTCAGATCACAGCCAATAATGTAGCCTGCCTCTCTGTGCCTCTCTTGTTCTCTCTCCTACTTCCTGTTAAAGGAATCAGTCAGTCAGAGCACTCAAATCACATATTAAACAGGCATCAGCCTCTCGCCGGGGCCAAATCACACTGTTCAAATGTTGTTCTTCCACCGGGAGCGCGGGACAACTGAAGAGATGGGATCTGCAACATTAACTTGATTCACTGCTGCAGCGACTGAGTGACACTCCATAAACCTCAGCGGGCCACTGCTGGGCCCAGCCGACAGCACCCCACGGCTAATGTGACACACTAGCAACACATAGCCATACCACCCCCACAGCAGTATTCCACACACTCTGAAACGCTCACATGGGCAACCACATCATACAGGAGGGCGCATATAGTTCAAACACACAACAAAAGAGCTGACACTATATACCTGTGAAGTCACACTTAGAGTTGTTCTCCCTTTAAACAGGTTTTATGATAATGCGGTAGAAACTGCACAGCCAATGACTTATTGTCTTCTGCAGCCGACCTTTCAGCTCGCAGCATTTCGGCGTTGGCACTTAGCACAGGCCCTGCAGCTTTGTGTAAATCGGTAATTCACCTGCTCAAAATGCTAACCTTTTCTGCCTCCCTGCAAACACTGCTGACTCCCTCCATGCACAAGCAACAATGCCTGTCACTTGAAGCACAAATAGTAGAGTCTGAGTTGAGATTTACTACATGGACTTGTTACCTGTGCTCTGCTGGTAGTTTGTCCATAAGGGAAATGCATATAGTTATAGTTTACTAGATCTATGAGTTAGAAAAGATATGGAGAAGTTACATAAGGTATCTGTGTTACTTTAATTACAATTTAATCATTGTAATTCAGTTGGTCCAATTCATTCACTTTGGTGCAATCCCCCATCCTGAGCAAGCACAAGGTGACAGTGAAGTGCTGCTGGGATAATATTGAACGATGAGTTGTTTAAAGGAAGGAAGGAGTTAGACCAGTGTTTCTCAACCCTGGTCCTCAAGTACCACTGCCCTGCATGTTTTGGGTGTTTCCTTGTGCCAACACACCTGTTTCAAATTCAGGGGTCATGGACAGACTTGTTCAGACCTTGATGCCAAGTGAAGGAGGTGGTCAATTCATTTGAAACAGGTGTGTTGGCACAAGGAAACACCCAAAACATGCAGGGGTACTTGAGGACCAGGATTGAGAAACACTGAATTAGACTGTTAAGAGACTCTAAAAAGAAGAATTTTAAGTTCTATCCTAGATTTAACAGGAAGCCAGTAAAGGGGAAACTAAGATTGGAGGTATCTGATCTCTCAAGCAGTTCTCACTGCAGCATTTTGGATCAGCTGAAGGCTGTTCAGAGTGATTTCAGGACATTCTATTTGTCCCTAGTATTTAAGGTGCTCACTGTCTCCCACAAAGAGCATCTTTCCAAACTGTTCCTCAGTTACTGCTCTAACCCGGCATGACACCACAGAAAGAGAACAATTTTGCAAATGAAAATTTGATGGAACGAAAATTGTTGTGTCCATTCACACTCAGAGTAGTACACTCCCTCCTTACTCTCGTGATATTTGTTTTAGTTCTTAGGGTTCATGTTCATTTTTAAGTAATGCATATGTTGCCACAAAAGGCCAAAACATTCTCTATTTTGTGTTTGCTTATAACTTTTATACTTGAAAATTGAGTTCCAAGCATAGGCTGGAATATGCCTTGTAACATCTTTAACTTTGTTTGCCGCCTTAAGAACAATAAATGTGCTTCTTCTCTCTATTAGTTCCAAGTCTCACAGTGCTCTCTGGTTTCCCCAGCACTTAGTCTTCACATTTATCCAATGTATCATTCATCTTAAGACAATATATGTGCAACCACCAAAGAACTAGTGGTCACAACCTGCTTGTGCAGTGAGTTAAAACTCCCTCATCTCTGCGACTATACACTGGAGAGGCGAGGAGGGGTGGACAGAGCACAGGGGGTCAGCACAACTCTGACTTTCTGATTACATCGTCAACCTTGTGAGCGCAGGACATTACATGACAAGTGGAGATAGGAGTATCAATGATTGATGAGTTTGTTCCTGTGTGTGCTGAAATATCTGTGTGATCCCATTGCTCATCTTGGACACAAACCTTGTACTTTCAAAAAAGTGAACTTTTGAAAAAGTTATTTTGGCATATTTTTAAAGGGTTTCATAAGTATAGGAGGCAGCAAATTGTGGGTCAGTTTTCACTTCTGCTGACATTGTTTGGTGCTTTCACTTCCTGTACAGTAAATTCAGCAGTCAGCAGCTAAGGTGTGAACAGATTTTCAACTTTACTGTCTCAAATTCCCGTCTTCCTGCATAGATTAGCCTACAAGTGTCTAAGCCAGGTGCTGGTTAAACAATGGCATTTCTAACACTGTTCCTATCACCTTGGAAATGCCATGGCAACCTGTGATCTGAGAGGGCACGGTGTGGCTCAATTAGCACCAGCTGTATCTCACTACCCTCTCCTACCAGCGGATCATCACCATATTCTGTCTGCTTTCATGAATTAAAGGGCCCAAATGTGTGAGGCATTACATCACCTTTTATGTCATTTTTGCTTTCCATTTTCTTATTCCCTCACAGTTGTGGATACATGTGTTTGAGGATTTCAACAGTTATTTTTATCGAGAGCATTAAAGATGCATATTCATTAGGATGTGTGGGAAATGACAACTGTTTTTGATTCAGTAATTTTAGATGCAGTCTTGTTCAACTTGCTGCCAAATAAATTCCTTTCTATCTATTTTAGCTCCTGTTTTCTCTCTCTGTAGACCTTCACATTGATTTTATTCTCAGCCGATGTGACTATAGAGGCATGTGAAGAAAAAGAGTACACCCTCGTTAAATCCTATGTTTTTTGTGTAAAAGCATAGAAAAAAAACATTTGATTGCATTGCATCTTAGTATTGAGTAACAACAACCTCAGCTGAAGAACGAAACTCGGGACCCTTATCATTCAATAGCTTGTAGATCCATAGTTAGCAGCAAAAAAGTAATAACTAGAAAAGCACCCTGAGAGTGCAGACCTCTGCCAAGTGCAACAATTCCCCCATATAGCAATTTATAGATTGCGATAAAATCCACATTCTGGATCAGATCTGGATCAGCCTTTGAAATTTGATAGAGGTTTAAATTGTCGATCCCTGAGTCAAATTTTATGAGTTTTGGGCAATAATTAATAGAGATATTGAGAAACAACATTTTCGGCTCTATTGACCACAATGTTATCAAAAATTTGAAAGGTGATCCAGAATCCAGGATTTCTTCCGGTATCACACCCAAAATGAAATCAGTTCTTCCTTTTAACAATTCTGACAACTCCTGAAAATTTCATCAAAATCCATCCATAACTTTTTGAGTTATTTTGTACACACACAGACAGACCTGACAAACAGACAGATAAACGCAGGCAAAAACATAACCTCCTTGGCGGAGGTAAAAACGTAGAAGGAGTCTTTTCCTTTATGAGTTTATCAGCCCCTCATATTGTCATCAAGGAATTTTCACTCCATTCTGTTTTACAACATTCCTTGATTCCTTTATTTTTCAGCCATTCTGATGAAGATGTGCTTTAGATCTTAAACCTGTTGCATTACCTAATTTTGACAAAGCTTTAGCTCTAAAAAGATGGCCACACATTTACTTCTGGTTTACAGAGATGGTCACAGTCCACTCAACTACATTGTTTCAGGACTCTTGAGGTTTGATCAGTTGCAATTGTGCAAACCTCAACTCACGCTTCCATGGCTTCCTCCTGGAAACCTTTTACTAATAAAACGTACATGTTCAATTTTACTCTAATTGTCATGGACTTGAACATGTACGTAACTGAGACCTGTAGGGTCTGAGATGCAACCCTTAGGTTTTGTCGTATTTCTCTGAGCATTTCATGGTCCAACTTTGGGGAAAAATTTGGTGGGATTTCAACTCCTGGGAAAACTGGCACCTTACTTGAATGCTTTTCACTTGTGAATAATCTTTGTCATTGAAGGACTTTGAACTCCAAATTCGATTGCAAATTGTTTAATAACGCTTTCCAGATTGATGTGCAGCAGCAAATGGTTCACTAAGAGCATTGCTTACATTCCCCTCTTGGCATTGTTGAACACATGCCTGAATCCTACAAACCAAGCAAACTGCCAAAACATCTGCTTTATCAAAAGCGAATGATTAACAGCACCTGGCCACAACTAACCCTGTTAAATCCTTGGGAGGCACTGAGGGGGTAATTAGTATTTCCCACATGTTTTTTTTTTACTTAATTTTTTGTTGAATAAAGAACAGCACAACAAATAAAGTTATGTTGTTATTCATCCAAGGTTGTACCCAAAAAATCAAAGGATTAAAAGAGGAGGTAATGACTTTTGCAGACAACTATATGCTATGTGTTAGCTTTTGAACCTTTCTCCCAAATGTAATGCCAATATATCCTTGTCTTTCCCAGGTATTGTTTCCAAGTCCTTTGAATGTCGTCTGAAAGGACAGGGAGCTACATTTGTGGAGGCTGAGGCTATGGCCTCCCTAGTGCACAAAAAAGATTCATCTGAACACGAAGGGCCCATCCAGCAGGTCATCATCATCCAGGGCTATGGCGAAGGGGAGGTAGCCATTGACCAGGCCCTGGAGGAATCAGCCGCTGCCACCCTGCAGACGCTGGCCATGGCCGGCCAGGTGGCTGAGGTGCTCCACATCACTGAAGACGGACAAGTCATTGCCTCAGGAAGGGAGGTGGCATCCACAGGGGCCCACATAGATGGAGGCAGCACCCAGTATGTTGTTCTAGAGTCGGGGGATTCCAGAAAGGAGCTGAGGGCCGTGACTGGAGGAGGTGTAGCGCTTGCAGCTGCTGCAGGACAGAGTCACATTGTTTCTGAGTCATCCACCGCCCTGGACGCTCTGCTCAGCGCTGTCAGCGAAATGGGCCATCAGGAGGAAACACAAGGAGAGGGAGCTGTCGTTCATGAAGTCTTGACCCCTGAGATGACTGGAGCTGAGGTGAAAGAGGAGCAAGAGGAGGTCCAGGTCATCCAAGAATCTAGCCATAAAGATATGCAGGAAGTTTTACAGCTCGCCGCCTCACAGATGATGAAGGAAGGCCTCACCCAGGTCATCGTCAATGATGAGGGCACCCACTACATCGTGACCGGGTTGGACGACTGCGCCTTACAGGTGGAGGAAGGTGTGTATCGAGAGGCTGAGGCAGGTGACGGAGAAGTGCAGCAAGTAGATCAACAAACAGGAGAGGAGATGGTGGTCTATCTGGATGGAGCTCCTCATAATATCGTCCTTGAAGGGTGAAATTTGAATTTTTCAGTTGTCCTGTTTTGTTCTCTTAAAGTTTGAATTAGACTAAATGTTAGTTTATCAGAGGGCTCCTCTCCTTGTGTACCCTTTTATTTGATTCTATGTGAACTTCACATCTGTTTTTCTTTTTTTTTTTTTTTTTTAAATCGGCGCTCTGTGAAACTCAGGTTAAACTTTAATGACGTCAAGGAACAGTGAAGGAAAGACAGTTTGGTGCTAAGTGTGCTCAGCACACAATCAGTCACCAATAATATATCTAAAAACTTGATCCTGTCATGCAACTTAAGGAAATCAATATGTATACTTCTGAAACCTTTTCTAAAAATGCATCTAATATTCTGAGAGTTTGATGCCTCATATGGATTTTGCTCTATAATGTGACTACAGTTTTCTTGCTTTTTCTTTACTTTGCAACACCTCTTGTATGTAACCAATAGTTTTGTTCTGAGCGTTACAGTCAGAGTAATTTCATTTTCACCTGTATTTTTTTTCTTCCCAGCCTTCGTAGCACATTGTGAATGTGTAATTTGTGGATTTCTCAAGAGAAATTCCAACCTCATACAATAGATGGTTTTTGTGTAACAAAATGACAGTGAGGATGATACATATTTAGCTTTTTGTTAACCCTTCAGCTTTCCGAAAAGCTCTAAAAAAAAATAAAATTTAACTTCTGACAATAAAGATCTAATTTTTATCAACTTATTCTTTGTAGTTGTTTTGTCAAAACCACCCGTCAGCATCTACATTGAGATGACATGTACAGTACAAGCAGCATGCACATACATGCATCGGCTGATGGCTCTCATCATGCTTTCTGATCACTAACGCAGTCATTATCATCCCCATTATCATTATCGTTGTCATGATCGCCATCATCCTAATTGTCATCCACTCGTCTCTACCGCCATCAGGCCCATTCTCTCCAATGCATATACCCAACTCATCCTTTTTTGTCCCCCAGCAGTATTCATCACTGGAGGCAGAATCAATATTCATTTAGGCCCCTACATAAGCCTGGTTTCTGATGGAGTGAGTGGGAGAGCAGTATGACGGTTGCAAACACAGCGGCCAGCCACTGAAAGTGGAGAGAGAAAGCACTCATACACACTGAGGGCATCAAAAGATCATCCCTTTAACACACACACACAGCTGTGCGAGAAGGTGGGCTGAGGGAGACCGTGTTGGAGGAGTGGGCAGGAGAAATGGGAGCATTACAAATGGGTGTTGAGAGTGGTGAGGCCAGAGAAGTGAAAGAGCAGTGAAATTCACAACCACACAGAGAGAAGGGAGCCTGCGATTTTGCACAGCACCTGTCTGCTTTTCAGCCGGTCTTTGTCTCCTGCTCCCAGACTCATGTTGAATTTATAAACCCGCACAGTCTTTTCCTTCCGTTCAGCTAAGATGAGTGCATTTAACAGAGGTCTTGTTCTTTATCACTCTCCAAGTGCCTGTGAAAGCCAGAGTTTAACAACAACCATTAGATGTTAGAATGAAACAATAACACAGAAATATCTTAACTTTTTTGGTAGAACAGGTCAGAGATGACTTTAAAACAAAACCTGAATTCTTATGATTATGTTGAACTACCAATGAAGAACGCATTTGCTGTTCATCTTGGGTTATGCACATGTGATTTGGAAGTATGAAGTCATTAAAAACCAAATTTAGGTCACAGGGGCAGCAGCCTAAGCAGAGGCTCAGAACTCCCTCTACCCAGCTACCTCCTCTAGTTCTTCTGGGGTTCTAAAGCTAGCTGAAATATTTTATTTCTCCAGCATGTCCTGGATCCATCAGGGGCATTCCAAGTGAGATTGCCCGAAACTCAACTGGCTCCTCTCAAAGTTGAGGAGCAGTGAAACTTTCCTAAATGACAGAACTCCTCGGCCTATCTCTAATGGAGGGAGCCACCAGCCTGTGGCAGAATTTCATTTCAGCCCCTTGTATCATCATTCTTTTAGTCACTACCCACAGCTCATACCGGTACGTGAAGATAGAACGTAGACCCACCAGTAAGCAGAAAGCCTGGCATTTTGCCTCAGCTCTCTCCTGTCCCCGACAGACCTATACAGAGTCTGAAGTACTGTAGATGCTGCACCAGTTCAGCTGTCAATCTCCTGTTTTATTCTTCTCCAACTCATGTACAAGACCCTTAGATACTTAGGGCCCGATCTTCCACTATATCTCCTAAAGCAGCTATTATGGGATAGCGGGTAGCGGGAGGGGCATTCCCCTGCAAAGAATGCAATCTTCCACCTCCCTAAACCCGCTATCCCACCTGCGCTACCCGCTACATTATGCATAGGAGTGGTTAGGGCGTTCCAGCTGTTAAACCAATCAGTGCGTCAGTAGCCATTGCCTTTAAAGGTGGAGTAGGTGTTGTTTGAAAAACGGTTCCAGCAATCCAACTCAAGTGAGATTTTGAAAATATACACTCCCTCCCTCCTCCCAAAGGCTCCGCCTCCTCCTCTTCAGCTCACCCCTCGAAACCACGCCTTCACATGATTCACGACTGCATGAACCGCAGGGAGGGAGGGAGCGAGGGGTGATATTTGATGGACGTATTAGGCAGCCAATCAAAATAGTGATGATCACTTTTTTGATTGGTCAGAGTTTTTCTCTGATTATACCTTCTAGACTGGACCAAAATGTTTAGTTTTTTTTGCAAACATTTTATTTCAGTGGGTGCAATGGAAATGTGAAAAGGTTTTCAGGCAATATTGTAAAAAGTGTTGCAAAAAAACAACACCCACCCCACCTTTAAGAGCAGGTTGCGCTACCCGCAAACCGCTATGGAGCATCTTTTCATCCAGATCGGAGCAGCTCTTATGCGCAGCTGGTCTGGGACTCTGCTGTAGAGCTTCCTCCTCTTCCTTCCTCCTCCTCCTCTGCATTGATATATACATAAAAATATTTTTACACAAACAATTCCTATCGGCTACCTGAAAGTCCCAGATAGTTGGTGCACTTCCGGTAAACACGCTCAGGCAGAGCCGCGGGAACATATTCTCAGCAGGGCGTTCTGGGAGTCTGGGACAGCAGATGTGCTTTTTAAAATACTGCAGAACGAATCATTGGATGAGTAGTTATGCCTGTCAGGGGTGAAAGAGTTTTGTGACACTATTGAGCCAGAAGAACAGGTATGATGACATCTACTTTCTACCACTGAGCGCATCTCGGGTGCTCCGAGCACAAGGAGAGGGCCAGTGCATGAAGGGATACGCGCACAGTACAAGAAACTTTACAGCAGTGTTCAGGAAAACCTTATCTGCCAGTTACAGAACCGATTTAAAGATCAGGAACAATTAATGTTCCTGTCCCTCCTCGACCACCAGCAGTTTCAGGCATATCGGAAAATAAATTCCCGCATCCAGCCTTTTCCAGCTTGACACCAGAGCTGCAGAGCTCTATTTGATGATCTGAGCTGTTTAAAAACAGAAGTGACTGTGATTTAGGCTATGACGGATTTTGAGGGGAAATGTCCCAAAGATCTCCAGCAAACATCTGAGATCTTTAGGACGATCATGGGTTTAGGGTAGCAGGTAGTCTGACCACCCGCTACCCTAAACCCGCGATCGCAAGATACCGAGTTTGCGGAAAGCCCAAAAGACACGCCCATTGCCACACCTACCAAGTGCGTAAGGGAGTCGGCATAACGGGTAGCGGCTTTAGGGAAGCGAAGATTGCATTAGCGGTTAGCAGAGGTTCCTAAACCCCCAATTTGCAGGTAGCGGCTAGCGGGAGGTGTACGATCGGGGCCTTAGATTCCCTCACTTGATTCAGCACTTCACCCCCAAGCTGGAGGGTTGGAACCAAAGTCTCAAAGACAACTCTCCAGGTGAGCCATAGGTGAGTTTTATGAAGTCAAACAGAACCGTTACCTTTGTGTGGAACTGACTGTAACCAAAAGTGTTCACAGGTTGTTTGGCTCTGAAAAAACAAAAACAAATCTCCATGGAAGGTAAATCAAAATATTCTACTGATGTGTTCAACTGTAACAAAAAACCCAGGGCCAAAATGATTAGCCTTCTGACAATTCATAATCAGTAGTGATGCCTTTTTGACTTACAACCAACAGCAATCGCTTATGGTAGTTGGCACATCTCTTAAGGGATCTTTTCTCATTCTTTCTTCTTTTCTTAAGTGTTGTAATTAAATTTCTGTTCCCTCCACAGGTTCTTAATAGGATTGAGATCTGTGTTCTAAGAGGGCCTCTCCAGGACATTGACTTTGGCATCCCTCAAAAAGTTTTGGACAAATTTAGATGCATATTTTGGGTCATTGTCCCATTGGAGGCAGCACAGTGGCTTGGTGGTTAGCACTGTTGCCCCACAGCAAGAAGGTTCCTGGTTCCTTGGCAGGGGCCTTTCTGTGTGGAGTTTGCAATTTCTCCCCATGCTTGCGTGGGTTTCCTCCGGGTACTCCGGCTTCCTCCCACAGTCCAAAGACATGCATGTTAGGTTAATTGGTGGTTCTAAATTGCTCATAGGAGTGATTGTGAGTGTGCATGGTTGTTTGTCTACCTGTGGCCCTGTAATGGACTTGCGACCTGTCTTTTCACCCATATAGAGCTGGGATAGGCTCCAGCAGATCCCTATGACCCCATAGGATTAATCGGGCATAGATGATGGATGTATGCTGTGTTGGAAGACAGCCCATGCACCTGATCAAGGTTCCCTTATTGCCTGAAGCAGCATAACAACCCATTATGTTCCCACCACCACGTTCTACTATGGGAGCTGTGCTTTTTGGGTTGAAGGCCTCTCCCTGCCTCCACCAAACAAAATCAGCATCTATGTGTATCATCAGACCAAAGGACAGATTTCAAAAACTCAGCCCCATGCTTCTGATGATCAGGGGAAAACTTTAGTGTGGTTTTGAGGAGCCCTTGTGTGAGCAGTTGAGTTTTTCTAGGACCTTGAAGGCAGCCATGATGAAAAGCCCTCATAACAGTCTTCTGTGAAACATTAAGTCCAGAAGAAGCCAGATCAGCAACAATCACTAACCAGGGATTCTTGCTGGCATCTCTCACTATTTTCCTCTACAAAGTCTAGATAGTCTTGCACTTTTGACCACCAGATATTATGACCTATGCAGTAAAGGAATTATTTAGGAGTTTTTGAACACTACTTATGCAGTGTTTTGATCAAAGCAAGTGGCAAGTATTTCATTATGACCTCAAGAAACTGTGTCATCTCTAGAGAAAAGGTTATAACACATCTCTCTCCCCGTTACATTTCCTTTTACTGTTTTGTATGCTGAATAGGAATGTGTGCTTGTACATTATTCTGGTCTGTATTCTGTGTGTCCCCACTCCTCTCCGTGTTTCTCCATAATCAGGGCTGCATGGCTCATCATTAACTGCAGCAGGCCACTCATATGACATGGAAGAAGGAGAAATTAGCAGCTGTCATCCAGTGATGAGTTCATTTCCCGACAGGCCTCTGCTTCGAAGCGTCCTGCTGCAGATGACCAGACGACTGATGGAAACCTGCCGCTGAAGCTTAATTGGAGAGCCGGAAAAGGCCAGTGAAGGGAGGAGGGGAGAGTCAAGAATGGAGAGATCAGAATAGAGAAGAGGAAACAAGGGTGGAAGTGAGCGAAAAAAATGTAATGTTTGGAAAGGAAGATTAGTTCGTCAGGCTACTCTGTTGTCCCAAATGCACGGTTTTGACATATTTAAATGTCTTGCTTTTATTAGCTGCTATTTGCAGATATGTCTCGTCCATATAAAACTAGACTGAGCAATTTATGGAGGAATTGCAGTGGGATTGCTGTTTCGACCCATCCCCATCCCCATCACTGCTTAAAAGTCAAAGCTGATTTTATTAAAGAGTTTGTAAACAGATCATACAAGAGAAGAAGCTGATCAACTGTGAGTTCTGAGAGGCCCTAAGGGGTTTCAATGTGGTGATGTTAAAAGCAACAGTTTATCTGACTCAGACTCAAAATATACTGAAATTTGGTCTTTTACTGCAGATATCTTACGGCATTCCTGCATCTGTGTGACATTTGTGTGGCTTCAATCAGGACCTGAACTTGACTCCTGATTTTAAGGACTTGTGGCTAGACCCAGATCTAAGGAACTGCACTGAGACTTGTAAATCAGAGTTTCGTCGTCAGATTTGTATTTTATTCATCTATTTATTTATTTTTAATTTGGTGTAATATGCCAAAATTATTTGACAGAAGATAATATCTACATTGAGTTAAATATACATTATACATTCCCACGTCCATCGGTTAATTTAACGGGTGCATCATATTTTAAAAAACTAAAATATCACAAGAAAATATGAATTGGACTCAATGTGGACTCGAGCGGATTCTGAGGTTGGTGACTTGACTACAACACTGACTTCTGGAATAAATTTATCAATATACAGACGAGTGCATTTTTTTGTTTTGTTTCAAAATTCTGCTGCCTGTTTGCATTGGATATTATGGGGCAGTTGGGCGACTTTCTGTCATTTCAAGGCTTCCGGCAAAAAAACTGACAGTGATTTGCCCTAGAGAATTGCGTAGGGAGATCTGTTTTAATGAAAAATTGAGGCCTCTAGAGTTGAAATCTTAGGCTTTCCAACTGTGTGAAAAAATATATATATTTTTTGTTTTGAGCTTTTCTGGCTCTGCTAAATTTAAGTTACTCTGTACCTCTGAGCATTTTACCTATTCATTTCTACAGTGATTTTTTTCAGATAAATTTTTTTTTTCTTCAGAAACGTTATAATGCAAGTCATTGAAAAGTCACAAAAAAAAAAACAGCTGGGTCATTTTGTCATTTGAACATCATTTCTAGTTTGAACAGTACGGGGCCAGTGCACAGAAAACACGAAGGAAAAAAAAAAAATTATAGATTTTTATTCTTACAACTGCATATAGTAGAATTGCACTTTACAGCAGTCCCATGAATGCTTTATGAGATAAACTAATGATTTATTTGGGTGAAACAATACCCGTCAAATGTAATGTTTAGATTACCTAGAGCTGAACTGAAGTTTACCAAAATTGGGAAACAGAAATAAAAAAGAGAATGTTTTCCTTAACCTGCTCTAGAGTAGTTTGAAGAAAAACATTGTTGCAGGATTTGCAGCAGTCCTACAAATAATTCTGTCTTGTTTTATCCTATATAATGCTCCAAAGAAACAAATTTGCATTCAATTATTTATTTATGTATTGCTAGAAGCCTCCACCTGAGAAAAAGTTTCCACATTGCATAATGGAATCCATAACAAAATTTAGAGTAGGTTTTCCAAAGAAAACCTAAATCTACTCTATTATCAAATAATCTATATGTTGGCTTTTTTTTTTTTTAACTCCAGAAACACAAATGTCACTGCCATATATGTGGGAGTGCTTTGTGGTACTTATGGTTGTAATCAAATGTGATTTGGACATTTTCTCTATAAATAGGTATAGTTTTATTAAAAGGTTTTAGAGCATTGTCAGTGTGAGACTGCTGTGTTTAACCTCACAATGCCTCCAAGAACTCCTCACCTTGGAAAACCCCCTAACTGCAACTCAGCATCTTCTGTCTCATATGGTCTATTTAGGCAAATTGCTATAACTTAATTTTTAAGTTATAGCACTATATCCCTGGGACCCCTCAGGGACCTCAGCCACTGAGTCTGGGAAGGTTCAGACCCCCCCGGCAGAATCTGAAACAAGGGGAGACTTGGAGAGTTGAGGCAACTACAGAGGAGAAACGTTTATGAACCATACAATGAAGTTATGGGAAAGAGTAGTGGAAGCTAGACTAACGGCAGAAGTGAGCATTTATGAACAGCGGTATGGTTTCATACCAATACTTGCAATTTTTCATGAAATATTTGCTTGAGGATGTTGATAGAGAAGTACAGAAACAGTCGCAGGAGCTCCATTGTGTAGACATTGAGAAAGCATATGACAGGGTGCCAAGAAAGGGAGCAATTGTATTGTATGAGGAAATCTGGATAAGCAGAGAAGTACACTATATTGCCAAAAGCATTGGCTCACCTGCCTTGACTCACATATGAGCTTTAGTGACATCTCATTCCTAATCAATATGACGTGGATCCGCCCTTTGCAGCTAGAACAGCTTTAACTCTTCTGGGAAGGCTGTCCACAATGTTTAGGAGTGTGTTATGGGGATTTTTGACCATTCTTCCAGAAGCTCATTTGTGAGGTCAAACACTGATGTTGGACCAGAAGGCCTGGCTCTCAGTCTCTGCTCTAATTCATCCCAAAGGTGTTCTATCAGGTTGAGGTCACGACTCTGTGCAGGCCAGTCAAGTTCATCCACAACGACCTCTCCCATCCATGTCTTCATGGACCCTGCTTTGTGCTCTGGTGCACAGTCATGTTGGAAGAGGAAGGGGCCAGCTCTGAACTGTTCCCACAAAGTTGGGAGCATGGAATTGTCCAAAATGTCTTGGTATGCTGAAGCATTCAGAGTTCCTT
This sequence comes from Hirundichthys speculiger, assembly GCA_018398805.1. Taxonomy (NCBI): domain Eukaryota; kingdom Metazoa; phylum Chordata; class Actinopteri; order Beloniformes; family Exocoetidae; genus Hirundichthys; species Hirundichthys speculiger. Next base: position 418,793 of record JAGFBZ010002535.1, on the reverse strand, counting down.
TCACTGGAACTAAGGGGTCAAATCCAGCTCCTGAAAAACAACCCCACACATTAATCCCTTGGCACAATCCAGTCAGACAAGTACCGTTCTCCTGGCAACCACCAAACCCAGACTCTTCCATCAGATTACCAGATGGAGAAGTGTGATCTGTCACTCCAGAGAACGTTCCTCCACTGCTCTAGAGTCCAGTGGCAGTGTGCTTTACACCACTGCATCCAACGCTTTGCATTGCACTTGGTGATGTATGACTTGGATGCAGCTGCTCGACCATGGAAACCCATTCATGAAGCTCTCTGCACACTGTTGTTGAGCTAATCTGAAGGTCACATGAAGTTTGGAGGTCTGTGGTGATTGACTGCATAAAGTTGGCGACCTCTGCACTATGCGCTTCAGCATCCACTGACCCCGCTCTGTCAGTTTACGTGGCCTACCACTTCGTGGCTGAGTTGCTGTCGTTCCCAAACACTTTCATGTCCTCATAATTCAGCTGACAGTTGACTGTGGAATATTTAGGAGCGAGGAAATTTCACGACTGGATTTGTTGCACAGGTGTCATCCTATCACAGTTCCACGCTGGAACTTACTGAGCTCCTGAGAGCGACCCAGTCTTTCACAAATGTTTGTAAAAACAGTCTGCATGCCCAAGTGCTTAATTTTATACACCTTTGCCCATGGAAGTGATTAGAACCCCTGATTCTGATCATTTGGATTGGTGAGCAAATACTTTTGGCAATATAGTGTATGTTAGAATGGTGCAGGACATGTATGAAAATTTTTATTATGAAACCAGCTACCAATTTTGATTACACTTGATTGATTACAATTTTGACACCACCTCTTTAAAACTTATTTGAAAAAAAAAATGTATAGTAAAGCCCACAGTTGATTAAGGAGACTGACACTACCTCTTTAAAACTAATTTGAAAAAAATTATGTACAGTAAAGCCTACAGTTGAACAATAGTGTGTATAGTCATAGCTATAATTATAGGAGCTAAGAATAGAGTACGCTCGTCTTAATCACAGCCTCATCATAGTTATGCTGCTATAGGCCTACGCTGCAGGGGGACACCAACATGATCTGCTGAGCGGTGTCTGCACAGACATCTTCTCTCTCTTCCTTCCCTTTCCTCCTCCCTTCTTCCTCTCCAGCTCAATCTGTAGTTAATTACATTACTGTAACTGTGCTCCATTTTCTTTTCTGTGTTTTTTTTGTGCTGTTTTGCCCCTTTTTTCTCTTTTCTTTCTGCATGTTTGCAGGCCAGAGTCTCCTGAGTTGCATGCTGACTTGCAGTTCCGTCCTCTGGTTATCCCAGCATTTACCTCCACCTGTGTGTGTAGTGTTCGGGCTGCTGGCTGGCTTGGTGTCCCACGACCTGGTCCTCTGACCATCTCGTCTCAGTGCTGCTACCTGCATCTGTTTATGTTTATGTAATCATTTCATTCAGTCATTTGTGTGCTCTCCTCTCTCTGTTCTACATCCTCTCTCTGTCCTGTCTCCCTTCTCTTTTTCTTTTTTTACCCGGCTGGCCTTCTGCGGGAAGGTCCCACCATATGAGCCAGGTCCTGCTTAAGGTTTCTTCCTCAAAGCGGAGTTTTTCCTTGCCACTGTTTGGCTTAAAGTTTTTTTTTTCTCCCACTGTGGGAGTTTTTTTTTTACTTGCCATTATCCTTGATTAGTATTTTAATATTATAATTTTAGTTAATGATATGTGCTTGGGGGGTCATGCTCTAAGTCTCTGTAAAGCGCCTGGAGACAATTGGCATTATAACAGACGCTATACAAATAAAATTAAATTGAACAGTGGTAGACAGTGGTGAGGTGTGCTGCAGGTGTGACAGAGGAGTTCAAGGTGGAGGTGGGACTGCATCAAAGATCAGCTCCTGTTTGCTGTGGTGATAAACAGACTGACAGATGAGGATAGACAAGAATATCCATTGACTATGATGTTTGCAGATGGCAATGTGATCTGTAGTTAAAGCAGACAACAGATGGAGGAAAAGCAAGAGAGGTGGAGGTGTGACCTGGAAAGGTTAGCCGCAGCAAGACAGAATACATGTGTATGAATGAAAGATACCCAAGTGAAACAGTAAGGCTACAGGGAGCAGAAAAGAAGAAGATGGAGGATTTTAAGTGCTTAGGGTCAACAGTCCAGAGAATGTGGAAAAGAGGTGAAGAAGCGTGTGCAAGCTGGTTGGAATAGGTGGAAAAAAGTGTGATGTTTGATAAAAGAGTTTCAGTGAGAATGAAAGGAAAGTTGTACAAGACAGTGATATGCCTACGATGTTGTATGGTTTAGAGACTGTGGCACTGAGGAAAAGACAGGAGACAGAGTTGGGGGCAGAGATTAAAATATTGAGGTTTTCTTTGGGAGTGATGAGGATAGATAGAATCAGGAATGAGCACATCAGAGGGACAGCACATGTTAGATGTTTTTGAGAGAAAATCAGAGAGGCCAGACTGAGATGGTTTGAACATGTAGAGAGGAGGGATAGTGAATACATTGGTATAAGGATGATGAGGTTGGAACTGTGAGGCAGGAGGCTGAGAGGAAGTTAGATGGTGTGAGAGAAGAGGATGCAGAATATAGAGTTAGATGGAGGAGAATGATATGTGGTGGTGACCCCTGAATAGAAAAGCTGAAAGGAAAAGAAGAAACAACTTTGAAGCAGTTAGCCACAGACCAACTGGACAGTGGCAGCAATCCCACCACAATTCCTCCAAAGATTGCTGAGTCTGAGTCTAGCTTAAGTTATGAAATGGAGTACAGTTTAAATTGTGCAATCAAGAACTGCAACTGAATTAAGGTAAAAAATAATGCTGCTGAATTGGCAGTATGCAGTCTTAATAGCTTTGGTGCACATGCTCTTACACTATTATATATCCACCTAAGACTGGTTGCTCTGTTTCAAAATGCAAACCCTTGGTCAGTCAAACGCAGTATAGTGTTAAGGAAACGACAAACTCCATGACTCCAAAACAAATAATAGCATTTCAAATGAATGCTGTTATTGCTGATAATTACAGATCATATCTGCTGGATGCATGATCTATAATCACTTGTATACCAGTTTCCCATTTCAACTTATTCACAGCACAAAAAAATAAATAAACAAAAACATTCAGATTCAATTGCGATATAAAGTCCATTTTGCAAACATTCACCCCGGAGGAAACCTTCTCTCAAGTATTCATGTTTTATATTCATACATATTAGCATCTAGTTGCTGGATCAACTGATAAAAGGTTACAGGTTACTGCCTCTATGGAGACAGCAAGAAATTTATTTGCAATAAATGTACTAGGCCAGCCCATGTGAAGTTGGACAGGGAAATGCACACTCAGATGCACACTCTCATAAACAGAAACTCTGACTTGCACCCTCTCCCGGGGGCAACTCTCATCACTCTCCTGGGGACAGCAGAGAGGGACATGAGTGCAGATGGGGGTCTCTTTCTCTGTGTGTTTTCATGAGTATGATAAATATGGCAATTCTGTTTAGTCGCCATCTATAGAAAACATATCAGCCTGGGGATCATTTTCTTAATGTCTTCACTATTAGTTCTGGCTTCCCTTTGGCAGTATTAGCATGCTGGCTGATATGCTCTGTTTGTGTGCATATGTGTGTGCGCTTGAGAGAGAGTCCTCAGGGCTGCAGGTACAATTCTATTAAACCAGACCTGTTTGTTTATTTCCTGTCTGTCTGCGTCTGCATGTTCCCTGCTTGCTAGAACCGCGGGTCTTGGTCGGTGTGTACACCCATGTTAACGATAGTCCACGTGCACAATCATAATCCAGTGTTTGTTTTTGTCATTTCTGCTGCTGTAAATCGATAGCTGTTTGAGGCAGAGGTGGAGTGCAGGGAAAGCCGAGGTTCAGTTACGGTTCATCTCCTCCATGGGAGTTATTATGGGAAAACAGAGAGGAAGGCGGGTGGGGAGGTGGGGAGGTGGGGGGGGGGGGTGTGCGGGGAGCCCTGCGTGGCTCTTCTCCCTTTTTCTTACTTTTCCTATGTGGCTCTGCATTTGTGTCTTTGATCATGTTAATCCCTGCCTAGCGCCCACCCCCCCCGGTCTCCCTGCCTTAGACTCACCGCCATACACACACACCTCAGTGCCTGACAGAAATTGACAGCCCACTCTATCCCAGACACCCCTTCAAAAATGGCAAGAATTCTTTATTCCTCCATTGAGCAGCATACCCCAGCCCCAATGAAAGATTAAAATAAAAACACGAGACAGGCGAGCATGCCCATTGACAGTCTGCAGCACTTCATTAAGGAGGAGTGGTGATTGAAAAGGGATCTGATTTTATCGCAAGACAGGATTCTGTCAACCTTAAACCAGAAACAACTGTAAGTGCTTTTTAATTAGGCACACAACACTGAGGAACAGCACTTCAAAACATGAAAAAGAAGTGAAAGAGTATCTCTAGCAGAAGAAAAAGTAAATGATGAGGCAAAGAGTGGATCAGTGGGAGGCTGAATTCCCTCTGCCCTTACAAGACCATCACTTCTTCAATGCCACACACATTGCAGAAGAGAAACTTGAAAATGAATTGACCCAAAATGCTCTCAAAACAGTTCCAGTTTACTTTCTTTTCCATTTAGATTTACAATATTTAAAATGATACCCACCTCTTGAGGGTAGGAAAATGCAACGCCTTAAATTTGTGCCCTTGCATTAAACCATCTGACACCATCAATTTTAAATCAGTGAGCCTCAAAGAATCTGATTCACGTGTAAAGGCTCTGAGAAATCGGCATCCTACGCTGAGCCAACACGTTACTCTGTTTAGATAGCAGATCTTCACTGTCAGCTTGTGATAACACCTTTCTACATCGCTGATGCAACCATCTGCTTCATGTCATCACAGCCATATAGGGGTTAATTCTGTTGGTTTATGCATTTTAGCAAAACAAACAACATGACAGATGAAGATGAAAAACACAAGATGATTTTTTTTTCTTCTTAAATTCCAAAAATATGTCAGGATTAACTGAAAGTCTAATGTTTCATCCATTAGTCCAGTCATCATATACCTGCTTATTCCTGTGCAGGGTCACAGGGATCTGCTGGAGCCTATCCCAGGTCTGACTGGGTGAAAGGCAGGGCTGCATCCTGGACAGGTCGCCATCACAGGGCCGCATGTAGACAAACAGCCACTCACACTCACTCCTACGGGCAATTTAAAATCACCAATTAACCTGACATACATGTTTCTGGACCATGGGAGGAAACCAGAGTACCAGCACAAGCCTGGGGAGGCAATGCAAACTCCACACTGAAAGCTGGGACTCGAACCAGGAACCTTTTTGCAACAGTTAACAACAATGCTAACCACCTCTAATGTTACACTTGGTTAGGAAATTTTGGTTAGTTCAGCATTAACTACAAAATCAATGTTCTTATTGCATTACATTTTCATTTATTTTAATAAAGAAATCTACTGAATCTTGCTGTCATAGTGCCCGAATCATAATTATGCATTATGAACAGAAACACCTCAAAGTTTAGAAAACATACACGAGCCCATGAACACAATGTAAAATTAAATCAGTTGGTCAAACACTAGACAACCATCAAACTGGTTTTAATAGAGTCCATGCATGTACTGGTGCATAGGAACAGGTGCACCTTGATGGCCGCATGCATTGTATGAATTAAACCATGAAAATCATTGGCAAAGATGGCTGGAACTGAAAATATTACAGCAACACCAACAAGTTTTGATTGTTTGTTTTACACAGAAAAACCCCACGACTATTTAACAGTGGTTCGCTGAATGCAGCACCAGGAGCAAGGACAAAGCCCTTAAAGGAAGCACATGAAGGTTGATGCATTAAAAGTGCTCGGTGACCAAATTCACACTGCGTTGATTCTGGAAACAGTCAGCCAAGAAATGTCACTGCTGAATCTTCTGAATCAGGTGTGCTGAAGCAGGGAAACATCTACGACATGCAGGACAGTGGCCCTCGAGGCCTGGAGTCCGACACCTGTGAATTAAATCATAGATGTTTTTGAATATGTGTTAGCCTGCTAGATGGCACAAGTACACCTCTTTTCCAGTTGCAGAAATACCAAACTTTGTCCTCCTGTCCTCCGAAGTTCTTTCTCCTTAGTCGTACTTGCCAAGTATGAACTACCAAGTCCAAACATGGCATACCTGGAATTGAGAAATGGCTCATCTGTCACAGAGAGATGGGTGAAGCTTAAATGGAGCACGGGAGTAGTCAGACACAGGAGTGGATCAGCAGTGCAGCTGAAGCAGATGACAGATAGCAGGCAGAGGTGGAAGAGAAGAACAGAGTGAGAACATCAACCAAATAAGGATGTGGATGAAATTAGAGGAGGAAAACATTTTAAAACTCAGGCAGTGGTCTGGGATGTCAGAAACTGCTTAAGTGAAGGTGTTTTTGATGGTGTGATAAACAAGCCACTACGCATGCATTATGGAATTTTTATCAGGATGGTATCTTTATACACTGAAAAAAAAATCCTAATTTTATGGTAAATAACTCATAACATACTGTATATGACTAACTAAATAACAGACACTTCTTGTAAATTTAACAACACATTTTTTTTTATGTTATGTTATGTTTCTATGTTAATTTCTCTTTTTTTAATGGAAAAATGACTGTATTGTTATACGTGATCTTTCCTGCTCTCTTAAATTACAGTCAAATCTTTCGTAAAATGACAATAATTATCTGTAAGTAAATATGTTAAATCAAGGTTCATATCCATATTAATAATCTCATATCTTTCTGTGTAATTTTAAGGAAAATCTCACTAGTTTCACATTTATGTGTATTTTTATGTTCAAACTAATTGTGTAAACAAATTTCACAAACTTGTTTTCTATTACCTCAAACACTATGTAATTAAAATAAAAATAAAGTGTATGCCCAAATCTGCTATCTGTTGAGGTTGAAAGTTACAGAGATGTTCCTCCTCTGGCCAGTCACTAGTGATGTCACATTGTATAGAAGTACTTTCATGCTAAAGAATCTGATAAATGTCAAATGAGAAAAGTTAGAAAATACTGCATTGCAATAGTCCAGGTAGTAAGTAGCATATTTAAAAATGACGATCTTTAAGTTCTTTAAAGAAGCAACATACTTTAAATTTTCAATCTCAATAGCAGAATTTATATTGCTGTATGACATTTAGCGCAATACATAGTATTAAAATCCTCATCAAAGACTTCAGGACAACAGAAATGCCAGTGATGGGCCACCCAGTGGCACAGTGGTTAGGACAGATGGTCAACATACTGTAGTGATCTGGCAGGTCCTTTTGGGTTGTTTCCCAGCATCCTTTGCAGCCCTGGTTGTTTGGGTGCTAATCTGTGTTTATTTGTTAGCTATTTGATTTATCGCTGTCATGTAAAGTCTGTTGCAGGTTTGACTCCCTGTTGATTCATACCCCTTACATTTAACATGTTAATTTGTGTCACCTTGAGTTAAGTCTGTCTGTGTCACCTTCGCAGACGACGCAGAGATGCCCCCCAACTCTACGCAGAGACTCCCGTGCACCTCCCCAAAATTGAAGGTCGACGCTGACAGTGTCGCAGAGAGGAGAGAAAGGAGGCTTCTGATTGGTCAATTCTACATCTGCGTAGAAAAAAGCACATCATTGAAGAAATGAGGAAGTACCCACATCTGTACGATTCTTGTTCTCCACGCTACAAAGACAGCACATATTCAGAATCAGAATCAGAATCAGAATCAAATTTATTGTCGCCACTGAGCCAGCGTCCCAACACAGCAGAATTTGCAGTTCACCGTCCAAAAGAAACATACAAAACAAAACACACAACATATGGACAGGAGTCAACGGTGCTTGGGTCAGCGCTATAAGAGCGCTTCAATTTAACAGAGGAAAAAAGATAACATTGGGGGAGGAGGGAATTCTAGTAATTCATGGAGGGAGATAGTGACGAATGTGGGTCTGGATACGGCCGAGACGGCGAGGAAGTGGAAAAACACAAGAGATGAGTTTAGTAAGTTTAGCTAGTTTGTGATTGTCGCTCTTGCGTTGTGGCTTGGAATAACATAGCGTAGACCGCACTAGTTTAAATCAAAAGTGACGGCGGCATCTCTGCGACAAGCTGACGACGACACATTGACGTGAGAGTATACACAGCCCTTTTTTATTACATCAAACACAAATTATTATACAACTTCTTTACATAAAATAATATCATTGAAACCAATTAATAACAGCACATTTCTGTAAATTTAAGCATTATTATTTGTAATACAGCATTTACTTACCATATTTCTAGGTAATTTAATTGTTTTGCGAAATGTGAAAATATTTCTAATTAAATGTTAAAAACAACCTGAAAATAAGGCAAAATCTTGTTAAAATTACAACTACAAACTGTATTTTAATTATGGAAAAAAAAAAAATTTTTATGAGAAAGCAATTTTCTGTTATTTAACTGTATTTTTTTGGTGCCCCAGCTGCCGGAAAATTACCTTTTTTTGTTTTTTTTTTTTTTTTTACAGTGTATCCTACATATAAAGTCCTAAACTGACAAAAAAAAAATTGTTTCTTTTTCTTGGCACTAGGGGCCTTTATTCACAATGAAGGAGAAGAGGAAAGGGGGCAGGAGAGAGAACAGGAAAGGGTCGCATGGGCCGGGACCTGCTGCGATTGAGGACTGTATCCTCTGTCCTAACCACTGCACCACTAAGCGGCCTGGCATAGAAATATTTTCGACCACTCAAGAGCACTGTCATCTGTGGGGAAAAATAACTTTAGGCCTCAATACAAACCAAATCTGTTACTGGTTCAGCACCAGGCAGCACGGTGGCTTGCTGGTTAGCATTGTTGCCTCACAGCAAGTTCCTGGTTTGATCCTTGGTGGGGACCTGTTTGTGTGGAGTTTGCATGTTCTCCCTGTATGGGTTTTCTCTGGGTGCTCTGGCTTCCTCCCACAGTCCAAAGACATGCATGTTAGGTTAATTGGTGATTCTAAATTGTCTGTTGGAGTGATTGTGAGTGTGCATGGTTGTTCGTCTACATGTGGCCCTGCGATGGACTGACGACCTGTCCAGGGTGAACCCCTAACTTTTTCCTGAAGAGAGCTGGGATAGACTCCAGCAGATCCCTGTGACCCTAATGGATGGATGGATGATTAAGCACCAAATCAGACCAAATCTTACAGATTCAAAAAACTACAACATGGCGGTGGCGTAGTGGTTAGGGCAGGCGGCCCATATATAAAGGCTACAGTCCTCATGCAGCTGGTTGTGTGTTCGGCTCCCGGCCCAGATGACCCCTTGCTGCATGTCTTTCCTATTCTCACTGCCCTGTTTCCTGTCTCTCCTTCACTGTCAAAAAAAGGCCACTAGTGCCAAAAAAAAAAACAAAAAAAAAAAACATAAGATGACCTACTCTTTCCACAAACTCACAGCTACCCCTAAATTTCTAATATACAGCCCAGATAATCTTGCAACACAGCTTTGGTTTTTATTTATTACATTTTCCATCCTGTTGGATTATCATCTACGTGAAGTGTGTATAAATTGGCTGTTGTGTGTTAACTTGACTATTAAAAAGAGGTGGGAAAAAATACATATATAAAACACAGAGGCAAAAGTTATCATTTTGCAGCAGAGTTCTGACTCATCCTTTGACATGCCTATCATTTTATTTTTCTTAGTTCCTGTTTCTTTCATTTGCTGAATTTTTAGTCTCACGGGTGTTGGATTAGAATGATACTTCTCCAAACTGTGCAAATTCAAAATTGCATTCAAAGTATGATGCTGTCCATGGCTGGTGTCCGACTAATTCAGCAGATGTCATATCATTGGCTAATTCAATCATCCTCAGTTAACGGGTCGGCATTTCAGTTATAAATAAACGTAAATGGCCGTTATCTTCGGAGTTTAACATTCTCCAAAAAGAGGAATAAATCAGTTGTGAGGATGTGTTTCCCACCCAAATTGATCTTTAATACATCTGAACTTGTTGTAATTCCTCTGGCTTTTATAGCAGAGTCTTTCACAGCAGAAGATAATTGTGGTTTGCTTCCTTCCCAGCTCCTGTAGCATATCTGCTTTTTACCCATCTTCTCTCGTGAATTCAGCCCCACATTTGTGAAAAGTATCCCTGGGAGTCCCCTAGTGGCCCCTGCCTTGCTGTAACAAGCATAAGGGGCCCCTGTGGTAAGTGCTCTCCTGAGACTCAGGCTCTGATCTGGTCATCCCTAGGGCCCTGTTAATTTCTGTTCTGCTCAGAAAGCCTTGCAACTCTCCACTGCTCTCTTCCTCCTCTTCCTTTTCATATTGCAACTCTTCTTTTCTTCATCCACCCATTCGTCTCTCTCTCTCTCTCTCTTTCTGTCCTTTATGAAGAAGGTGTGCTGTCAACAGGGAGCATGGCCAGTCTCATTAAAGAGCTGGTGGAGGTTGTGATGGTGACAGAGATGTGCAGATCAGTGGCAAGGTAGTGTCATGGTTAGAAAAAACAGCCCATTAACCAAACTCTGCTGATGTTCAGTTGAAATATCATGTGGAATTAGTTCGGTGTCTCTGGAAATTTCAACATTTGTAGGGCTGTACCAGGTGCAATATATGGAGCAAAGATGGGACATAAAGGTGTGTAGGTGAATGCTGAATGAAGCGGATAGGCATGTAGAACTTCCCATGTCCTACGGGAAAACAATGTTTTTTGTTACTGTAGCCATGATCATTCCTAATAGTAAGATTTAGTTGGCTATGACTACCAGCCTCCCCAGGCTATAACCTAATACGGTATCTGCCAGATGACACTAACTTGGGAAAAAAAAGATAAACAGGGGATAAACAGTTATATATATATATATATATATATTATATATATATATATATATATATATATATATATATAATATATATATATATATATTAGGGCTGTCAATTTCTCAAAATAATTAATCAGATTAATCGCATGACTGTCAATAATTAATCATGATTAATCGCAAATTAATCGCATATTTTTATCTGTTCTAAATCTACCTTATACAGATCTTTTTCAAGTTGTATTACTCTTATTAATACGAGTCCTGACTAGAACCAGGAAATATGACCATATTAGTCCAGTCCTGAGGTCTCTGGCTTCCTCCAGTCACTCAGAGAATAGACTTTAAAACAGCTCTACTTGTGTTCAAGTCTCTTCATGGCCCCAAAGTCCATCTCTGACATGTTAGATCCATATGAACCAACCTGGACTCTGAGAACCTCAGGTAGTGGTCTCCTGCTGGTGTCCAGAGTCAGGACTAAACAAGGTGAAGCTGCATTTCAGTTTTATGCTCCTAAAATCTGGAACAGTCTTCCAGAAGATGTGAGACAGACCTGAACTCTGACAATGTTCAGATCCAGACTGAAAACAGTTCTGTTTAGATGTGAAGATGATGACAGGAAGGTTTTATCTGCACTCTTCATTTTTTATTTAATTAATTAATTTTTTTGTTAATTAATTTTATTTATTATTGATTATTTTTTATGCTTGTATGGAATGATTCTATTTGCCTTCTTGTGATTTTATGCATCTGTAAAGCACTTTGAATTACCTTGTGTACGAATTGTGCTCTACAAATAAAGTTGCCTTGCCTAATATGAGAGTACACAAATGCTTCGCCTTATGCAAAACAAATGCATGTTTATTTATTGCTACAATGGCAAATCCATTATATATTGTATATATATATATATATATATATATATATATATATATATATATATATATATATATATATATATATATATATATATATACTCAATATTTTCTCTTATGTTCTTCATACAAAATATTTAAAGGGGGGGGGGGGGGGGGGGGGGGGGGGGGGCTCTCTGCATCAGCGCTCTAATTAGCCGACAAGTGATATTTTAGTAGTCGGACTCCAGTGGTAACTAAATTCACATCGACAGTAAACACAAGCAACATTTATCTTGTGGAGTTAGCCATCAGGCAAGGTTTTAGAAGCTGAACTTACCATACAAAATATTATCTTTTTATCCCAGCTACTTCTAACGGAGGTTTTGTTTACGTCTGTCTGTCTGCGGCATGGACGTCGACCTCAGTGCATGACTTCCTGTTTTGACAAACGGAGGACTACAGGACTACAACTACGGCGGGGCCCGAGGGTCATGAAGCCTGGAGGCAACACGTACTCTCCTCTCTACTATTGTACATCAACGGCCGGCCCGCGTTAATCACGCTTTAATAAAATTAGTTGCGTTAAAATTATTTTGCGTTAATCACGCGTCACGGCGTTAACGCGTTAACTTTGACAGCCCTATATATATATTATATATATATATATATATATATATATATATATATATATATATATATATATATATATATATATATTAGGGCTGGGCAAGTTAACGTGTTAATTTATTAACGCCGACATTTATCGCGCATTAACACATGTTGCTGGAAGACAATTGGCAGGTGAACATGCGAAAAAAAGCTAAAACAGATATGGAGAATGGTAAAATTTGGTGTACTTTACAGTTCGGGTAGCAACTCAGGTAGCAATATTGACAGTTTTGTCTGGAAAAAAAATTCTGGACTGTAACAGAACTTTCGCATTATTCCTCCATGTTATATCAGATCTGCTCTATGTGTTTACTGTCGTGCTATTCTCTTACTGGTTACTTCAGCGCGGCGAAATAAAGATCCCAAACCCTGAACATATACGTGAAACCCAAACAATAAAGTTTTTTCTGCCTAACTCTAACCAATCAAAAGTGAATTTGGACTCAATTGGAATAAATTGCAACAGAATTACAACAAATTGGATTGGGTTGAATTACAACTGGACTACACTGAACTTATTTGATTTCCATGTGAAATTACTTTGGCTGTGAACTGAATTAAATCGAATCAAATCAAAATGAATTGATTTGACAGTGAACAGAGAGACACAGAGAGAGAAAGAGGAGGTTTAAACCAGCTCTTCCCTTCATCATAATGGGGAACGAGAGATCTCTTGCTAACAAGATGGACGAGCTTGACAAGGACGAATCTGGAGTTTTGAAAAAGCATTTTAATGTATTTCACTGAGACGTGGCTGAAGGAGCATGTCCTAAACTCCAGTGTCTCTCTGCTTGGATTTTAGACAATAAGAGCACACAGAGATTTGAAGAGGTGCGGAAAAAGCAAAGGTGGTGGAATCGCGGCGCTTGTCAACAACAGATTGTATACTCCAGGACATGCAGCTGTGAAACATCATTTCTGCAGCCCGGATATTGAACTGCTAGCTGTGACTTTCCGTCATTATTAACCGAGAGTTCACCAATGTTATTGTAGTGGCAGTTTACATTCCACCATCAACTGAAGCCGTTGCTAAATGTGACATTATCAGCTCCGCTGTTGCTAAACTACAGACAGAACAACCCAGTGCATTCCTAGCTGTTACTGGTGATTTCAGCCATATCTCTTCTTGCAACATTTCCAACGTTTCAACAGTTCGTCAGCTGCTCCACCAGAGAGAATAAAATGTTGGATCTGTTTTATGCAAACTTCCAAGATGCATACAGCTCCTCTGCACAACTTGCTCTGGGCAAAGCAGATTATAATGTGGTTTATCTCTCCTCAACCGATAAACCAATCGTCCAAAGGCAACCTGTAACCAAAAGGACTGTCAGGTGATGGTCACAGGAAGTTGAAGAAACTCTATGGGAGAGTTTTGAGGCCACAGACTGTGATCCACTCTGTGAGCCATTTGGAGATGACATCAATGCCATGACTGAGTGTGTGACGGAATATATTAACTTCTGTGTGGAAGTTCCCCACCAGAACAGTGAAGTGTTTCACCAATAATAAAAAAGGAACTGAACATATTCTTCAACAGATTCAGTTTAAAAACAAGCTCAGCATCCCCCCAGAGAAACAAATGAGATGATTGTGGATTCCAGGAGGACCAGGAACAAGTCAAATAGGATTTCCATAATGGTAGAAGTGGAAATGGTGGAGACTGTAAATACCTCGGTGTGCACCTGGACAACAGACTGGACTGAAGATGCAACACTGAAGGTACAGAGCAGACTTTACTTCTCCAAGTTTAGGCCCTTCAGTGTTTGCAGCAAGATATATCTTCTATACGTCTGTTGTGGACAATGCAATCCGAACTAAACTCATCTGTTGGGGGAGCAGAGTCAGAGCCAGTGACTTAAAGAAACTAAACAAACTGAGGCTGGCTCTGTTCTGGAACATCGGCAAGGGAGGATCCATCCATTATCTATACCCGCTTAATCCTATGCAGGGTCCCGTGGATCTGCTGGAGTCTATCCCAGTTCTCTTCGGGCAAAAGGCAGGGGCACACCCTGGACAGGTCACCAGTCCATCACAGGGCCACATGTAGACAAACAACCATGCACACTCACAATCACTCCTACGGACAATTTAGAACCAGTCCAAAGACATGCATGGCTCTGACTCAAAGACATGCATGTCTTTGGACTGTGGGAGGAAGCTGGAGTACCTGAAGGAAATTCACATGAGCATGGTGGAACATGCAAACTCCACACAGAAAGGCCCCTGTGGAACAAGCCACCGTGCTGCCCTGCAAAGGAGGAAACTTCATAAAATGAAGAACATTCATGGAAAACCCTGATCATCCTCTACACAACAGAATGATTCAGCAACAGTGTCTTGAGTTAGAGGGTATTTCAGATCCACTGTAACACAGACCGCTACAGGAGATCCTTTTTGCCAACAGCAACAATCATCTTTAATGAATCTTTGAAGAGAAGACTTAAATCATGACATTTACTGCAACAATTTAATTTCCTTTTGGGGATCAATAAAGTATTTTTGAACTGAATTACACAGCACACATTATACCAAAATTAAGATACTGGAAGGGATTAGCAACAACTTCACCCCCTCTGCTTGACCCTTATGCCTCATTTCCCCTTGCTTCTGTGCACTCATGTGTTATGTCTATCAGTCCATTCCTTCCTATGGAACCTCCGTAATCTCTGACATAGTTGTGAAACTCCTTCCTTCAGTATTTTTTGGAGCATTATTTGCAAAAAGGATTAAAAAAAATTATCATGCTGCAATGAATTCAGAGAGGATGTAGATGCTGTGCTGGCATTTGGTGCTAGCTAGCATAGCATAAATAACTTAGAGGTTTCGATGGGATGCCTTTAGCAGTGTAGCAGTGTTAGCATCAGCACTGAGCCCATCCAGCAAACATTCTGTATTTGACATGGATTGATGTCAAATGGAAATGAGATGGATAGAGGGAGTGCTGGTGGGATTTGTGCTGGAAAGGCAGAAATGGGTAAATAAAACCATAAACTAGAGGATAGTAGATTACAAGCATGTTCCAAGCTTCATTTTCAAGAGTGGGAAGGACCAATGTACCCTACAAGGCCAGTGTGACCAAGTCAGTGTAGTTCACATTGAGTGACTGAGGTCCACAAGTGCATGAATGAATGTGGTTCACAGAGGTGGGATTGAATGAATGAATGAATGAATGAAGTCCAGGCGTGTGACTGAGTGGGTGGGGTGCACATCAGCAGCACCCGATGAGTACTGTGCACATGTCCAAGACCAAGAGAACCACGTAAGCAGAGTGACACAATGTCTATGAGAACAACTGAGGTGTGTGTGACTGCCAACAGCAAAATTCAGCATTCATTAAAAAAAAAAAAAAAGCCAAAACCCAAACTGTAATTGGGATGTCTACACAACAAACAACTATCCTGATATCCCAGTACTGGGGTCCTGCCCTTGTGGAGGGGTGAATGTGAGTCCAAGATGAACAAGTGTCACAACATTTATGTGATATCACTTTTCTGACTTTTTCTACATAGCCAGGCTTGTAGCTTTTGGACCTTCAGAAATGGTGTTGTTGAACATTTTTAGCATGTTTGACAGCTTCAATCGATGCTAAAGTTGTGTTATGACAATAAAGCCCATTTTAGGCATGCAGCAATTTTTGAGACCGTGTTATGAAACTGCTACATTTTGCATTGTTGATCTATTACATGTTCTGGAGTCATACTATGTTGATGTAATGGTTCTCATTCCCAAAATTCCAAATATGAACATTTTGTCACATCAAAGCAGCAGATTCCCTATGGAGTCACCATTCAACACACAGAATAAAATGTTGTAAAAAGATTTGTTTTCTTGTCATCATCAAACTGTGATGTGAACATAAGTGTGTGTATTTTAAAGAAAGCGAGTCTTCTACTAACTCCTATGAAATACTCTTGGTGCCTTAACCCAATAAAGTCATTGCAGTTCAACAAAAAGGCAGTATAGCATTATTAAACAACATAATTAAATGGAAGACAAAATAATTTTCCTAGACAAATGGATTCAGATTCCAATGTGATGACTCAAAGTATTGTGACTTATTTCCTCATAACCTCTCTTAGAGGCCTTGTTGCTTTCCACAATAGAAATACTCCAGGATCATAACAGATCATTTGCTCTCTGTGTCTAATAATCCAACTGCAAATGCTGCCTTGTGACACTGATATCAAAGGATAGTTTGTGCTTTGACCACTGACTCATGATAGGTAAAGAAAAGATCTGGGGTCAGAATTAAACTAAGTGTGCTGCATTTATAAGTGCATTAAGCTGACTACCAGGATACCTTGTCCATTTGTTCAAGCTGTTTTAATTCAAAATGATTGTATTGACCCTAAACATTAATCCTGGGACCGGTATTCCAGTAAGAGGAAATTCTTCAAATGAGGCAACTAAAGGCCTTTTTGATTCTCTAACCAGCTCATGTCTTTTGAACCTCCATGTGTCCCTCTGCTTCAGCCACCCCTGCCCTGTGGCCTGGCCAAGAAGAGCGACAGCGTGGTGAGCAGGGGAGGGTCAAGGGGAGGCAAGGGGAGGTGTGTAAATGTGGAAAGGAGAGGGGGGTGTTGAGGGCCGCTCAGATCATGCCGGGCGACTCCACAGGAGTGATAAGAGCGAATAAGCTGTCAGCGTGGGCGTTAGATGGGCCTTATTGTTCATATTTAGATGGAGGAACAATGGCGGTGTGTCAGGAGCCTATAGTTCATAATCTGCTGATGCTGACCAAGTGTCAGTGTGATCCATGAGCACAGAGGCTCCTGAATCCTTAAGCAATCCCCCGTAGGAATGTCATGGGGGAGAGTACAAATGGGACAGCATCTGCCGGACTATAGATAGATAGGTATAGCAGAAGGAAAAAGAGAGGAATGAATGGAAAGAGGGCAAGGAAAAAAAGAGATGAAAGAAGAAGATAAAACCTTAAAGAAACTTTTCCAAATGAATCCCAGAGTCATAATTTTCTCAATAAAAAACTAAACTGGTAACTGTTAAGCAAGAGCAATAGATGGATAGATGATAGATTTGAATAGAAGGCAAGGGGGGGGGGGGGGGGGGGGGGGGGGGGGGGGGTGGGTGGGGGTGAGGAGGCATGGCATTGATTGTGCAGAGGGCTTTTGCTGCTTGAGCTCCCACCTGCAGGTGAGACAGAAAAGAGAATGGGTGTCAGATTAGAAGGAGGCCCTGAGAGCTCCTTCCCCAACAATGACGGCTTGATTCTGGGCAGAGCGATGCCCCTGAGACGCCAGGCGCACCCCGGAGCCGTCACAGCCTATCAGCCACTTTTCTACGCTCATCGCGATCGAAATGCAACCACGCTGCCCTTGTGCCGCTTCGGCTGTGGCAGATGACAATTAACCATGATTCTTCGATGGAGATTTTCAATGGAACTTATCACGCTGGTGTGTCTTTAGTGGCAGTGCTTTGAAGAACTGTGAAGATGCAACCACACATGCACACACTCGGGTCACATGTTGCACTCTTAAATGTGCCACAACAAAAAAAAAATGCCGCCCCCCCCCCCCCTCCGCCCCCCCACGCGCCTCCCGCCCTCCTCCAAGGCATTCTTCATTTACTGTCAAAACCATTAGAAATGGAAAGGGAGAACAATAAGAGATGGTATCAGTAACGCATGGGCTACAGTAATTAGCCTCCCGATGCAAGTGTGTGTCTGTGTGACAGAGATGCTGTGTTATAGCCTACAAATACGCACACACACACACACAAATGAGTAAGAGTGTATTTCTACATCTGCTGAGGGCTCTCATCAACAAGAGCTGCCTAAATGGAAATCACTGTTTTTTTAAGGCTGAGGCCCAAGATTCTCTAAATTGTATATTATCTCCAATGACTCACAGTCATACTCTAAGCTATATTAATGCCTCAATTAGTTTATGAGATGACATGAGATGTAATGGGAGCCCTTTCATGTCATCCTATTCCTTCCAAGTCCCCAGATCTTTATTTTCTCTCCTGCCTTGTTCTCACCGGCACTACCATGGCATCTCCACTCTCCCCATCCGAGCTGTTGCTTGTTTGTGTGTGTGTATGTGTGTGTGTGTGTGGGAGAGAGAGAGAGAGAGAAAGTGGAGGTTGGTTGTATGTCATTCTTTAACCTGCCCATAACATGTTTAGAAGCTCTGGGGTTTTTTTGTTTTGTTTTTCTTTATGCTTATTGTCATTAGAGGCTTGTTATCATGGGAGCCACAATGAACTTAATTATCTTCATATATCTGCAATAATGATGAATAATTATGGTGTACTGATTACCACTTGGTACAAATGCACCATTGGCATTATGTGTTGATGGCATGTGTACAATCCATCCATTAGTTGTACCGTTATTATTATTTGAAGACCGTATTGGGGCCGCGGGGGGGGGGGGTCTGAAGCTTCTGAAGCTTGTTTTTGCTGAAGCTGAAGAAGAGGCAAGCTAAGTATGATATATGTCATACGTATTTTGATGAAAGTCTCTCATTATAGAAGACTGAAGGGAGTTTGAACCACTGCAAGTATCATACATGAATAAATCAGTCTCTCGGGGTGGTCTTTAAGGGGAAGAATTATTGCAAACTTCAGAAAGATGAAGTTGGTCTAAAGCCTTATATTTTGAAAAATCCTTCCAGTTCCCCGTACAGTACTCAGCTACAATAAAGCAACTTCATTAGTGTAGGTTTATGCCTTCTAGACACTCAAATACTAACAAGAAGTTGCAAATTGTCAAAGAAGTCATTGTCATGTTGGCCCACTATCAACAGCATAAAAATATTGAACATTTGTACCTTAAGGACCAGTTTTTGTCTCATAATAAAGACCATTTGGCAGCAAGTTTTTCCTCATACTTTTAATATACTACAGAGAGAGGCTGAGATGGAAATGACAGTTTTTTACATGGGCTGTCCCTTCAATGCTAATGTAAACCCTGACTGGATAAAGATTCCGAATTGGACACATAGTTTTTGACAGATAAAATGGATAAAATAATTGGCGTTTGTGGTGATGTAGTATATGGGCAGTGGCAATTATTTTGAGAATAATTGCTCGCAGCAACCTTTTAAAAAAGAACTAAAAATGAACTATTTAGTTCATTTTTTTGAAATGGTGAACTCTTGTTCCAAATTTTGAATATGAACTGAACTGAACTAGTTTGTGTAGAAAGTGAACTTGCCCAACACTGTTAATCAGCCAGCAACATTGTTGTTTTCTGGTCAAAAAGGTTTAAAGCTGGGTAGTTCAAACCAGAAGAGATAGGTGGTCAGAGAGGATGTAGACCAACCGCTACCCTAAACCTGCGATCACAAGATACTGAGTTTGCGGAAAGTGCAACTCGAATGTCGGCGCGGAAAAGAGCGCGTCCAAATGGAGTAAATGTGCGTCCACCTGGTCACATGTGGACGTGCACAAACGGCTCTACCTCTCAATTATGCGTCACCGTATTACTTGCATACGTTTTTATTCTCTTGAGGTCAGAGGATGTCTGGTCAGCAGTTGTGGTGGATGTGGGAATAGTCACGGCCAGACACGTCAGTCTGTACAGCTGTGGTATGATCTCATTCAGATGTTTTCTGTGGAGGAAACTAGGAGATCACTGGTGTCAAGCTGGAAAAGGTTGGATGCGGGAATTTATTTCCGATATGTCTGAAACTGTTGGTGGTCAAGGAGGGACAGGAACATTAATTATTCCTTATCTTTAAATGCGCATCCAACGATTCATTCTGCAGTATTTTAAAAAGCACATCAGCTGCGCCAAGATGCACAACGAGTGGAGGCGAGTGCACATTGACATGCAGTGGCAGGCCTGTTGCCTAAAAGGCACGCATGATCACGTGCAAGTCCAATGCAAAGTTATTGGAACATAAATACCGCGCGGACATAAAAGCGTATTGTCCCGTGCAGGTCGTACCAAACGGTTCGGTATTTTACCGAGTACCGTTGCATCCCTAATATATATATATATATATATCTCACTGTAGATGGATGACAAACAGTTTGGAAATGGCCAAGTAAAACTTCTCAGATTGATGGCCAAAAATTGCTTCTCGAAGACCATGTTCACATCCAGGGTCTGAACACATTCCAGGACAGATTCATATCCAATCACTCAGGAAGCATTTGAAGATGGTCTCTGACACTTTGGGCCACTTATAGTCTCAACACAAACACTTATAGTCTCAACACAAAAGCATCTAATAAACTTATATCAATGGCTTAGGCGATGAATCATTGGATTTTACATGCAAATGACCACAATAAAGCTTTTTGTCACTCAATTCCTTCTTTCCTTGAATTGTATGTACCCTGACAATTGTGTATGTCCTTTGCTGAAAAGATTGGTGGTGGATCTTCTTCGCCTTTGCCAGAAGTTCCTTGATCAGCAAAACATCCAAACCAGTGTAGAAAAATGTTTCAAATCAGTTTTTTAAAGAGAAAAAAGGCAGTAGAAAATCTTAAGAAAAACAAAATATTGCTGGAGGAATTCCAATAGGCCACGACTATTCTATTCAAGAACTTTAGGAAAGGAATTCATCAATAAATCAAGAGGCATACCGGTAATCAAAAATAAAGCACTGTTCCTTCACAGCTAAAAGGTTCCTGGTTTGAAACTCAGCAGGTCTCAAACATCAGATCTGGAGTTTGCTTGTTTGGTTTTTCTCCAGGTACTTTAGTTTGAGTCAGCCTAACTGGAGGCTGTCTGTCTATATGTGGCCTTGTGATGGACCGGTGAGCCTCTTATCAGGGTGTGCATCTGCCTTGTGCCTAAAAACAGCTACAATAGGCTCCACAAGTCCCCCCTGATCTTAAATAGGAAAAAGGGGAATAGATAATGGATAAATGGACTAACAGCCCGTGTACAAAATCTGAAAACATACGAGAAACCAAAAGGAAGAAAAACATTTAAAATTTTTACCATCCAGGGGTACCCCATGGATGTAATCTTCCTTACTGTTTTAAAACATTCCAGTTTTCCATTTTGTGATAACATTTAAAGACCCATTCTTTACTACACGCCACCTTTTTTCCGATTAAACAAACGACAAAAAGTAATTTTATAAAGTTTTATAGTCTGGCGCAGAAGATTGATTCTGGACGCTGGCTTCACATTTATGAAGCATGGAAAGTTTCCGCAATCCAGTCCTTGGTGTCATTTCATTTTTTATTTTTTTATTTATTTTTTACCCAGAATGCCCTGCAGTCGCTCTTCTTGCTGTGTTGCCCTGAGCCTGGGGTCTGTTCAGCATCAAACATCACACACCAATGTCCAACACAAACACACAGCAGTCAGAGGCTGGCTCCATGAGCGACACTGCTGAGGCTTTGCCTTCAACACACTGAACGTCGCTGACATCAACGAGAGCTTAGCCAGCCCTTCACTGCACTCCCAAAGGCTGAGACTCGCCCTCAGTAATCAGGGAGCAGATCCCATAACGCAGACACACACACTCGGCGCACGGTCACACGCACCGAGGAATGAACTGGTACTCATTCATTTGACTGAACACTGAAATATAAGTACTGAGTGACAGGAGACATGTGTGTGCAAACACACACTTATGAAAGGAAAACTTCAGCATCAAATCTGTTTACTTTACTGGAAGTACTCCAATGTGGATCTGTACATAAAAAAGCACATATCAGACTGTAACTCGGCACCTATACAAACCTCTAAACAACCATCATAGAGGTCAAGTAAAGACCATGTACATTATGAACCCATGAGCTGAACTGCCACTGATGTTCTGATACTTCTGTTATGAGTCTGAATGACCAAATGTCTACTAAAGACTTGAATACCTCAGTGCTGCAGCTATAAATAAATCCCTGTGTTTCTTTCAACACCTTGTTATGGTTTAGGGGTTGTCAATATAGCTTTTATACGTAGCTCTTGCATGCTAACAAATGAAACATTATGCACAACTGATAGTGTTAACACATCCAAACTGCACTGCAACTGTCTTGAAAGAATGGATGTGAACAAAAATAGTTGCAGTTTTTCTGAAAATTCAGAAGTGAACCCTGTTATGTTTGAGCAAGACTCAAACATAACTGCTTTTAGTGACTCTTTCGCATACCTTACATTTACGACTTTTTGCCATCAACTACTGCTTTGACCGTTAAAGACATACTAACCTGCCACTCACAGTACATAACACAATAGAGTCCTACGGGACACACTAAGTACACTAAGAAACATTTTTCAGACATCACATTTTCCCTTCAACCCCTCAGAAGCTGAAACATAACAATCAGCCCCCTCTTTTCCAGGGCCACTGTCCACCCTGTCACACAGTCCCCGAGCCAGATGGGTGGCGCTCTCATTCTCTGAGGGTGTGCTTGCTGGTGAAGCTGCATCGGGATGGTGCTGGTGGGTTACCCTCCACCCGAGTTAGCCCCTGACCTGGACTGCCAAGCGAGAGCTGCTGCTGGGAACAGAGGTGATGCAGGTGCTGTGGGAGCTGTGATCCTGTGCAGGCCGTTTTCATGCCAACAAGTCCCATTTTCCAATCTGTAAGTGGCCGGCCCCAACCGCTAAGTCACCTTCAGGGGCTCTGACCAGTATGACTGCAGCTTATTTTGCTGGTGGAGGTCCTTTGATCCTGACCCAATCCCCTGCAGAAACTGACAGGGTCTGCACTCTGTGAGTGGCATCAAACCTCTCTTTCATCCGAGCCTGTGAAAGTTTCACCTGAGCTCTGGCTTCCTGGAGCCTTGGCTCGCACGTCCAGGGGCTGGCTAAGCTCTCAAGCGGTCCAATGGTTGCTTTAGTGCGCGCCCAATCATGAGCAGTGCAAATGACACTCCTATGGTGGAATGTTTAGATGCCTGGATGGTCAGGAGGGTTTGATTGAGAGCATTCGCTGAAGGTTCTTCTTTCCTGCAGACAGGCATGGATTCTGTTTTTGAGAGTTTTATTTGAACCCCCCCCCCCCCCCCCCCCACACACACACACACACACACACACTTCTAGGTGATACACTACTGTCCTGATGCCTGATGTGCTTGATGTACAATAGTGTGACTAGGTCGCCGGTCACCACGCCAGTCGGCACCCCAAACACATCCACACACACAGGTGGAGGTAAACGCTGGGGTGGCCAGAGGATGGAACTGCAAGTCAGCATTCAAAAACATAAACTCCTTGGCGGAGGTAAAAGTTGTTTGTTTACCTGGGTTGCTGGGTTACGCTCATACAGACAAGGGGCCCTCCTAGCCAATGGGATGCCAGGAAGATGCTAAGCTATAGCCAATGGCAGAGCAGCTCGGACGCACCGCTTTCAAACCGAGATACAGAGCTGACAAGTATGTTTACGTTCGATAAACTCTGGGAGCTGCGAGTAGCAGCACGTACAGTATTTTTGCCTTCCGTATCCTAAAATTTCTTTCGTAACAAGAGGCAATATTTTCCCATTGAGGCGTTTCGTAACCTGAAAATTTCGTAAGTTGAGGTACCACTGTATTTGCAAAAGCATTCAGTAGAAGAAAAGGGAGATTATTGTTTGTGAGTTAGCAATAGGGAAGTTAAAAGTTGTCTACAGTTGAATAATCTCACATTGATACATCATTTTGTCAAAATGATGTTACTCTACTCCTTGCACGACTCTCTTTCCTGTTTAAATAGAAAGCAACTCTCGTCAATTATGGATGTGCACTATTGAAAAGTGATAGAGCGTAATAGTGTAGAAGATGTTTTACTACTTAATTGAGAGGAGTGCCAGCAGACCTTGTAAATGAGGAGTGACAGTAGGCGTTATCACAGAGCTCTCTGGGTAATTACGTTCGGCTAAGTCTGGTTTGAAAGAGGTGGGACTCACACAGTGGTAACAAACAGCAGAATTACCTGAGGATACAGAAGCGGTTTTGCTTCCCAGACAAAGAACTCACTGTGTGAACAGTTCATCATCTTAAACTTCCACTGAACAGCTGACACTCAAACAAGTTTGCGTGCAACAATTAGCAAATGTAACAGCATGCAGTAAAAAAAATGAAAAAAAAACAACAAAAAACAAAAACAAGCATGTCTGAAGCTCTCAGTCCTGGTGAGAGGTGTAATCATGTTCTGGGCAATTAGATAGGTTTGTTGTTCTCTACAGCCATGTTACGTACCTGTGGGATGCTGATTGACTTAACAATCTAATTAGCTTTCGTTAGGTAGGCTCTACAACATGTTATAATTGGCAATGAGGCCCTTATGGTTTTGCAGGGCAACTGAGCCACCCCCCAACCCCCAACCTCTTCATGTCTTGTGCTTCTTTAAATCCTTCACTTACTTCCACTTCAACAAAGACAGCTATCACAGAGGTAGAGGCCTTGTATATTTAAATGATGATGTTACTCTGCCACAGTTAGTTCATTAATGAGTCCCATTATTATATCTTAAATCTTTGTTTTTGCAGAACAGATTACCTTCCTAAACACAATTCATAATAATAATATTTACAAAGAAGAGAGATAAAAAGAAGAGCCCATGGTAAACTAATTTCCAGTGATATTTTTTTCAATCTTTACTCCAAAACCTCATAACTGTATACAGACAAAGGCAGACATACAGGTAAGACACTTTTGGAAGTTGATTTTTGCCACAGGTAGAGATCAGGGTGCCTTTCATTTTCCTTGATAGTCAGATGTTTCACTGACGCATCTGAGTTGACGGCATTCTTGTGGCAAAGTCACAAAATGAACCCTTCCAAACACTGGACAGGCTGTTGCTATAGCTCCTTAGACTTGATTCTTTTCTTCAATCCAAAGAAAAAGTCTTGTTCCTCTCAATTTGAAGTTGATTACCAAGGAATAGTACCAAGGCACGTAACCAAACAAAGAAACAAATCATGTCATTTGTCTCATCTATGTGTAAGTTCCTGAAAATGATCGTTACTGAGCCATTTCTCCTTGTGGAGACACACGGCCATGCCCATAAACGAACCATCAATTCTATCATCTGCAATACACCGAAGATGGTATACGTAGATGTCATGGACGAAAGTAACGTGCTGCTAGAATCCTCGCTGCCATCAGATTCTGTTCATATCAGTCGACATGATGTTGTAAGCACAAGCTGTTACACAAGACTCTTCAGGGACTCTGCAGAAATAGTGAAAAGTGGCCATATAATTTAATTTTCAGTGACATGGTGACATGTCCAAATAGTTTGTTTTACATGGCTGACTAAAACTAAATAACAGATGATCTCAGCTCTCTGACGATGACAATAATGATGATAATAATAGAGATTATAGCAAGGAATGATATTTTGAGGTGCTTCATTACTAAAGCAAACTACAAACACCTCAGTGGGGTGCACCTTTTGCAAAAAACAAAAAAGAAGAAGAAGTAGAAAAAAATACTAACACAGAACAAAGTTTATTAGTCATCAGTTCACTGGTCATTTAAAGTGGCAGACAAGAAATATCAAATGATCCTTGTCAAATTTTCCATTTCTGGGTTACTCTTTAGAGAACTGCTATGTTAAGATGTATTAGACTAAAAGAAAAAAAAAGATAAAAACCAAGAAGATGAACAGTGCCTGATGGAGAATCACAGATGTTATGGGGAGGGGAAGCCTCTGGTCGGGTGACATTTTATCTATGAAAACGGATAAAGCGAGAAGAGCCGAGGATCAACACAGGCAGGGCAAAGTCTCTATAGACTAATTATTCCTGTGACAAAGTGGAAACTGTGCCACCATTGTCCTCGCTCAACCCAATCACGTATGTAGCACTGGACCGAAAAAAATAAAGAGATTTGTTCCCTCTGTGAAGCTTTTTTTTCCCTCTACATATCTCTAGGTGAGCGAAAAGGAGAAGCTCTGATTAAGGTGGAGTACAGAGAACAGAATGGACGGCGGTGTCACCCACCTTGGGGGCCCTCCTTAAGTGGCCTTAAATAAGATAATAAGAGCGATGGGCAGAAAAGAGAGGACCATGTCTGCTGGCATTAGTGCGACGGCCGTGTTAGCGGTGAAATCTTTGAGGGGGGGATAGTGTGCCAGTAATAAGACAGGGTTGCCTTCCCATGCCGGCTTAATTAATCCCATATTTTCATAGCGTATAATCACTGCCCACAGTGCAGCGTTCTACAGACCAGAGAAGAGAGATGTCGGCGGAGTCTCTATCTGTGGCCCTATCTTTCTCTCTTTCTGCTTGATCTTTCCCTCTCCTGCTTCCCTCTCGCTGCAATTTATTACACTGGTATCCCAAGTGAAGTGAAACCCCACAGTATGGGCCTATCTGTCATGTCTACATTATCAGGAAAACACACCGCCTACCATATTGTGCTACAAGGGGCTCGGGCAAATTACTATTTTTATGGGACATGATAAAGGAAATGCAGCCTTGTGTTCAAATACATTACTGTCGAAGAGGAAATGGGAAGGATTGAGTGTTTTGGATCGCTACGTGCTTGGATCTTTCTGTTTATGTGTGCTTGGCAACCAATACGGTTACAACTGATGGATAACCCCACGATGGGTTGCAGTCTCATAAAAACATGTTCCTACATGGTTAAAACACAATAAAGCTCTTAAAATGCAATACACTGCCGAATAATGTCGGTACGCCTGAAAGTAACTTGGGGAAAAAAATGGACAATTTCACTCTAATGGTGCTTACACAAACAGGAAAAAAAGTTGTAAAGAAATTTTTCACACTCTTCTATGACTTTTTTATGACTACTTTTTTAAAGATAAATTTAGAAGATCACTTATTGTGGTCGGAGATGTTATATTTTGCCCTTAAAATTACATTGCGGCGCCATATGCACGCATAAATAAACACAAAATTTAGACAATTTGAGCTCTTGTGATATTGTATGTACTCTATGAGTTGTACAAGCGCTCCTCAAAGACCTTATCATTTGACATGGATTGTTTTTATTTCTGCATCAGCTCCTACGCCGCAGATGCATCGAGGACGTCTCAGTGGCATTGAAGTCATGTTGCACAACGGTCCCTGAGATGATAAAGAGAGGAAAGTGAAAAGTCACATCCTGTCACATTGCATGATCTCCTGCTTGAAATGTGAGGCCTGCAGGCCCTTGAGGGTGACATCCACCATATACAGTACCAACGCACCATAGCCCAGTGAGTAAAGGAGGTGGAGAATCAGAGTGGATGGGTGGTACAGAGGAGAGGGTAGAGGAGAGGGGAGGAGCTTATGGAGGAAACCAGGGGGGAGGATTTAATGTTAAATAAGCCTGTGCAAAGCAACTAATCCTGTCCCTCTCCATCTTTCTGAAACCTTGCCTTCCTCTTTCTCTTCCTCTATCTCTCTCTCTCTCTCTCTCAATCGCTGTCGGAGTGAGACAGATACCCCAACCTCAAAGTGACAGGCCCTCAAACGACTTGGCGAGGAAACCAAGCATTAATTAAGTCATTGCCGGACTGTAATTTCCTTGAGAAGGGAAAAAATGCACGAGAAAAGGTTACTGAGACCTTTTCTGTGTCAAAATTACCATTCGTCATGAATATTAATGCACCTAATGAAGACAACCTTTGCTTCATCAAGAATGTTCTGGAGCAGAGTGCCACGCTGATAGACTCTCTCTGGCTGTTTTTCTCCTTCAGTCAGGTGAGGAAACTGGCACACACACCAATGTACAAAAAGAAACAAAAAAAGAAAATAGACCCGCACAAGCTGAGGTTTACCCGTTCAAATCTTTGCATTTTTTACTTTATGTGGAACATCACATTCTTTTAACACACTGTTTAGGAAAGACAGGAACATAAAGTATATAGATGGTTATAGTCCATTTAATTTCATGCTTTTGTATTAAAATAATATCAAAATAAAATACAAAAAGAGAGTACAGCTTCATATAGGACACAGTCAAAAAAAGATGCTAGACAGATGCATTGTGGGAAGTGCAGTAACCAGCATTGACCAGACTTGGAGCATGTCATGTGGATTTATTTGCCTCTCCAATTGTTTGATCTCAAACAAAAAAAATATATATATATATTTTAAGTTTCTTACAGTTTTACAGTACTCAAAGACTGAATTGCTTGAGAGCTCTTTTTTATTTTAAGTTTCCAGGAGCTTCAACAAATTTCACAAGAGCTATCTGAGACTGTATAGCCCCAACAAGCCTGGTTAAACAAAAACTAAACCCAGAACTGCATCCAGATTGACATCAAAATTTAATTATATCTAAGTTGGAGGTTTCCCATATCTGGTAAAATGCAGTCTCAACCTATTCCTTTTTTATACAAACAGACAGTCAAACAAACAAACCAACTAAAATAACCACATAACCCCCAAAGCAAGAGTAACGTTGCAATCTGGATGTCACAAATATCAGTAACATACTGTCGGTCATTCAATTTTCTTATCCATTTTTGAGCAAAGGAAGTTCCAGGACTGGGTCGGAGTCGGTGCCAAAGAACCAGGTGTCGATTAGATACATTGACTCTACAGAAACACAATCTCTTTGTTGATCCAAAACCAAAAGCTACTTATGTCAGGAATAGGTTTGTAAAAATTATGACCGACATTTGAAAAACAACAACTGGGTAAAAAAAACAAACAAACAAACAAACAAACAAAAAAAAAGAACTGAAGTAGCTAGTTTAGTTTACTAACTCCAAAAATGAGCAAAAGCCAGAGCTTCAATATAAACCACTACATTCAGTGCAAATATTAACAGTCACAAACACTGTCTGGTATTTCATGAATATGAAAACACTGGTTGACTAGAAAAATGTTCAGTTTGGTTTACTGAGGAGGTAAACAGTCTGTGGTTCCTCAGAGTAGCTGTGTAAAAGATAACCGGAGATTAAAACAAAATAAAACCAGAGTTGGAACAGACACGTGCCACAAGAGATGCAGATTCATAGAAGGCTCACATGTTCGAGCAGCTCTAGGTGGTCAACACAGCACCAGTCAAGAACCAGTACCTGTTCTGAATTGTCATGTTGGCGATCCGTAGTGCTTTACAGCTGCCGAGCAAACCGGTAATAACACGCTACACCAACACGATTTGTTTCATGACAAACACGCCACGTTAATTAATAATTATTTAAACTGCACTGAGTCCTGACATTGGCTGCCACCACCAATATCTTTACTTCTCTCGAGTAAACACGGACCCCAGCCTGTCAGAGAGCACCGACTGGACCCGAGACTAACTGTACCGATTCCGACCCGAACCCGGAGTCACGTCTTTTGAATGGACCGAAGACCCGATTCGGGTCGGGTCAGAACTTCAGGTTTTTGGGTTGTCGGGTTGTTCCAAAGACTTCTACCATGAGGGTAGAGAAAAAAATCTGTGGATGAAAGTATATTTAGGTTGTCATGTGACTTTATTTCTGGGCCTATTACATTATTAAACCTATACCCGACCTAATAAAACAACCCCAGATCATGATACCACCACAACATCATGCCCAGTGCATGGTAAGGCAAGGAAGTTTTTTGTATAGCACATTTCATGTACACAACAATTCAAATTGCTTTACATAAAATATTAAAAGCAAAAAGAAGTAAAAAGAAAAAGAAAACATAAAAAATTAAAGGAAAAAAAGCATAAAAACAAAGAAAACAGTAAAAAGAGTTTTTAAAAGACTGTGCAGATTTGAGCTCCTGAATAAAACCTGACTGGAAGACATCATAGCAGTTGGTTTTTTCTTAGAAAGTCATTTAACTGATAAAAAACAGCCTTTTCAATTATTTTACTTAAAAATGGAAGATTGGAGATTGGCCTGTAGTTGTTCAGCTGTGTTTTGTCTAGACTGTCTCTTTTTAGTAATTGCAGGCCTTGGTGGAATAAAGTTCAGGAGCTTCTGACGCAGGAGTGTATGTTAACCTGTCGACTGTAGCAAATAAGGTCCGTGCGCTGTGACTGTTGTTAGTGATGATGTCAGAAGAATATGAATTTATCGCATTCCTCAGCTGTAAAATTATAAAAGTGAATTTTCTCTTTATAGATGTCATAATAAACCTGTAGTTTTGTTTTTCTCCATCTGTGCTCAGCTTTCCGACACTTCCTCTTTTCATTTTTTACCAGTGTGGCCCACTGGCCCCATTGGCCGCGAAAAATAAGGGATCACTGTATTTGACATTTTTTAAGATGAGATTTACACTAAATATCTGTTACTGGCAAGTGCTAATGTTAAAAGTGTTTGAACAACAAATGTTATGGCACTTTAGTTCATATGGCAGCAGAACATTTAAATAAAAGTGACCTTTACACTACTTTTGAATTCATTATTTGATTTTCCGTATACAATGCGATTGATCGTGATTAATTAGGGAAATCAGGTGATTAATCGTGATTAAAAATTTTAATTGTTGCACAGTCCTAATAATAATACGGTCAAACTCATCACAGATCATAGACAGCAGTTGACTGAAATCATTATTAAAGTCTGCACAGAATTAGGGCGGCCGGTAAATATTTAGAAACACGACTCTGGACAAGATCATCAGCTGTAAAGCCACAAACTCAAATGAGGAGAAAGTTCCAAGAGGTAACTGTTTGCATTGAAACAAATCATTATGTAAAACAGCAACCCGTCCTTCCCTCCTGTTCAGCCTAGCCTCGCTGATAAAACTGAAGTTCGGAGGGGCTGCTTCTAAAAGAACAGCATTACTGCTTTCATCCAACCAAGTCTCAGTTAAAAATATAAAATCAAGGCTGTTTTTCAGTGATAAGATCATCGATTAAAAATGTTTTCCCTGCCAAAGATCGAATATTTAATAAGGCCGACTTGAGAGTTTTAAAAGTATCATTATTCCTCTCATTTATGGGGCCTGGCTGTAAGTTTACATTAGTTGAAAACCTTTGAGAATGCAGCTCTCTGCGTCTCTGAAGATTTACCTGCCTTGTTCTCGTAGAGATTAAAACAGGGATAAACGAAGCTTCTTGGGTATGGGGCCCGGGCTTATTCTGGGCAGAGCCTGGCCATGGTAGGCACCGGGCATCACTTCCTCTCCTGTTCTTACACTGACACTCCCATGACTGTGGAACAGGATGAATCTGCACTCATCAGGGCACAAGAACTTTTTCTGTAGCTCCAGAGTCAGATCTTTATGTTCCCAAGCAAACTGAAGCCTTTTTGTATTCACTTTACCCCACTAATAAACGTGTTTTATTTTTCAGTCTCTTCTCTTCTTACTTTCATGGTTGTTTATGACCTCTGTTGTTCAATTTCATTTGATTAGATTTCACAAAAGCATTTAACTGATCTCTGATCACAATCATTCAAGATGTTTCTCCAACCACATTTCTTGGTTAAAGATAATGGTTACCATTTTGGGACCATTTCATGACCACAGGATGTGTCTTCTGAAACTATTCAAATAACTGCAGCTCTTTTCTGGTGGGGTCTTATAATTGCATGCTTAGTTAAATCAAGGTTTTCAAGTGTAGCTTTGGACATCTCTCGTCTGTCTTTGGTGTTCAGCACAGTCTTGCTGGTGACTTCTGTGTTATTTTAAACTGAAATATAACTCACACATCACAGGAATCTGCAGGACATTGAGTTCTACAAGAAAAAAGTATACAAATTATACTTCATACTGGTTACTGGTATCTACTGGTATCACACTGTCAATATGGAGCATCAGGACATGCTCAAATACGAGACTGTCGGGCATGGCAACTTTTAAGATTCATCTGATTATGACTTCAGCTGAAACCACCAGACAGGAATCACAGAATTATCATTTTAAGTGCCATCCCTACATACACACACATGCTGTAGTCACCATTGAGTACCCGCCATCTTTGCCCTCTTTACTCCTCAATGTCTCTTCTCTTCACCTGACACATACCTCTCATTAATTCAGACCTGTCATATTAACGTACACACATACACACTCACAGGGTGGCAGCTCTGTGCTGAGTGACAGCAGGTCTGTCTGTCTGCTACAGGAAGATCTCCTGCTGCCAACAGTTTTGTAAAGTAAACCTTGACTGTCACTGCAAGAGAGGGAAGGGTCATCTATTCATATGTCTGCCTCCTCAAACTGTAAATAGCATTCAGCGATGTCTTCCCTCATCCATTATTAACTGCTTTTGAATTAATGACAGTCTTTTATTTTGCACGCATGATTGTTTGTCACTGACTTGTTCATCCAGGAGGAATTCCACCACATCCTGCAGCTGAAGTGAATTGAAAATAGATACACTTTCTCAAAGCAGGATAGTCAAAAGGGTTGTTCTTTATACTTTAGCTTCAAAGTCAGTTGATTAATGGTTTTTATTGGCCTTTTAGACAAATGAATAACAGTGTGAGCAGCTTATTGTATTTGCTTTATTGATAACATGTCAAACAAAAGAGTGGTTTGGACTCTGGTCTAAATTTGGAAATGTCCAACAGCAAAAGTTACTTTTAGAGTTTTTGACCTTTCGTCACTATACAGTCATGGAAAAAATTATTAGACCACCATTTTTTTTTTCACTTTCTTGTTCATTTTAATACTTGGTACCACTAAACGTCATCATTGTGACTAAAACAGACAGAAAAGAAAACACTGAATGCATAAAAGCAGTGTTTTTGGCAGTACAACGCCAAAGGTATTGATGTAAAAACTAAAGTGATTTAGGTTATAATCAAGAAAATCATGGAAAATGGTAAGATATCAGCTCTTAAATAAAACTCTTATGAGCAATCTTTGTGGTTATTGTTATGTTGTGTCCAAACAAATGTACCTTTAGTTGTACCAGGCATTAAAATGAACAAGAAACTGAAAAAAACAAGGGTGGTCTAATAATTTTTTCCATGACTGTGTACTTTACAGTTCGGGTAGCAACACAGGTAGCAATATTAACAATTCTTTCTGAAAAAAAAAAAATTGGACTTCAACAAAACTTTGGCATCATTTCTCCATGTTACATCAGATCTGCTCCATGTGTTTACTGTCATGCTGTTCTCTTACTGGTTACTTCAGTGCGGCTCCATCTAGTGGCCCAGATGTGTAATAACAACAGAAAGTCCAGTCCTCGATTATAAAACAAATTCAGTCCTGTGGCCTGTTTTTCAGTTTGTATTTTTGATCCAAGTCTAAAATTGAAATATAAAAAAAACAGGCATTTTTTCATTTTTTTTGTGTTAGATTAAAAAACGAAAAATGTAATAAAATGTCACTTTTTATTTTTTTGTATTTTTGATTGACAACTGAGAATGGAAAGAATGGATGATACACGTATTGATAAAGTTACTGAACTTTAACATGGACATTTTCACTTTTAAAGTTCTCCCAGATGGAGGATTTGACAGAAACAAGGTTATTTGTAACAACTGCCAAGTTGAACTCCCCGTTAAAAGTTTCTGCTGTTACCTCAGAAATTACCTGTTTTAATGTTCTGATTGTCCTGGGCAACAATAATTTTGTTGGATTTTATTTGTAGACATTTTTTTAATTTTTAAAATAAAACAGGATGACATTAATGCCCTGGCAGTGGCAATAAGCTTTATTTTATTTTACATATTTTAAGATAAGATTTAATATGTGTTACTGTTAATATATGTTATGGAAGCAGAACATTTAAATAAAAGTGCATTTTACACTACTTTTGAATTCATTATTTGATTTTGCGTATACAATGCGATTAATCGTGATTAATCAGGGAAATCATGCGATTAATCGCGATTAAAAATTTTAATCATTGCCCAGCCCTAATATACAGTATATATATATATATATATATATATATATATATATATATATATATATATATACATATATATATGTCCCAGCTGAAAATGTGTTCCAGTGGCTCTGGACCTTAGATATGTAAAGTGAAAGCATATTGTAAAGGAAAGGCATTGGACCCTAACAAAATCTTCAATGTGTACTTGTAACTTGAGCAAAAAGTAAAAACTATTTCATGTCATATTTACTCATGATTTAATTTCTGTTCATTTTAGCACCAGTTCAGGAAAAAAAATCCCCTACTGACACCTTAATCATACCAATAAACAACAAATCAATGTTTGTCAGGTTAGCCACAGCGTTGCCATAGTCCCGTTGCAATAATACATGGCAATTTTTCTGTGACAATGTGAGGTGATGATAGTTAATATATATATTTTTATTTACAATTTTTTTATTGATGGAAAACTTTAAATAAATATGCACAAATACTAATGCACAGCTGTCTTACTCGATACTTATCTCAGTGAATGCATTGGGGTGTGGTGTTTTTAGCCTGACAACAATGAAGCTGACAACATAACAAGCAACATCAGCAGGTAACTCAGGTGAACCTTCTCAGTATAGACAATGTGGAAGAAAACTCACAACCTGC
Organism: Hirundichthys speculiger; assembly: GCA_018398805.1. Lineage (NCBI taxonomy): Eukaryota > Metazoa > Chordata > Actinopteri > Beloniformes > Exocoetidae > Hirundichthys > Hirundichthys speculiger. The sequence continues at coordinate 384,219 of JAGFBZ010002535.1, read as the reverse complement.
TTTTCAACATATGTGCAGAAGGGTGCAGAGATGCTCCTTCACAGTACCATCTGGGTTTACGTGAACTCTGGGTTTTCATTTTCCTCTTCGTCTTGCTACAATGTTTGTGGTCTCTATTTCTCCATATAAAATCTGGGATGAGAGTTGCAGAAGTCCAAAACATATGCCTACAGTCAAGTACTGATGAAACACAAACTCGGTTCCCGACAGTCCTGATTTGTCTTTATCAGCACTCTTGTATATTGAATCAGCAGGTCTTGTATATGCCAGTGAGCACAAATTCACCATGACAGTTCAGCAAAGAAATGATTCAAATCTTTTGTGCTGAGCTTCCTCAACATCTCCTCTTCAATCTATTTAGATTTGATCATTGTATTGGCTTCAGCTGTCATTCTAGAACATTAAAATTAACATTGTAAAGTCATTACATATTGTTAGGGAAAGGTATTGGACCCCAATCTTCAAGTTTTTCTCAGCTTTATATGGGTTTTCTTTCCTATCATGAGTTACATAAGTGCTGGGATGCGATCTTGACTGATCTGGATAAGTGACAAACATAAACAATATGTCCACTGTGTTTTGTGTTGGTGAACAGATGTTTGTATGGAGGACTGAAACCTGATTGATGAAAATTTGATGATTGTTTGATAGTGATGTTATTTTCTTTGAATTCACAGTTGGAGTTTACAGTAAGGACCAGAGACTCCTGTATTTTTGGACGTTTTTTATAAAAACTTTTTCAGTATATTGACTTTATGCTGCCTATGATGTCCAGTCCACAGACACAGAAAATACCCAAGAAAGAAGTTGCATGTCTGAGCCAAATATTGACATCATATTTTGCAGATCAAGACACAGGAACAAGAAAGGAAATTCCACCAAACGATACAAAACAGAAGCGCAAGATACACTGCCAATTATTTTCAGAAGTTTTTGGATTTTAGGAGCTCTGTTTATTTGTGACCTGTTTGCTCATGATGTGGATTTGGACTGAGTTCAGATTTAACTGCTAGGGCTATGGGAGGATCTCTGGCATCCCCTAGGTGAGAAGAATAAAACTGTGATTTGTAGTCAGAAGTTCTGCCAAGAAAGCCCATAGCTGGAGGGCTTAGAAACTCACAAGACAGACAAGAAAACAGGCTACAGTAAAACTGTCCACCTTGCGTCAAAAACAGACATTTTTTTTTTCCACATCAATCTAAAAGAGAATCAAAATTAATTGGCCATTTGGAGGCACAAAAGGAAAGTTTGCCTTTGTTGTGAATCTGCAAATAAGAGTTGCCACCATATATTATCATGAATAATACATCCATATCTTCTCCATAGCCACGGGTGGTAAGGATTAGATAAAGCACCATAAATAAGCTTCAAAGCCTTCTGTATGCCGTTTTGTTACACCTCACCATACAGGCCTTCCCTTTAATCACAAACTTGGCCTTAGCTGGTGGGGCCCTTTTGTTGTGATTGTACTGGTGTCGTTATTAGTGCAGGATGGCCCCGTCTGTACAGTAGTATTCATTTACCTAATTAACACGGATCTCACACTGGGAGTCAAATGAAAGCTACCGTAGGGGAGTCACAGAGAACAAAGCCTGGTGAGGAAGTCTGGCTTCCTGCTGCTGGCAGCCACTGAATCACTGAAAAAAAGAATGACAGGCAAAGATACCAGGATAGGGCTTTTGGTTATTGGGTTGATCTTGGACAACACAGGTGAGGAAATATTCAGTATACATACATACATACACACACACAGTATATACCGTCTTGTTTTTGACCACAGTGCTCAGAGAGGCAGAAACCCATTGGTCTGGGCGTATCACAAACATTGTCACTTAACTTGGGGCCCTAGCTTCTCAGAGAACCCCGTTGTTGTACTCAGTGATTTTTTTTTTTTTTTTTTTTTTTAATTATTTTTATGTAAAGCACTTTGTGTTGCCTGAGGGCATGAAAAGCGCTGTATAAATAAAGTTTGATTTGATTTGATTTGATTATAGGAAGACTGGACAAACTCCTAGTGACATCACCCAAAGGTTTTCTGAAAAGTGATTTTGAACCCTCTGTAACCCTAATAATGTGTAGCGCCATGTTGCAAGTGGGGGGAAGTGGCCAGCTGGAACACACCCACCTTTTTTCAGTCCCCTCGAGTGGATCTTCCCTGAGATAATCCACTGTGGCTCCCAGCTCCTTCAGTCAAGCTGCCAGCGGATTCAAATATTGTTTCAGTGGCAAAATCAGAGATAACTGCTTGTTTAGCTACTTCACTCCTAGCTCAAGCTGCCTGCTGTTTTGGCCTTGGACCCTACGAGGCCGTCACTGCAAAACATTGACCTTTTCTCAGATCCAAGTATGCAAAGTCTGGACTTGTGTACTTGAAACTGAGAAAAGGTTCCATGAACTCATGGAAAGATGCAGTTCAGAGTTTCTGCAGTTGGAACAGCTGTGTACTTCATAGCATCACAGCTCAGCTAGCAGGGTAACATGTATTTATACATCTACAATTTAACTGAACAGAAAATAAACACTGAAGATCTGACTCAGAATGGACTCTTCTGGCAAAAAAGAAAAAAAAAAAAACACAAGTACAGACAAGTACACATATTGAGAAACTGCCATAGTCTCTTAAAAATATGAATGACTATGATCTGTTACGTCTTTATTCAGCTCAGAAGCTATTCTTTTAAATCAAGACAGTATTAAGTTGCAAACGTGATGACAGTTCTTCATTGGCTATGCCTGACGTCAAAGAAATCATGCCCCCAACTATACATACATTTGTTGCTATAAATAGTTTTATCTGATAAGGTACAAAAATAAAACCAATACCACTTTTTGAATCAGGCTATAAATATGTTTATTTTTGTAGAAAAGCTGGCCATTTTGACATGAGCATCACTGGAGACTGGCTTACTTTTGGAGCCTGTCCCTACTGAGGAACTGCAACATTTTACACTTAGACCAGTCGTTGGCCCTTGTTAGGGACCGGCACTGCATATTTAGTGACAACTGCACAAAGCAGTCAGCGACCACAAACATAGAGGACTTGTTGCTGTAGCAGAGGAAAGAGAAAGTTTTCAGATTATGGAACGCTGTAAAGTTTAGTGGAACTACACTCTTTCTGTGCCTTTGTGGGATCATTGCAAATGCACAACTAGAGAGTGGAGGCAGAATAGTAAGGGGTATCCAGTGTGTCTCCATACCTTTATTTCTGTATGAAAGTGGCTAGTGTTATACTTGTGAGGGCTTCTGATTCACTACAGAAACAATGAAACTGCTGTCAACTTGACAGAAATGGTCCTACAGAGAGCACTAGCTCCAGCTGTAGCTCAAATCCTTTTAAATAGTTTTCTTTTGCATATTTGGTTTAAAATCAGAAAAACAATTCTCCATGTGTAGCGAATCATTGTGGGATAACCACCAGCACTGTTATTTATCCATTTACTGTAAATGATAGTGTGATCAGTCAGTTTTTGATCATAAGTGACATAAACTCAGCTCTGCTGTCTGTGTTTGTGCTCCGTGAATGTGCTTGATGCAGTTCAAACCATGTGTCTCTTTGAAAGTAATATATTTTACAATGTTGCAGTCAGGGGGCAGCCTGGTGGTTACCATTGATGCCTTACAGCTAGAGGGTTCCAAATTAAATCCTGGCTGGGGCCTTTCTGTGTAGAGTTTGCATGGTCTCTCCAGGCTCGCTTGGATTTTCTTCAGGTGCTCCAACTTCCTTCCACTGTCGAAAACACATGCATGTTGGGTTGACTGGTGATTCCAAATTGTCTACAGGAGTGAATGTGAATGTGCAGTGGTTGTTTGTCTCTGTTATCTCTGTGTGACCCTGTAGTAGACTGGCTACTTGCCCTGGTTGTTCACCATATCTTCTCACTGGAACCTGGGATAGACTCCAGCCTCCATATGACCCTGTACAGGATTTAAGTAAGTCTAGGTGTGAATGAATATATGACCTAGGCAGATTTCTGTCACAAAAAAATATGGAAAAGTACCAGGAGGAGCAATCAGACATCAGACTTATATGCTCAGCTGATGTCAGGTGATTGGAAAGCATGATACTTATTTATTGTACATGCCTCTAACCTGCCTCTTAACTGCGTTTTGTACTTTTTTTTAGCTGTAACGTCCACCAACAATGTACATGTATTGCCAGCAGAGCCTTCTTTTATTTTGTACTGCAATGTTGCAGAATTACATCATAGCACTCTTGTCATGTACACACACACACACACACTGACAACTGCAGAGATTAATTACGAGAGGCTGGATGTTGCATCAGCAGCCAATTATCACCTGAGGAGAGTCAGTTGGGCTCAGTCGGTTGGCAGCTATCCTTCCCTCTTTTCACGCCTCTCCCGAAATCAGCCGCCCGTCAGCCCCAAGCAAATTGGATGAGGAGCCAGGAAACAAATTTCCACTCTAATACACAGTGACAACAAATCTGGGATTGCAGTAATAAACTCTAATTTATCAAGAAGAATGAGGGATGAAGGATGCAGTCTGGTAAGAGAGTTGCAGCACACTGAAGTAGAGGGACATGAGAGACTCCAGTGATCTGTTTAAAACAATAACTGAGGGAAAGTCCGCAGTGTTGCTCTGGTAGTTGCTGGCAAGTTTTGCTTTCTCTCGGTGCCTTTATTATCAGGACTACCAAAGACTCCTCTGGTTAATGTTGGAACAACTGAACATTCCTTGAAGGTAAGGTAAGAAATGATGCATGTGGATGTGCAGACAGAGCAGTTTAAAAGAGATGGAGGAGGTGAAGGACGGTCCGAGGGAGAACACAGACATGGAAACAGAGAGTAAAGGGTGGAGGGCATTTCGTGTGATGTTGATTTCAATGAACCCACATTCCCCCCTCACTAGCAGCCTGACCTCTTCTGACTCGGATGATCCGTGTTGCCATGGAAACTGGCAAAACAAGCATGGCACACCTCTGCTTCCCCCCACTGTCTCTCAGTGATGAAAATGAATGTGGCCCCAGGATCAACACACAGCCATATTGGCAAAAAATCAATAGTTTTTCCCTCTGTCTTGCATCGGTCCAGTAAACTGTAACATATCAATCCATATGTGTGCACGCTCTACACTAATCCCCCCTAGTTTGAGTGTGTGTATGTGTGTGTGAGAGAGAGAGAGTAAGAGAAAAAAAAAAACATGCTGCACTGAACAAAAGCTGCAGAGTGTGTTTGAACAGCTCCATTAAAACAATCTTTATTTTTGATACAGACAAGGAGAAAAAGAGAAAGCTGACTGAACAAAGGCTGGATGTCAGTCCACGATGCAGGAGTTTTTGTTGTTTAGTTTTGCTTTTCTTTAAATCCTGCTTCTCATTACTGTGCTGAGCCTGAAGCAGTTAGGGTGGGGGGAAACAGAGCCAGAGTAACGGTGCCTGAACCCAGGGGCCCCCAAGAGCCACGGGGGGTCCCTACTTTGATGGAGGCCTGAGCATCATTAGAAGAGATACCACGGTGGGGTCACAAACATGCTGCTACTAGTGCACTGCTTCTGCAGACTCCCAGCAGCATTCCTGCTGACAAACCCCAGCACCAAATAAGGTTTCCATGCTGCTAATTCTACATGACTTCTGATGTGCTGGAGATATACACCATAGATAGATAGATAGATAGATAGATAGATAGATAGATAGATAGATAGATAGATAGATAGATAGATAGATAGATAGATAGATAGATAGATAGATAGATAGATAGATAGGATTTCATTGTAAAATGTGATCTGATCTTTATCCAAGTCACAATGATGGACAAACACAATGTGCTTGAGTTAATAACAAACTAGGACTGACCCGAACAACATTTTATGGACTCTGGAGCTCAAAGAAATGAGCAAATGAAGTACGCACTTCATTTGCTCATCACAGAACAAGTGAAGCACACATGCCCGATACCAAGAGGAGCTGGTGATTAATAGTGAGCTGATTATTAATGTGACAGACTGAGGAATGCAAACAGAGGAATGCAATATAGAAATTGCATGCCAGTGGGGAAAAAAATATAAAAGAATCTAACAATTAATGCAAAGGGTGATTAAGTTATAATTTGTCAACTTGTCATTACGCAATATATGCCACACCTGAGGTCTCTGACATGCTGTCTGGTTTAACAGCTAAAATGAACTGAAGCATTACTGCAGGAGATGTTCACAGCTGACAGTAAGTGAGAGCATTGAATGTTGCAACTGGCTGTTTACAAAAGAGAAAAAAAAATATCCGGACACCCAAATTGAGATCCAGATGTCCACATAATGGAACAAGATCCAGATATCTGAGTGTGGGTCCACTACTGTAACACACAATCAATTATCATGTCTTGTGTCATTATCAAGCACATTTATTGCTCTGGATTCCCACAGGTGTGTTGTGGCAACACAGGGGGTGGTGTTGTTGACGTTTCTTCAACATACCAAAAACAACCAATCAAATTTCTTCCCGACACAAACAACTCATTTGCTTTGAATTGTGTGATTTAATCGGCTAGCTCCTGCTGTGTAGCCACAACTTGTTTGGCTAGCGCATGCGTTGAAGTGGCAAAAGATGAAACCTTTGTCCTTTTGAAGGACGTAACCCAACCGACTTGACGCACAGAACCCACAATTCATTTCAGCGGTCGATGATGTCACCCCGTTCAAAGTCCATGGAGATGAACACAGACGACACACGCAACGCATGTGTGTAAATCCTGCGTTAAACATTCACAGTGCTAGAGGAAAATATAAATGAACCCATGGAGATAATAGCTGGTCAAACCTCCTTTGACAAGAATGACTTCCCGCCAATGTTTTCAGCCCTGGTTCAGACCTGCACAATGTTTAGAGAACTCTCAGTTCTGACTGGGAAACTCCAAATGGTGGATTTTTCATTTCTCTATCCATTCAGTGGTGGATTTAATGCTTAGGGTCATTATTGAGCTGCGTCACCCAACTTCCCTAAGCTTCAGCTAGAAGACAGCCAGCCTGTCATTATTCTGAATGATATTTTTGGTAAAATGTATCATTCATTTTCCTTTTTATTAATGCAGCTTTGCTCATTGCTAAGGTGCTCTTTGGCAAATTTCAGGTGTGCAGCATTGCATCTTCCTCCATTGTGTTCTGCCATGTATACGCTGTCTCCTCAATGACCTATTTGTGGTAGACAAATGTGTTTTTTGTTAGTGTTTTCTACTCATGAACAAAGATGTTTTCTAGTTCCAGTATTGTCTTCGAGCGTTTACCTGTTACATGTGGATTCTTCATCACCTCATTGAGGATTCTGTGTTCTGTCGTCTTGGCTGGAAGCCCACTTCTACAAAGAGTTTCTACAAAAGTAAGGTGATTCCATTTGTATAGATTTTGCATAACTGGACTGATGGATAACTAATCACTTTGAGATTACCTTGAGATCATGGATGCAGATCCGTGACTCCTGATCATATGTCTTCAACGTGATAACCTTAATAACAAGGGTAAAGCTTGAAAGAGCAGGACTTTTGAATATATGGCAGCAGGTTAACAGAAAGCAGGTTTTAATTATGTCACTCATTGATGTTCTTTCTGAAAGTTCACTGTTCATGAAAAAACGAATATGAGCTTTAGCACTGTCTTTATAGGCATAATAAAAATTATACGGTTGCACTTAAATTTTTTAATAAAGTGACTGAGAACATTTAGGGAGACTGGCATATGTTAATAAGACTGAGAAGAGCAGACTGCCCAAACAGCACTGGGGAGAAACAACTGTGCTCTAAACCATCCTTGGTCCTCAAAGGTCAACCATATTTTCATAATAGCAGCCCGATGGCTAACTCTAAATCTGTCCTCGGAATGTGGAAGTCATCCAATGAGGAGGAGTAGGAGATAAAATGTAGCGCCTGCGTGAGGCGACATTACGACACACTCTTTATAGGTAGGCAGGATAAAAAGATGGGGCTTATGATATGCTTTATGTTTGATAGGCTGGTGTAAAGTACATTTCTGTCATGTCAGGAGATGTGGAACCAGCTTTCATTTTAGGTACCCATACAGCAACTTTACTCTCTTTTTACAAGCTAATATTTCAATTTTAGGGATTTTTTCCATTTTTAAAAGGGGTTTTGTAAGTACCCATGTGTAGTTGGTGTCTTACCTGCAGTGGACCGTGGTCACAGCCCTCTCAGTTTGGAGAAATTGGGAGGAATTTGATGGGGAGCTTGGCTAACAGCTACTCAACTGACTTGGCAACACCCCTGTACCACTTGGTGGTGGAAGTGCACTACTTTTGCTGTTTGCTAACCATCAGTAAAATAACATACATGATAACAGTGCAGATGAATGAGAAGACTCAGTCTGGAAGAGGACATTGAGGGAGATGTACATCGTTTCCTGACTAGAACATCCCAGTCAGCAATGAGTCAATACCAAACCCATCCAGGAATTTTTCAGGGCCATATTAAACCACCTAACCCAAAACAGGGACATATCTCAGCCCTGTAGAAGTTCTCAAAAATTGGTCAAGACTGAAGACCAATTTTAGTAGCTGTTAGCCTAGGCTCCCATCAAAATTAATTCCTGATTCTCCAAACTGAGAGCACTGTGACTGCTGCCTGCTGAAGGTAAGACACCCAGTGCTTCACATTTTAGTGAAACTGAATAGCAGCTGCTTTACTTCCAGTAATATTTTTTGCATGTGGTCATATGTTAATGTTGCATTAAACTGAAACAGTCGTGCAAGTAACAGAGTCAGAAAATGTTGAAAATATCTCAGTAATGCCCATCATAAACCAGTATTAGCTGTAGTTTACCGGAAGCTGCTAATATTGGCTATCATTGTTTATTTTGTTTGTTTGTTTTCTTTAACCTTGTCTAGGTTCTAGATAGAGTTGAGAGTCAAAAAATTGGTTCTATCTGAGAACTGGTTCATAATTGCATAAAGAATCTGAGTTATAGGTCCCTAAACCTATCACTTATGTTATTGATGCTGGCAAATCAGCAAGGACACATTAGATATGAGATATGACATTTCTTTTGACATGCAGCAATGCTAGTGGCAGACTTATGCCATTTTTTCTTCACTTTCTTGTTCATTTTAATACCTGGTACCACTAAACATCATCATGTGACTAAAACAGACAGAAAAGAAAACACTGAATGCATAAAAGCAGTGTTTTTGGCAGTACAACGCCATAGCTATTGATGTAAAAACTAAAGTGATTTAGGTTATAATCAAGAAAACCATGGAAAATGGTGAGATATCAGCTCTTAAATAAAACTCTTATGAGCATGTGGTTAACGTTATGTTTGTCCAAACAAATGTACCTTTAGTTGTACCAGGCATTAAAATGAACAAGAAACTGAAGAAAACAAGAGTGGTCTAATAATTTTTTCCATGACTGTATGTTGTAGTTGTACCTGAAGTAAATACTGCTGTAACCTGTAAAGGTGTTAATGTTCCTGATCTGTCGGCAGTGTTTTTAGACTGCATTCTTTTTAGAATATCAGACAGCAAAGCAGGTGTCTTGAGGCTAAAAACCTGAGGAGTATTTATTTTCTCACTGAAGCTCAATCTAAATTGATAAGGGAATCAATAAAGAATCAGACTGATAAACTGAATTAGCAATAAAATCTTTGCTAATCCTATCCATAGTTCCAGAAAGTGCTTTACAATGAGTTTCTCTTTCACTCAAACACGCATACACTCCTTCATATTATGTAACCACATACCACAGGGTAATACGGGGGTTAATGAGTTCCCCAATTTTTTGCTTTCCAGTTGGAGGATGACCACCTCTATTCACTGATCCACAGCTGTTCCTGACTATATGAATAATTTAATTAATTTAATTCAGTGATTGATGAAAATTACGTTTTTTAAAACTGCAAAAAAATTTAGTTACCTGTTTTTGCTTTTCTTTCCATTTTCTCAAATTTTGGCTGAACTAAAAGGTAACAATTCACTCGTTGGCTCAGGTGGTCCAGTGGTTGTTTGCCAATTAGATGATTGGTGGTTTGATCCGGGTCAAATGTCTCAAAGCATCCTTTGGCATGACACTGAACCCCAGCATAGCCCCTGATAGGCTTGTCAGTGTGTAATCAAAGAGAAAGACGCTACATTGCAAAAGGATGCATGAGTGTGTGTGTGTCTAAATTTGTGAATGTGAAATCCATCATAAACTCTCTATAGTATCTATTCATGGTTAAAAATGTGCTATTTCAGTGTATGTAATTTACCATTTGGACCATTTCTCATTTTGACCTTGTTTATCAGCAAATCACACCTCGAAACTCAAGAATGCTGCCTTGTTTATGAACATGCAGCACATACACAAAACCATTTCAACACTTTTTATTCAGAATAAGTCCATTCATCCATTAATCAGTAAATACATAATAATTTATCAAGTACATCACATCAGAGGCTGACAACAATTGGCTGGTTGCTGAGCTGAGCTGCCTCATCACCCCTTAATCTGTTTTATTTGCATTTTGTGTGTCTGCACTATTTCTTTTAATAATTTTATTTTCTATGTAAGAATGTATGTTGGTGTTGGCGTCCGAGCTGTCGGGATCCCTGAAGGATTGTGTGTATTTGTGTGAGGTTGGGGTGGGGTGGAGGGGGGGAGGGGGGTCTGTGATGAGACCCTGTATCTGACACAGTGCAGCTCTGTTAAGGTCAAGCCCTACAGAATGTCAGGGATGATGACACGCACTGGAAAGGTTTCATCTAATCCCTCCATTTCCTCTCTTTCCCACCGTCCCTCCAATCTGTCTCCTCTACCTCCATCTCCGGCCCGCTCCCTCACAAGACGAGACAGACATATACCGGCCTTCACCTACAGTCTGCATCAAAACTCTTTGTGGGTGTGTATCTCTGTGAGTGCGTATGTGTGTCTAAATAGCCATCAAGCCATGCTGTCCCACCAGTAAGGCCAAATAAGAAATGCCTGAGGCCACTGTCTGTGTCTGCATGGTTGGCCTGGTCTTTACAACCCACTGTCAAACATCTTCACTTCTGTCTGAGGACACATATTTGTTTAAGCTGTTTTTTTTCTCTTTGGTGTTTAGTTGCCCCAAATTGGATGGGAACATAGATATCAAAAGAGCAGTAAGAATGGAAACATTCACTGAGAATGTTCAGTCAAGTCTGGAGTGCACTTTTTTAGGCACACCTCTTTATCTGCTCTTAAAAGCAAACATACACACCAACTTTAACCCAACCCCTGGGTCACTATTGGTCACACCCAACCCTGGGTTGTTTTAACCCAGTGGACTGGGTTGAACCAGCAACCCAACCTAGTTGGGTTATTGATTCAATCTAAACAGTGGGTTGATTGTACCCAGCCTGTTGGGTTAATTCTACCCAATGATTTGGTATATTTTTTAACCCAGCATTGATGATAATTCCACCCCATTGCTGGGTTATATTAACCCAATATATATGTTGTTTTATATATTGTCTTTCCCACTATTAAATAATGATTATTATAATAAATGTTTTTAAATTATGAAGTGCATTTTAAAATCCATTTTACATCTATACATCTATTCTGGACATAACATCCTAATCAATAAAGAAGTTAACAACTGCACATATTTTAAGTCATTTAATAGTCCATCTAACAATAGATTTTCTTCACATTATAAATAATGAACAAATATAACAAAACTCAAAATATAAACATTCAACATTTGAATTGTCTTGAATGTATGACAAATCTTTTATTTTTGTAGATGTGCTTTATCTAGAGTGCATGGACACAAATATTTTGCACTTCTACAGTCACTTTTAATATTTTTACATGTGAGCGAACGAGCATGCAGACACGTTGGCTTTAAGCTTTATGCAGGTACACAAATACATATTTGCGTTTTACTATCTGAGAGGTCGCCTGGTGCCTGGACCTTCTTCTCTGACAGCCAGTCGAATGATTTTGTCCACATACTGAAGCCACTGGAGAAACTTGTCACCGTTGCCAAGACACTGAAGTCCTGTGAATCTGTGAATAATAATAAAAAAATAATCATCAGTGTTGTGTCAGTGTTGTGGCATAACTTTGTGCAAATTTCAACTGTGAGGTGGACGTACCATTCCTGGTGTGATCAGGTCTGGAAACTCATTTAAAACATCTGTGATGTTTTTCCCTGAGTTTTCCCTGATCCATTCCTGTATTGGGCCAAAACTCTCATGTATTCATCCACCTGGCTGACTGGCTGTGAATTGTATTGTAAACACTCCGTCCTATTTTTGGCATCCACAGGAGGTATGGATGACTCTGAAAACACAGTGGGATGTCATCATTTAATCGGCTGTTGATCATGGGAAGTCTACCTGTGGAGTGTATGAAGATGTTTCTGAATTGCTACAGGCCATCTACTTTAGTCCTCATGCTACCTGGTGAACTTTGGCTAAACCTGCTTTTCGTGGCTAACGTTAGCTTAGCCAGCTATACAGACTGTTCACCATGACACCTGGATAACTACGATACAAGGGATTACGAATCGTTTATGGATTATAAACAGACCCCCCCCCCAGCATGATCAACAATGGTGAGCACTGACGTACATTTCTCAGATTATTAGCAACCTACGTACATCCACTGTTGTAACGTTAAATGAACAACACTAACATACATTAAGAGTTAGCTAACCTGATGAAAAGCATCCCGATAACAGCACAGTTGAACTCAACCTTATTTAAACATTACTGCTACGAATTATCTCGATAGTAATTTTACATTTGACGAGTGGAACTGACCATATTTTGTAGAAGAACAAGAAAAGACCGTCTGAACCCGCAAAACAGCTTCCTTTGTGGCCAGTAACTCAATTGTTGGGTCAGTAATAACAACACAGTTGAGTTAAAACAACCTGACTGAATGCTGACCGTTATTTACCTTCGCCAAGGAGGTTATGTTTTTGCCGGCATTTGTTTGTCTGTGTTCAAGATAACTCAAACATTATGGATACATTTTGATGAAATTTTCAGGAGTTGTCAGAAATGTGAAAAGGAAGAACTGATTTCATTTTGGGTGTGATCCGGATCACTTTCAAATTTTCGATAATTGTTGCGCTTGGCGGAGGTCTGCGCTCTCCGAGTGCTTTTCTAGTTTTTCAACTGTTTTTTTTTTTCACATTTGCTTTAGCTGTCTGGTTATTAAGTGGTGTGGTATGGTATGGTGTGGAAATGCTTAATGACCTGCTCATGGACCTGGATCAGAGATTGTATAAAGACCTGGACCTAGAATCATCACGTTTACAGGGATTGTGCTGTCTGTCATCACCACAACAGCTACTAAGATTATGTGAAGCTTGCTTTACATGTTAGTAAAATGCCACAAAAGTAAGGTCAAATGCACAATTATGTGCACGCTAGCGGTCGCGCTATAGCAGTCTTCAGTGAATAATTACTGTAAGCTTCAGTACTACTATAGTAATAGTAGTAGTAGTAGTAGTAATAGTAATACAATTAATAAGTAAAACATTTTTTTAAAGATAAAAATGAGGAGAAACGAACCTTGCTCATTGTCATCTGGATCCAGCCCCTTTGTCAGTTGTGAAATGGCTGCTTAAAGGAAGTTGATGTTTTTTGAATCTTTAATAATTCAGCAGATGGGGTTAAATTGACCCAGGGGTTGGGTTACTCTCGTCTGGTATGATCACAAACACTGACCCAACTAATAACCCAGCAACTGGGTCAAATTAAACAACCCAACAGTGATTAAATTAACCCAATGAAAGTACCTAACCACTTTAACCTAGTGGTTGGGTTGAGAAAAGTTTTTAGTGTGTATATTCAGCAAAACCATGCAAAAGAATGGAGAAGAAAGGTAATTTAAGTGACTTTGAATATGGTACCATTGCTGGTCTCATGTAGACTGGTCTATGAACTCCAGATCTACTGAGGGTTTTACACACAAGCATCATTACGAGTTTGCACAGAATGGTCCCAAAATGACAAAAATATCCTGTGACTGGCAGCTTTTTGGGTGAAAATGCCTTGTTGATGCCAAAGATGAAGGGAAAATGGCCAGACCTGTATGAGACAGCACTGGGTGGTCTTCCACTGCTGCAGCCCATCTGCTTCAATGTTTGATGTGTTCTGGATTCAGAAATCCTCCCTTGGAAACCTTAGTTGTAACAAGTGATTATCTGAGTTGGTGTTGTCTTTTTATCTGCTGGAGTCAGCCTGCTCATTCTCCTCTGGCACGAACAGGGCATTTTCATCCAAAAAGCTGCTGCTCACTAGATATTTTCTCTTTCTTGGACCATTCTCTGTGAGCTATAGACCTGCTCGTGCATGGAAATCTCATCAGATCAGCAGTTTTGGAAGTACTCAGACCAGGCCATCTGGAAATGCCAACAACGCTGTATTCAAAGTCACTTAAATCAGCCTTTCTCAACCGGGGTGTCGCAGCACACTGAGGTGTGGTCTGGCTGCTTCAGGGGTGTCGTAAAAAAAAATGACCCATTCTGACATTTCATATACAGTGGTACCTCTACTTACGAACGTTTCTACATACGAAATATTCAGGTTACGGAACGCCTCAAAGGGAAAATATTGCCTCTCATTACGAAAGAAATTTCAGGATACAAAAGGCAAAAAATACAGTACGCGCTGCTACTCGCAGCTCCCAGAGTTTACCAAATGTAAACATACTTGTCGGCTCTGTATCTCAGTTTGAAAGCGATGCATCCGAGCTGCTCTGCCATTTGCTATTGCTTAGCATCTTCCTGGCATCCCATTGGCTTGGAGGGCCCCTTGTCTGTATGAGCGTAACCCAGCAACCCAGGTAAACGAACAATTTTTTACCTCCGCCAAGGAGGTTATGTTTTTGCCGGCATTTATCTGTCTGTCTGCTTGTCTGTCTGTGTACAAGATAATTCAAAAAGTTATTGATGGCTCTGATGAAATTTTCAGGAGTTGTCATAATGTGAAAAGGAAGAACTGATTTAATTTTGCGTGTGATCCGGAAGAAATCCTGAATTCTGGATCACTTTCAAATTTTCGATAATTGTTGCGTTTAGTGGAGGTCTGCGCTCTCTGAGTGCTTTTCTAGTTCTAACATTTATTTCTTACAGGTTTTTTATGTCATTTCATGTATTATTTATAATTTATAAAAAAAATAATGTTCTAATTTTGGCGGGCTTGGAACGGATTAGGGCATTTACATGGAAAACACGTCTCTACATAAGAAATTTTCAGGTTACAAAACTACTTCCAGAACCAATTAATATCGTAAGTAGAGGTAGCGCTGTATAAATATATGAATGCATACATAAATACATACTTTTTGCCTATGAATGAACAAATAAATAAATGAGATACATAATTGGACATGAAATGAATAATAAAAATATGTCTCACATGCCCATTTCCCAATGTTAACAATGTCAGTACGGGGTCAGCGTAAGGTCAACGTGACTGCCCAGTTAGCTTACGTCGTAGTATCATTTAACCACTGGAATTTTATTTCACAGATAGCAAAGAGAACTTTTTAGCAGCATCATGGATCGTTTTCTAAAAAGAAAAGCCCCACAGGAACGGAACCTCACAGAGGAGCCGACTTCTTCATGCAAGCCTTCATCCACCAGCTCTGAATCTGCACCGTAGCTCGCAAAGGTAGTTGCTAGCGATAAGGCTAAAAAGAGGCAATACAAGGATGATGGATGGAAGCAAGCACATCACGGATGAAAAGAAGCTTTCCTGCAGAGGCCTACTCTGGTGCAGTTATCGTGTTCAGGTTATTTAAACAAAATAAACGGGACTCATGCATTTACAGTCGGAGCGATGCAGTGTGGCTATGGATTATATTTTACTCTGGGCTGTCATGAGATTTTATTCACTTTTGAAAGGTGTCGTGACTGAAAAAAGGTTGAGAAAGGCTGACTTAAATTCATCTTTCTTCACCATTTGGATGCTAATTTTGAACTTCATCAATTCATCTTGACCATGTCTATACTTCTAAATGTATCGATTTGCTGCCATTTGATTAGCCGATTAAGTACGCGCATTAAAGAGTAAAATCTCCAACTCTATTTGGTACCAATTCTCTTGACATTTTGGTTATTTATCTGACCGTCTTATTTAGAGTTCTTCTTCTGAACTCAACAGAAGAATGACCTGAAAAGTCCTCCAGATGTGTGAATCCCAAAATAGTTCTGGTGCAGAGTCCAGAGTCCAGGAGTTTGAGCTTTTGCAGAAAAACATGAGGAATTATCCATGATTTCAATTATCCTCATGCCTGATCTCTTCCGATCTGTTTGTAATAACAAAGTTTAATTCCTTTTACTCACCTTTACAAAGAATCCTTCATGAGACTCTCTGGGTGCAAGTAATTTTGTTATTCTTAAACTGCGTCAAATGAATTCAATTAAGCTGCCATGCAAAAGAATGTTATTTACACCTTATGAGATTACCTGGACTTAATTTCCTGGGGTTTTAAATAATTGACAAACAGCATGTGCGTACTTTCCTAAGCCTCATATTATGCGCACAGTTGAACATGTCATCAGCTGATCTTAATGCTTTCTACTTCTGCATTCTCCCTCCTTTTCCCTCTTTGCTTTGCTTGACTGCACTATAGTTAACACGTATTAAATTAGCAGTCATCCAGTGATCAAACAACAACTCTCCTTCATCGAGGCGACTGAATGACGGCAGAGGTCTCCCCAGCATCTGGTGAGTTTGGTACAGATAAGCACAGAAGCCCTGCTAATTATCATATTACAATTGCGGAAAACCATTTAGTCTGTGTTGTACACTTTGGATTTTATTTAAATGCTGATAAGGAGGAAAAAAAAGATGCTTGGCTTCCCAGCACCTTCTCACACTGTCATTTATCCTCTCGCCGGTGTGGATTGGGTGTAGAAAAACAGACGAACAGCAGAGATGGAGAGAGCTGAGGGAGTCGGGGGGGGGGGGGGGTGGATGAAGGATTATATAAAGAAGAAGCTGCACTTGACGGTAAATGGTTGAGATTAGTGCCTTAGGGGTACAGCAGTGGCTGTGATTTTGATACTGCGCCCCCAGCTAAACGCTGAAGGCCGCCTTGCCTAGAGGAGTCTGCCTTCACCCACAGGCAGTCAAAGATTGTTTTCTTACCGGCATTTCTTGCTTTTCCTCCTCCTCCTCCACTCCACAGACACCTGTCATCTCCAATGTCAAAACTCCATGCAGAGAGGAAAAGACAATGCAAGGAATAAACAAAAGAAACATGTCTATTTTTTTTTCTTTCCTTTTTTTTTTTTTTTATTAAGGCACACTCTGCATACAGATCTGTGAAGCTAAAGTCCAGGTTTCATCTGAAGCAGCCTGATCCAAACCTTTTCAAAACCTGTAAAATGAAGCAAATGTGTTAATTTCAAATTAACTCACAATTAATTTAGTCCAAAAAATACCATGGCTTTTTGTGATAAAGCACTTTATTATTGTCAGCTAAAAAAAAAAGTAAAAAAAAAAAACATCCCCATCTCTGCAGTGTGACAGTGTCCTTGGGCAGGACACTAAACGTCACTTTCTTCCTGATACATTGGGCTTTGATTGCATAACCAAAGCACGACATACTGTATATAGAGTGAAAATATAATGAGATGGGCTGTGTTTACGTAAAAGGGTTAATGAGAAACACAATATAAAGCCCTTTGTAGAACCTAAATGAGGTTAAAAGACACTTTATGAGGGCAGACCATTTACCATTTTGTAATAATGGGGATGGAAGTAAGTTAGTCAAAGCTCTGCACTGTACCTTACAGTCCCTGAATGTTTTCTCCAACATGTTCAGCTTTTTGAATTATTTACAAGACACTAATCAACTTTTGGTGAATGCACCATAAAAAATAGAAAAAAGGATGGGGCAAACCTTTCTGTGATGTCACTCAAAGGGTTTCTGATGAGTGGTGTTGTAGCCCAGCTGTGGGAAGTAGTGCCAGCCATTACCAAGGAGGGGTCCCACGAGGAGATCCTCTCGCACCTAGGGGCTATCCTCAATCCTCAGTTCACCGGTTTGAATCCACCGGGCAGACTACGTTTATTTATCTTTTAACTATTTCGCTCTTAATTGTGTTTTAAGCTTAAAGGACATCTATTATAATTGTTAATCTTCTATGGTGACTTTAATCTAATGTTCCTCGTGGACCTAATATTCTGTGTGAGGTCTTTGAAGGTACGGCTTAAATCAGTATCTTCTAATCAGTTTATTATCATGAAATAATAAAACGCAGAGCTCTTTGATGGTCTGCTAGTAAAATTGACAGCACAACAAGCCAGCTCATCTGTAAAATAAGAATGATTATATTTACCGCTCAGAAGATTTGCTATTTACAATTTTTATTATTTTACGTGTTTTTTACCCTGCTGTATACGATGCTGTAATTTTATCTGTTATTTCCTGTTTATATTCTATTTTATTTCATTGTATACAGTGTATTTTATTTCTATTTCCCTTTTTAATTGACTGTTGTTATTGTTTAATTGTGTTTTGCTGCTTTTAATGTTTATGTAAAGCACTTTGAATTACCTTGTGTTGAATTGTTCTATACAAATAAATTTGCCTTGCCTAGTGGTTCTCGTGGTCTCTATTGACAGTGTACAGACAGGAAAGTGGAGCAGTGAGCCATCCAGAGGCCCAGGAGTTATTGAAAATGGAACCACTTTTGTATCCAGTCCCATGTGATTGTATGACGAACTTTATTTTATTTTTTTGCCATTTCTGCATTTGAATCACTTTTCAAAGCCAGATGTTGCACCGTGATGTGAAGAAACCAAAGCAATAACATCTGTATAACAATTTACTGTCATTTGCTATTTCTTATAGATAAAGAAAAGGGTTCCCAGACATCACCTGTTTTGAAAGAACATTTGTGTTGGTCCAATCATCCTGATAAGGTTGTCAGACTTTTTGGCGTTGCATGACAAAAATCGAATTGATAGTGAGTCCGGTGTGGTGTCTGCAACCAGGCTGTGGTGATACAGTTTCAGCATTCTTTTATGGTTACCTTTTCTTTCTTTTTCTCCTGCATGAAGATGACACAAATTGCAAAATCTAATTTGATCTCGTGCTGGCTGTGGAGAACTTTTTTATGATTAAATCAAGTGTGAATGACCTTTCCCACCTTGAGCAGACACAGCTTCCTGAATAGTAAGAAACAGTACACTGATCCTGGTGTGAAGTGGCCCTCCGTGTCAGTGTAGTTAAGCGGAAGTATGAGATGATGTGACACTGGCAGCCGTGCCAGGCGGTGTTGTTGCAACCGATGGGGGGCAGAGGACACAACAGAGTGTAATGGTTGCTACAAGCCATCAGCCTCGCAGCGCTAAAAACACACCTCCACGTTTCATCCACCCTGTTTTTCTCTATTTTAATTCCTTCTGTTTGTTTGTTTGTCGACCTTGCCGTGTCAGCTGACCTTCCTCTATCCAGGACCCTGAAGAGGACGGGGGGGCAACAATATACAAGACGCTGACATTTCTGTTCAGAGAAAGAACAAACAGAACATAGAAAATGCCCCCCACTCCCTTCAGACAAATTTACTCAAAAAATATGTGCATGTCTTGACCGTCCGAAGCTGTCCAGGCTTTTGGCCACCATTGCCAAGGAAGTGTCATGGTGTCATGACAACTTCAGCAACTGCAGTGCGATGGGTGACCCTTGGCCGGCAAAAATGGGAGAGGGGGGGTGCTGAATCCCCCACCCACCCTGGATCCTGACAGATGTCATATACCTCCTCCATGGGCACCTTCTGTTTTCTGTTCACCTTTCTCCATCCTGCAGCGTTAGGGCTCCTGTCTGCACCACGTCAAAGTGCACGCACGTGCAACCAAACACACGCAGAGAAGTGGGTACATCGGCTTGAACAGCATGGAAATATAATATATATATTATATATATATATATATATATATATATATATATACTAGGGCTGTCAAAGTTAACGCGTTAACGCGTGATTAACGCAAAATTTTTAACGCAACTAATTTTTTTAACGCGGATTAACGCGCCTGGCCGTTTCATGTACAACAGTAGAAGGGAGAGTAGGTTTAATGAGCCTCGGGCCCCGCCGTAGTTGTAGTCCTCCGTAGTTTGTCAAAACAGGAAGCCATGCACTGACGACTCGACGGCCATGCCGCAGACAGACAGACGTAAACAAACCGTGGATACAAAGATACTATTTTGAATGGTAAGTTCAGCTTCCAAACCTTGCCTGATGGCTAACTCCACAAGATAAATGTTGTTTGTGTTTGCTGTCGATGTGAATTTAGTTACCACCGGAGTCCCGACTACTGAAATATCACTTGTCGGATAATTAGAGCGCTGATGCAGAGAGCCCCCCCCCCCCCCCCCCCCCCCCCCCCCCCCCCCCGTTTGAAGCAAACCGCGAAAATATTTTGTATGAAGAACATAAGAGAAATATTGAGTATATATATATATATATATATATATATATATATGATATATAATGGATTTGGCATTGTAGCAAATAATAAACATGCATTTGTTTTGCATAAGGCAAGCATTTGTGTACTCTCATATTAGGCAAGGCAACCTTATTTGTAGAGCACAATTTGTACACAAGGCAATTCAAAGTGCTTTACAGATGCATAAAATCACAAGAAGGCAAATAGAATCATTCCATACAAGCATAAAAACAATCAATATTAAATAAAATTAATTAATAAAAAAAATTAATTAATTAAATTAAAAATGAAGAGTGCAGATAAAATCCTTCCAGTCATCATCTTCACATCTTAACAGAACTGTTTTCAGCCTGGATCTGAACATTGTCAGAGTTCAGGTCTGTCTCACACCTGCTGGAAGACTGTTCCAGATTTTAGGAGCATAAAACTGAAATGCAGCTTCACCTTGTTTAGTCCTGACTCTGGGCACCAGCAGGAGACCACTACCTAAGGTTCTCAGAGTCCAGGTTGGTTCATATGGATCTAACATGTCAGAGATGGACTTTGGAGCCATGAAGAGACTTGAACACAAGTAGAGCTGTTTTAAAGTCTATTCTCTGAGGGACAGGAAGCCAGAGACCTCAGAACTGGACTAATATGGTCATATTTCCTGGTTCTAGTCAGGACTCAAATTAATAAGAGTAATACAACTTGAAAAAGATCTGTATAAGGTAGATTTAGAACAGATAAAAATATGCGATTAATTTGTGATTAATCATGATTAACTATTGACAGTCATGCGATTAATCTGATTAATTATTTTGAGAAATTGACAGCCCTAATATATACATATATTAGGGCTGGGCAAGTTAACGCGTTATTATCGCATTACCGCATTAATTTATTAACACCGACATTTATTTCATCGTGCGTTAACGCATGTTGCTCACATGCTTCTGTTTTAAAAAGTCTGTTACTGGCTGCTGCGGAACTGGAAAACAATTGGCAGGTAAACATAAAGAAAAGCTAAAACAGACATAGAAAATGGTAAAAATCTGTGAACTTTACAGTTAGGGTAGCAACTCAGGTAGCAATAGGGTAGCTACAGTGATCCCTTATTTTTCGCGGTTAATGGGGACCCCCCA
Organism: Hirundichthys speculiger; assembly: GCA_018398805.1. Classification (NCBI taxonomy): domain Eukaryota; kingdom Metazoa; phylum Chordata; class Actinopteri; order Beloniformes; family Exocoetidae; genus Hirundichthys; species Hirundichthys speculiger. Next base: position 362,703 of record JAGFBZ010002535.1, on the reverse strand, counting down.
CCCCCGTGAAAATCAAAATCAGCGAACGGGAACCAGAGCCTAAATAATATGTTTAAAATGTTTAAAAACCGCAAAAAAGTAGCGAGGTACTGCAGCAAAACAAGACAAAGACTCAACTGTGGTCTTTCTGTTACCTTCACAGCCTCTGGTCTCCGGACTGTTGTAAAGAAATCGCTGGTATTGTGTTATTTTTGGCTTGTAATTAGCGGCTAATATGCTAACAACAACAAAAGAAACAGTCCGGTTTTCTCTGCATGGAACGAGCACTTTATTCTGGCACTGCAGGAACTTGTAACATCACACAGGTCGTATTGTTCGGCTCTTGTCAGTTAACAGAGAATGTAAATCTATACACGCTGGGCTGCTGTTTATGCTCACTCCACTTTTCATCTAACCTCGTTTTTGTTCTGCCCACCACACACACACACTCCATTACCCATAAGGCCACACCATTACCCATAAGGCCACCTTCTTAAAGGGGCCGGGCTGACTCACAACATTTCTTCGCTGTGAGAGAACGCGCACAACATCCTGTGATGTTTAAATGATTTTTTCTTGATTTTTTCAATTTATATTATATATTTCTGAAAAATCCGTGAATAACTTAAACCGTGGAACTTAAAGCGCGAATTTGCAAGGGATCACTGTATTCTCTTACTGGTTACTTCAGTGCAGCTCCATTTAGTGGCACAGATGTAATGACAACAGAAAGTCCAGTCCTCGATTATAAAACAAATTCAGTTCTGTGGCTTGTTTTTTCATTTTGTATTTTTGATCCAAGTCCATCCATCCATTATCTATACCTGTTTCATCCTCCGAAGGGTCACGGGGATCTGCTGGAACCTATCCCAGCCATCTACGGGCGAAAGGCAGGGGTACACCCTGGACAGGTCATGATCCAAGTCTAAAATTGAAATAAAATAAAAAAAAATACTTTTTTTTTTTCATTTTTTGTGTTAGATTAAAAAACAAAAAACGTAATAAAATGTCACTTTTTAATTTTTTTAATTTTTGGTTGACAATTTAAAATGGAAAGAATGAATGATACACGGATTGATAAAGTTACTGAACTTTAACATGGACATTTTCATTTTAAAGTTCTCCCAGATGGAGGATTCAACAGAAACAAGGTTATTTCTAACAACTGCCAAGTTGAAGTCCCTGTTAAAAGTGTCTGCTGTTACCTCAGAAATTACCTGTTTTAATGTTCTGATTGTGCTGAGCCACAATCATTTTGTTGGATTTTGTTTGTAAACTTTTTTTTTAATTTTTTATAAAAACAGGATGACATTAATGCCCTGGCAGCAGCAATAAGCTTTATTTTGTTTTACATTTTTTAAGATGAGATATACACTAAATATGTGTTTGAACAACAAATGTTATGGTCACAGGTTTGGCTCCTGGCCTGTGATCCTTTGCTGTATCTTCCCCACTTTCCTGTCTGTCTACTGTCACTAAAGGCCACTAGAGCCATAAAATCTTTATTCTCATTGTTATTTTGCAGTGAATATTTATGTTTTTTGTTTAAATGCTTCCTGCTTAACTTAAAAGGTTAATGTGAATTGTGCGCTCTCTGGCATTCAAAAGGTTTTCTGTTATTTACCAAAGGTTTTGCCTAAAAGTATTTGTATTTTAGTCTTTGCACATCCCACTCAAAACCTGTTTGCCCAGATTTTCCCCATCATCCTTCAGACTATAGTCTGACAGAAAGACCTCGACAAAATGAGATTCTGCCTCGTTACGTTGTCTTCTACTGTTATATCAAAAGTGTCACCAGCCTACTCCATGAATAACAAGTCTAACAAACCAAAAAGTCTTATGATATTAGATTTCCATAAACCCTCTGCTGGCTGCCTTCTCCTGTGGATTGTGTATCATCCACTCCGAATGCTCTCCTAGATGGAAATGTGCCGACTAAATCTGATCATGGCACTGGATAATGTTCACTTCTCACTCCTGAAACACAGACTTGAGTGGCGAACGGAGGGGATCCTGTGACTAACCCATCAATCACAGTGACGTTTTGCTCAAGTGATGGATATTCTAATTTCCCTTTTATATACAGGTGCACAGGATGGATGGATGGGGATTAATGGACGGGCAAGGCTGTTTCCACTAAACAAAGAACATGCAGCGAGGCCTGCAGCGCCGCTGTGGAGGGCAGGGAGCTGCGTTTCCATGTGTTCTGAAGATACCTAACATTTGGGATGAGACGTCCCTGTAAACATGTGCAGACATCATATACATCCTGAGGTGACAAAGGTGTTGCTAACACAACAATTGTCTTCCCTCCAGAGGGACCCTGTGACAGCCCTCCACACCCTTCTCTCTCTTCGTTTTCACACAACCTGTTTCTCACTTTGTCATTGCCATCGCCTCCGTAATTATTCCTTAACTTTCAACTCACTTAAGAGTGCCTTATTTAATTCATTTAAAAACATTATCCTCCTTGGGCAGCTCTTCTGGGTGTTTGAATGTCTAAAGAGATGTCCTCACATATATATATAAATGTACAAACACGTCTTTGGTTTTGGACCTTCCATTTAGCTGCGTTCTTACCCAGCATGCACAATGCTGAAGGTTGAAAGGTTTAACTGCACTAATTAGCCACAGTCATTGATGAAATGAGAAGCATTGGGATACGGGGAAATTATGAGCTCTGAATATTAAACTTTTCATGAAAAAACTGCAGAGCAGTATTTCAAATAAAGTTCTAAACACTCCCATTTCATGTTTTGAACAAGCGCCATTGTTGATTTTGATTTGCATTTATTTCAGCACTTTTGCTGATTTAATTTGACTATTTTTGCACTGACTTTGCTCATATTGAAGCTTTTCATTGGATATCCGTAATTCCCAAGTGGTTTCCCGTTTTTTTTTTTTTCCTTCTTCACAGCTGACATTGAACATGGACCTTCATAAACCTTTCAGTGCTTAAGACTTTTTGTAAGAGTTAACAATCGAGTCTGAGATCTCTCTTCCACTGTCCTTCTACATTCTATCTCACTTTATCTCTCGCTCTTCATCCCTCCCTCCCTGTCCAAATCTGTCCTCCCAGCCATCTGTCATCTGATGTTTATGGGCCCTTTTGCTTTTGTGTCCTGATGACCACTGTCACAGAGAGCTCCCCATTACCGATGTGGCCTGATGAACGATGTTACCGCGACGTGTTGCTGACACTTCTGTGTCCTTGGCCACAGAGGCGCCGCCTCACTAGGCCAACTCGGGCCGGTAAGGAATGAGGACAGGCTTGGGGAGGGGGACCTGGGGGAGCAGGACTGAGGACCTGTCCGTCATCCTCCCGACAGGATGCTCATATTTCCATCCTGTGCTCCCACCATCATCTTTCCTCTCCTTTTTATCTAGCCAATGAAAGCCCAGTGCTGGTCAGCATGGTGGCGGTGCTGTCATTAATCCTGAGGTGGTGAATAGTGCCCTTGCCTTTCACCTGAATATATATATCTACATCTGAACAGACAGGTTGAGGGACTCTCACTGCCTTTCAGGGGCCACAAATGATGCTCAGAACAGTTAATGTGAGGAGAAAGATGAGACAGATGATGAATGTTGTTGAATGGGATTCTTATCTGTCAAATAGAATGTTCGTGCTTGGTTTGATCTTTTATTAAATATCTTTGCAATGATGCAGTGTGTTAGAATGAGGTTTCATGCTACTCTTCTTAACGTGGGCAAAAGAAAAGCTGCTCTTATGAGCTTTTTACTCAATAAGTAAATCATGTTACTAAAACTATTTGCCTGTTTGGAGTCCTCTCGAACTATTCCTTGGTGTCATATTTGAGATTTATTGGACCCCACAAAGTTTTAAAAGAGATATTGAAAAAGCTTTTTTTTTCAATTTGATTTAAAAAGAAGTGACATTTGTTAACAAATTATTTAAGGAATAAATGAAAATACACCCCAGTGTACTCAATCAAACCAGTTTAGGCCGGAAAGGAAATAAAATAAAGCAAACTGAAGCCTCTTCTGTCCCTCTCCTCAGTCATTAACCTTATGACTGGCACACAACCTGGGAGAGGGGGCAAAACAGTAACACACGATATGAATAAATAACAAAGGCATGGCCAGATTTCTGCCAACATACACCTGAAATAAGCCCACATTGTTAGGGTTTCCCTCCTAGCTTGGTCTTTCTCTTTTCCTCCTTCTCTCTCGGAGTATTGTGTGGGTGTTTTCTTGAGGTGAGCTCCTCAGCTAATTGGAGGCGGGAACTGGCACACCTGCTTCTCTTCTACTCATCACCCTGCAGTACATAAAGACCCTGTCTGCCATTTATTTAGTGTCAGTTTGTCTGCTAACCTCTGGATCTCCAGGACCACATGCCAGGACTTTTCCTTCTGTAAAACCCCTCCTCTTGGAAACCTCCCATCCACCAACCTCAGAGACCAACCCACAAACAATAAACTATTAAACCGTCACCTCTGTCTCTGTCCTGCATTTGGGTCCAGTCTTCCAACACCCTCACATCATGGACCCAGCAGACATATACCCTGTGAAGCAAGCTTTATCCTCTCATGAAACAATAATGGACTGACATAAACAAATGCTCTCCTCCCTCTCGGACAGCCAGCCAGTTGGAGCGACTTTCACAGCTCGGATCATTGTTGCAGACACTCACCTGCTCCTTCTGTTTCCCCTCTTCAGGTGATGCCAGTGGTTCAACCACCTTCTGTCCATGAGCCTCACATTCCCAACGCTGATCCCTTCTCTGGAGGCACGGAGCTCTGTCACGGTTTTCTTCTCCAGTGCACTTTGGTCTTCTCCCAACAACTGCTTATGTACTCGTCTGACGAGGCAAAGACAGCCTTTCTGGTTGGGCTGTTGTGGGGCAGCCCTCTTGAGTGAGCAAAATCTTATTTAGCCCACCAAACCATGAGATCTCTCTCATTCCCTGTTTTCTTTGGCTGAATTCAAATGAGTGTTTGAAATTGCGCAGAGATACCAGGATGTTACACCAAGGTAGACAGAAAAGTGGAATGGAGGAGAATGTTTTTATCGTGGGTATAAAGGACCATTAAATAGTAGCCTGTCCTGTTTGGCCAAAGGACAAAGATCTTCAGTGGATGTGGGGGTATTGAGGGGCAAGGAAACATCATTGACCCCCCCCACACTGAATGCCAGGTTGTTATCAATGCCACACACTTAACATCAACTGGAAACTCCATAAAGTGTTTTTTTTTCTTTCAAAACTTTCCAAGATTGAAAGGTGCAGATAATGTAGATCATGATATAGGCAACCTGACTATGACTTCTAAGGGGGGACAACCAGTCATGAAAACCTGTTGTCATTTTCCCTGACCAGCAGCCAGTCTCAGGTAACACATGCAGAACCATGAAACACAGCAGGCCAGATGACGGTGTCCCATGAACCAACCAACTCAGAATGCCAACAACAAGAACAAAACAAACATCTGGAACTGATAATTTGATCAGTGATCAAACACGTCCATGACTGTTTGACAAAAAAAAGAGAGAAATGGGGAAGAGAAAATCAAGTTAGAATCCATGCTCCTCTCCTATTGAATATGCTTTTATTTATTTATTTTTTAAATTAAGCTTTATAGTTTTACCCTACTAACCTCTGAGGTACATGAAATGCAACAAGATGTGAAACTGAGTTGGGATAAAAGATGAGAGTCTGGATAATTTCAGTCTTTTGTGGGTCTGTGATGTCACAGTACCCTGCAAACCTCAATGGCTCACAGAAAAACACATTTTAAGACTTAAGCGGCCCCTATCAAAATGACATGGTTGTGTTATCTCAGGGTTTCACAGTTGATCGTCTCTCCAGACACCAAAATAAATGCTCTCAAACACACACACATACACAAATTTCACAAAATGCATATTTAAAGGCTTAGTTTAATAAAGCCTCCTAAAACACACTAAAACTGTCCAATTACGTCTTTTATTTTAAGCCTTTGGAGAAACTTGAAACATGCAATCGGTGAGAAGAGGATGATTCTTGAGCTCATATTGCACAACATAACTGATTAAGTTTTTTTTTTTTCCATATAGTTCTTGTACTATGAAAATGTTGATGCATGTTTTTACCATTCACATCAGGTGTGAAAGTGAAAGTAACCTTTCAGCCATAAATTAATAATCTATTGAGACTGAACGTATAAAGACTTGATAGTGTTGAGACTCTTTACCTGTAAAGGCACATTCAGTTTATTACAAGAATTCATGAACTGTTTTTCCAGCAGAAAATTGTTCTTTACAATTTTGCTTTAAGTCTACCTGAGTCTAAAACTTTTCCACAGTGCTACGTGTGTCAGAGAAAGGACCTGCTTCACATTGAAATTAATGATCCCAAAAGCTGTTGGAACATCTAACCTCATATAGTTGTTTCCAGCCTGTAAATCCTAATATTTTTAGTGGTTGATAAAGAAAACTGGAGGTGAAAAAGCATCATGCAGTTGATGATTCTGTGCGTTAACTGTCTAATATTTGCTTTTCAGCGTAACATTACGCTACCTCTCTGGCCACAACATTTGAAAAGTTATTTTTAAAAAATTGATACAGGAAAAGGGAACATTGTATGTTCAACAAGTAGCAAGCTTACGAAGAAAACTAAAAGTTTCAAAAAAAAGGTTTTCGTGCGGTTTTGACCAAAAGTTTTCGACTTTGTTTGACTCATGAGGAGACAAATATCGAAAAGAAGATTCTTTATAAACTCTGTTGGTTGGGATTGTTGAGTGGACGGCGTAAAAGGAAGCAGGGAGTTCCTAAAGAGGAGTGTATCCTTTATCAGCCGGGCAACATAATGTGAACAATGTGCTGGACAAAAAAAAAAACCTCATTTAATTAGTGAGGCTTCCTCCCCTTGTGTCCCCCTCCCTCCCTCCTCCCCACTCTCTGTCTCTCTGTGAACGTCTTTACTGGCCGGCGAGGCCGCTGATGAATTCTTAAGCAGATCACACCGATAATTGTATTTCATAACTGTCAGTTGTGCGAAGGCTGCCAGTGTGCCCAGGAGCTATTTGTGTCTCAGTATGTCCTCCACCCCCCCCCCCCCCCCCCCCCCCCCCCCCCCCCCCCCCCCCCCCCCCCCCCCCTCCTCCAACACTCTGTCCAACCCTCCCCAATCAACAGGGATGTGCTTTCTGTCTCCGGCCCCTGAATTACTCAATCAGGAGGACACATTTACCGATGACACCTTTATTACAATTAATCAGGGGAACTTGATTAAGAAAGTTATTCCTCCCCTTCACTGAGACTTACACAAGTGGTTCTCCTGCATATTGTAATTTATGTCCCGCTGAGCTCTCACGCCGCTGATAGACAGTGAAGCCAACAGATTGCCAGACATACTGGGACACACGCGGATGATGTTTGTGTGTGTGTGTGCGTGAGGGTGGGCGCGCGCGCCCAGGCAACCTGCCCGCACTTCTGCATACCCAGACACATGTGCACATCCTCAAACAAACACATTCCTGTGTCATTCTCTCATGCACCACTCAGGTTTTCGCAAACAGTTTAATAAATGACTCTAATTGGCTGTAGCGATGTGTTTGCTAAAGGAACCTTGAATATTCCATTTCCTTTCTTCTTGTCTCTTTCTTTCGCTCTCTACATCTTACGCACACACACATACACACTCCAGAATGAAGCCATCTCTTTACCTTTACTCACAGTTCCTGGGTCTGCTGTGGCTAATTAGTTGAGTGGGGTTTTAGGTTTGGTAATTAGGTGGAGGCAGGAGTGATGGGGGCTCAGGGAGTTGGGGAGTTGAGGGGGTCTGACTGACTTGCGGAGAAAGAAAGTGGACTGTCTGGATGCTGGCAGCACCAAGCAGCAAGCCAGTGTCCCTTAGGTGCCTGGAGGTAGTACACCATACCACACTCTGATGTCTTTGTTATGTGGAACTTATTCGAGGGATGGAAAGAAAGTTTGTCTCGTAGCATGTGTCTGTGCTAATTTCTTTGTTTGTCGGCTTCACTTCATTGTTCTCTGACCCCTTACTGGTTGAGGTAAATGGCTGCCTGTCCTGAGTCTGGAGGTCTCTTCCTGTTAAAAAGGTGTTTTTTTTATATTTCACAATCATTCACATTTACATTCGCATTAACATAATGTATTTAAGTTTAACTTGCTTTCATGGCTCTTTTTGACATGTATTACTACACCAACTCTAAAACATTTCTTGCATGAAGAAAAATTTTCTCCAAGTTTCACCATCAGACAACAATCTAAGGCTACATTTCCAGAAGACTTTATCTATTTTTCATGTCTTGTTTGTGCTTTGCAGTTCTACACTGCTTCAGTGTGATGCCAGTTAGCAGCCGAGGACTGCAACACAATCCAATTAAATAAAGAGTCTTGTCTCTTCAGGTTCCTGTGTTCTCTAATTGGGGCTGTGACTGCTCACTAATCAGCGGAGGTACAGGTAGGCCCCAGAGGAGGCAGAGACGAGGCCTCTGCTGTTAATTGAAGAGATGCTAAAACTGGCCTCCTTGTCGCAGTCCACCGCGGATGCACGCCGTACTCAAGCATGCTAAATTCATATGAACATATGTGTGCATCATCGCTTCTGTCACCTTTTGTGAGGCTGGCATGTATGAGCTTGCTATTGCATTCTAACACCTGAACAAACAGCAGCGTTACAGAGGCGCCTTTTGTGTTCAGTTAAACTCAATGCAATTCCCAGTACTCCCACTTCTGCTATCAACTATAATTTTGAAATGGTTACCTCAAATCAGCCTTCTTCTATGCTGATAAAATAAGACATCTCATGAGTAGATAAAGAAAAATACACACACACACACACACACACCCACACACACACACACATATATATATATATATATATATATATATATATATATATATATATATATATACATACACAGTCATGGAAAAAAATTATTAGACCACCATTTTTTCTTCACTTTCTTGTTCATTTTAATACTTGGTACCACTAAACGTCATCATGTGACTAAAACAGACAGAAAAGAAAACACTGAATGCATAAAAGCTGTGTTTTTGGCAGTACAGCGCCATAGCTATTGATGTAAAAACTTAAGTGATTTAGGTTATAATCAAGAAAACCATGGAAAATGGTAAGATATCAGCTCTTAAATAAAACTCTTATGAGCAATCTTTGTGGTTATCATTATGTTTGTCCAAACAAATGTACCTTTAGTTGTACCAGGCATTAAAATGAACAAGAAACTGAAGAAAACAAGGGTGGTCTAATAATTATTTCCATGACTGTATATATGTATATATATATATTAATACTGGTACAATAATTAACTGCAAAATCTGATTTTTTTTTAATCAACCAACTTTAAAAGAAAGTAAGCTTTGGTCACTTTTAAAACATAATGCAAAAACACATACATGGTTGGATGAAAAACTCAATGCAGATTAACAAGATCTAGGATTTTACAAATCAGGCCCTATAATTAGGTAAATACAAGGTCAGATGAACAACAACAAATGACTTACCCCTGTGTTATCATTTATTTAACCAAAACTAAGCCTGTCTACTGCTCTGGAGCCTTAAGGCATGTGTAAACACAATGCTGGCTAGGAAAAACATCTGCAAATATCTTAAAGTAACTGCTGTTGATCATCAGTCTGGTAAAAATTATAAGGTCATTTCCAAACAGTTCAGTGTCCATCCTTCTACAGTGGCAAAGGTTGTCCAGAAGAAGAAAACATTCAAGACAATTTTCCATCTTCCCAGGAGTGGACATCTTGGCTAATTCACTCCAAGGTCAGATCATGCAATGCTTAGAAAATTACTTAAAAAAAAAAAAAAACAAGAGGTACATCTGAGACATTTCAAGGCGACATAGAGCTCTGTTAGCTTTTAAAATATTAAAGATCACAATGGTCCAATTAGAGAAGGAAAAAGTATGATTTGTTTGGAGCAGTTTCCAGGAGAAAACCTCTTCTCCCTACAAAGAAACTGTCAACACAGTTTAGGTTTACAAAGTTACATATGAACTAAGGGAATTCTGGCATAATTTATGAACAGATAGGATGGAAGAGGAAATATCTGGCCATTTATATGTTTCATGACATTTGGTGAAAATCAAACAGCATATTAGAAGAAACATCTTATACCAAATGTTGAGCATGGTGGTGGAGGGTTGATGATTTGGGATTATTTCGTAGGCACAAGGTCTGGGCACCTTGCAGTCATTTAGTCATCAACTCCTCTCCGAAACAAGGTATTCTAGATTTCTGTTGCAATAAAATGAGTGAAAAGAAAAGGATCAAGGCGTTACAATGGCCAAGTAAAGGTCACCTCAACTTTATTGAAAAGCTGCGTTCTGCAAAGAGCATACCAAAATGCCTACATTAGACAATTAATTTAAATTGTTACTACTAAAGGTGTTTTTACAAAGTATTGAATCTTTTTTTTATAATTTAATAAATAAATAAATTAATAATAGCAAAGTAAAGCAGCTTCAGGTTTTATATCAGATGCCCTTCCTAACACAACTCCCTCCATTTATCCAGCTTAGGACGGGCACTATGACAACACTGGCTTGTGACACCTCAGAGGGCAATGGGGCACTTTGGCATATGACAGGGTGGGGATCGATCAAGCAACCTTTCTCAAATAAATAATAACAGTGTAAAATATCAACTGTTGTTCATTTGAGGGTTTTTCTTTCTAATTGTCATTATTTCACTGAAGACAGGCATGTTAAAACATAAAACTGAAAGAGAGCAACTTTTTTTTGATATGACTGTATGATCAGGTACTATTAATAATTAATCAACAAAATTTAATAGAAATTTTTTTTTTCTTTTGCAAGCCACTGTGTTACAATGCTTGTAGATGATATTACTACATCCACATTTGAAAATGACCACAGTCTTTGCTGACAGATTTTGAAGAGGTCTTTTGACTTCCAGCACCATGGAATTCAAAATGGCCTTGGCCTGGTGTGTTGCTGATTTCCTGCACCGTCTGGTGAAGGTAGCAGCTTTGCATGCTGGGGTCACACCTGTAATGTATTTCACACTGGGTTATATTTTGAGTAGCCACCTGGATGAGGAAATAACGTGTTCACAGTGCATGAAGACTACAGCTCTCCCTGCCAGGAAGGAACAGGTGTTTGTTTTAGATGGAACACAGAACATTAGTACAGAAAACACCGCTTTGACACTCCTCCTTTTAGAGGAACTGGGTGAACGTATCCTGCTTAGCTTGAAAAGATATCAAATGACGAGTTTTCCAAAACCTTTTGCCCAAGGTGGCTTTTATTAATAGAATAAACAATGATCCGCAAGTATTGTATTTTATGTAAAGCTGTCAATCATTTAGCTAATATAAAAAAATATTTTATATCATGTTGTAAGCCTTTGTTTGCAGCTTTTAAAAAAAAAAATACAAAAATGGAAATGGGAAAAAGTGTCAAAGGGCATTTTACGAAACATTCACTACAACTGATTTTTTTTCCACTCTGTGTGGGAGAAAATAATGACATCTTCTAGTCCAACTCCTGGTTGGGTGGACTAATTTTGTTTTTATTATGTGCAGCTTCGGGGCATGCGAATGAAAAGATTGATTGTGTGATTGCTGTTTCTGTCAGCCACAAACAGGCAATGAAATGCCAAGCGCACCTGGAGCAGCACTCACTTTTGACAAGCTCATACCAGCCTAAGCCCCTATTAGAGAAACAATGAAGTCTATCATAAAACATTTATGGTAGATAAAGTGCTGGAGAGTGCTAAAGGCAGGCACATTATGGCACCAGGTCTAAAATAATTTCAGAGGTGGTCTTGTAGGAGTAGGTGGGCTTACCAGATTAAGAAAAGCCATGAAACGATGCTATTAGGTGCAGGGCTCAGTTTTTGCAACTGCAAGGCCACGACAGATGCAGTGTTATACGTTAATTGCAAATGTTTAGATTAAATTAATTGCTTAAGTCTTACATACATCAAAATGATTCACTTTTTATTGCACATTATTTAAATCATGATCGTAAAAATAAATCTGTAAAGTATGTTTATTCATGAAAGCATTGTAAAGTAAGTTCTTGAATTTTTATTGATCATCTTAAGAAAATAAAGATTCTAAACTCTAATGCCATCCAGAGTTTTTCCATTCAAGTATGACTTCATTAGTGCATTTTCATTCCGTTAAATCACAGCTTACTACTACTGACAGATGGTGGTGTCACTTCCACCACAACTTTGCCCAGGTTTTTCCCAGCGTACATGTAGTCCACAGCCCGGAAAACTGACTCCAAGCCCACAAATCTCCCCTCCTGCGCCATATCCCCACAATCCACTTCACAAACTAGCTTCCCTTTGGCAAACATCTGCATCATGCTGCTCAGGGCCTCCTTGTAGTCGCTGAGAAAGTGAGGCAGGAAGAAACCCCGAATGCTGGCTGACTTCTGGAGCAGCTTAACCGGCAGCGTTCCTCCTTTGAAAGGTGGGATCCCTGATGCAGTCTGGTACCCGAGATGAAGCCTATCACGATCAGCCGGCCCTTCTTGGCCAGACAGTTTAGCGCGAGTTCCAAGATGCTGCCTCCAACTGACTCATACACCACATCTATGCCTTGTGGGTACTCTTTCCTCAGTGTCTTAGCCAAATCTTCTGCGGCGTAGTTGATCGGCCTGTCGCAGCCGATGGATTTTAGGAAGCCCGCTTTCTCATTGGACGAACAAGTGCCGATGACATGGCAGCCAGCCTGTTTGGCGAACTGCACAGCAAACTGCCCTGTTCCTCCCGCGGCTGCTGTGACCAGTACAGTCTCACCTTTGGCCAGGTCGCCCAGGCGTTTCAAGGCGATGTAAGCTGTGGAGCCACTGACAAGTAGGGTGAGGAACTCTGGCTTCACCGAGGGAACGCGCACAGTTTCCTTGACCGGTACCACCGTGTACTCGGCAAATGCACCGCTGCCGAAGTAGGCCACGGTATCGCCGACGGTGTGACTGGAGCTCGCGCTGAGACCGAGGCCGACGACCTCACCGATACCTTCAAAACCGGCATCAAAGGGAGGCTTCACCGTAGGGTCGTAGCGGCCTGCCGAGTAATTAATATCAGAGGCGTTGATTCCCACAAAGCTGAAATACAAAGAAAACAATAAAAGATCATTGATATGTGTGAGAATAAAACTGCTGCTGCTGAATAATAAACATCTTCAGCATTCAACGAGTTTCATTTAGTCATAAGTGTAGGCACATATTTCCTGAAATCCTGAAAAAACAAAAAACAAAAAAACAACAACAACAAAAAAGTAAACATCCTGTAGACATGGGAACATCAGGCACAAACACTCTGGTTTGTTTTGGCAATGACACCTTTATCCATTGAAAAGAACGGTCCCGCACTGACAGGGAAAGGCTTGTATCACAAAACACACTGCATGACGTCACAAGGCAATATCTTCAAACACCCACCGCAAACTGCACTTTTTACAGTCTTAGATAGTCACGTCTCGCCTCAACACAAAGGCAGCTGTTTTAATCTTACTTTTGCAACACGCCGCAAACAAATCTGCGCATGAAGGAGGCATAAATAAATCATTTACTGTCTTTTACAGCACCACAAATGCTGCACCTCATTACTGTGTGTGTCACACTTGTACTTTGTGCTTGTAGATAATGCTCCTGTGGTTCATATTACAAAAACACCTTGATTTGACTTATTTACATCTATGTGGATTGGTTTCCTGACAAAAACTTATGTTATTACCGCAAAAGTATTTGGAAGCTCAGAACTGAAAAGACTGAGCCATTTCTGTTTCAAAAAAATACCTCAACATCTGTCGTCTTAATATTAATACATAAGGCAGTTTTATGATACGGTGTCTACACAGGATGCTTAAGTTTTAAAAGGTCTGTAGATCTGTAAAACTGAGAAATTTAAGCCAACTGTTTATCTTTGAATAATAATTCAAATAAATGAAAGTGAGCACTTATAATGACTATATAATAAACAGATCTGCTGCAGTTATGTCATCACTCGACATGTCAAATTTGAAAATAAATGTTTCAATTGTTGTGAATGTATCTGCATCTTCCACTGTCGATACCAGATTAATCTCTCAATCTGGAATCCTTCTACTTTAATTCATATTTCATTAACATTGCACGAGGGGACAAAGGAATCTGGGGCTGCGGATGACTTCTACAAACATGATTTCCCTGAGAGCTGAAATATGTTTCCAGCTCCCACGACTGCGATGCATCACTAATGCAGGAGACTGAACGGTCAAAGGTCTTAGTTCACAAGCAGTCGATCCCTGCCTTACAAGCTACTAAGGCCCTAATGTAGTATGTTTGACACTCAGTCTAATGGAAAACTGCATTTTATTGGCAGTAAATACAACAATAAACCCTAGAGTGCATTTGCGTGGAGCAGATTTAACACTAAAAACCACATCAGGCGTGCACGCGGCCAGGACGGCGGCTGTAAATCAAAAGCGGAGAGAGATGTTACTTCCATCTGGAATAAAAAATGTTAAAAAATGTGTTTTTCCTCCAGTTTAAATGAGTAAAGGTTTAGTTTAATGTCATTTATGTCCCCAGGTATGATCGGGATCTGAAAGGTGTGTATCAGCCCTCCAGAAGAACACGGTGCTGTTTGATGCTGTGATGCTGCAGCTCCAGCGCCACGTAACACTGCATCTCCTTCTCCATCATCTTCATCTCCTGATGGCAGTCTGAGCCCCCCCACGACACTGTGTTTGCAGGTTGGTGACGTAGAGAGACAGGAGGACAGAGAAAGAGAGAGAAAGGGGAGAGCGAGGGGGAGAGAGAGAGAGATGGATTGATAGACAAATGCAGGGAGGGCGGAACTTGGAATAACAGCACGGCGTTTATCCCTCACGTATTTTGCCATCTTGTCATGGTGATGATCGCAGGTGCTGGACGTCGGTAAATGAGAGGTAAGCGGAGCCCTTTTTTAAAAAAAAAACAAAAAAAAAAAAAAAAAAAAAAAAACTTCTGAACAATATAGTGATGGATAGGCGTCAAATAGAGGCGTTGAGTCAACGATCTTGCGTCTGAAACGCGCAAACACAAAGCAGCATTTCTGTCCACCTGAAAAAAAAAAAAAAAAAAAAAAACTTACCGATTTCTGACGAGCAGGTCGGTGTCTCCGGGTGTTGGCACGGCGACGGTTCGCATGGAAACGGCCTCCGCGAAGCTCTGGCTGAGCTTAGTAACGACCAGCTTGTTCATGCTGCTCGGTATGGACGAGCCTTTAAAATCCATGAAGTGCGCCGAGTAGGACATATCGATGATGGAGCGCCTCGGAACCGACTGAACTCCTGGAAGCGGCTCGGTGCGCGCGCGCCCCCCGCGGACGGCCGTTACCGCTTTCCCGACGCTCCTCGCGGACAGCAGGCGGGACATAGCTCCGAAATGTGACAAAGTTCACGGCCGGCTCGCCTCCACGAGGCAGTAAAAAATAATAATAACTCCAGGTACCGTTAGCTTGGGCTGCACGAGCTTCCTTCCTTCCTTCCTTACTTCCTTCCTTCAGGCCGGTTCGGGCCGGTGCCGACCGCTTAAAACAACTTAGCGCGACTACACTTAACGGCGTGGCTCGCTGGAAGCTACAACGAGTACAGAATCAAGTTTTTTTTTTTTTTTTTTTTTTTTTTGGCGATAAAAAAAAAAACCGCAGCACCGCCGCAGCTTGGTAGGAAACACAGCAGCGCCCAGACTTGTCGTCGGAGTCCCTCCCCTTCCCGGACACAACAACACTCACTTCCTAGTAAGGTGAAACAAATCAATCCTCGTCTCCCAGCATATCCCCAACCGGAAAACAAAAAAAACAGAAAGAAAGAAGAGAAAGCCAGTTTATTTTGACTCAACGTCTTGGAATACGAAACAAAGCCCACATTTATCCGCGAAAAACGCTTAATTAGTGGTTTATTTAGACTGCACGCGCAGCGGTTTCCTGTGTTTTTATTTTCGTCTTGTGTGTCGCCTGCATGCACACCTGTAACCAATCAGTATTTTTGTGATAGTGTGTCACTTTCTAGAAGTATCTAGCGCTTTCAAAAAAAAGAGAGAATAAAAAAAAGGAAAAGAAATGAAAACATGTAACTGCGCTTGTCCCACCCTCTCCGGGAGTCAAAGCGCCACACCACCGCGACGTAATCACCAGATAGAGACTGCGTCTAAGTTGTGAGTAGTGAGCGTTATTTGCTGTAATTCGCCACACATGTCGGTGTGAGTTTGTGTTTTTTTATTGTCGTTCGCCAAAGTTTCGAAAAGGCGCTCTTGGTTTTTTTTTTTTTTTTTGTCGGAGGTTTTAAAAGAAAAGCTAATGGAGAAGGAGAGGAAGAGAGAGAGAGGGGAAAACAAGACAATTAAAAAGATTGACAGGTAGGCTCCTCTGTCAGAGGTGACGCTTGCGGAGAGGGGAGGAGTAAAAAAATGGAGCAGGAACAGCCACTCGATGCGTCTGTCTATCAGTTGAGACTGTCTGAAACAGCTTCTGGATCCACGGCGTTTCCATTTCCCCCCCTTCTCTCTCTCTTTTGAGAGAGACCTCGGATCGGTCCCCTGGAGTCCACCCCCCCCCTCCACCTCCACCCCCCCTTCTTTTTCTTGCCTTTTTAAAAAGACAAATATTTTTCGTCCACGTCGATCTGATCTGTTGTTGGCGAAGCTTGGATGCGCCTGCGTCCTGTTTGTTCCCCCTCTCTCTCTCTCTCTCTCTCTCTCTCTCTCTCAAGTCCTATCTTCCCCTCCGCATCAACCACCTCTCCAAAAAAAAACCCGACTCTGTCCGAGATGCGATGAGATGAGCGTCTGAAATTATTCTTAAAACGTAAGTAAAAGAGAATTCCTGTTCGTCCCGTTTATTATTATTGGCATTTTTTTTTTCAATGGGGAAGGAAGAAGGAAGGAGGGGAGGGAGGAAAAAAGTCTCCGCCGGACTGGTGAGGCTGGATCCGGGCTGAGGTGGCGTGGTGGTGACGGGCTTGACATTAACCCATCTAATGCCTGTCTGTCTGTTTTCTCCTCTCTCCTTTCTCTCCATTTCAGGTCTCTGGCAAAAGAAGAAAAAGGAGACGCACGGATATATTACCCATCAGAGGTGTGCGCTGCGCTCACACGGGACTTATTTGTTTGGTTACCGCCAGAAATAATTAATATATATGTTTTTTTTTTTAGTTTTAGTGTGCGTAAAAAGGCGCAGCAAACTCTCTTCCCTCTTCAAACGGGACTGGAGATTAGGGGGATTTTTTTTTTCTCCAAAGAGAGTGAACTGAAAAAAAAAAGAAAAGAAAACAAAAAAAAATAACAACAACAAAAAACTTAACTAAAAACTTGGGCTCAGAGGTGCTATAGCGTGCCGGTGCTCCTGTTTTTAATTTTGCCCCGCCACGGGAGAGATGAAGGAAGATGATTTTTAATGGACATGAAGGTGTCAGGAGCTGGCCCGATCCCTTCGTAATTTTTGAGCTCATTCTCGCTCTCACGTCCGTAAAAAGAGCAGCCAGTTTGAAAAGAAGCCAGACACTTTAAGCTCTGAAATTAAACTTCCTTCCCCTTCCCGAACCTCACCCCCTCCCCTTCTTGCCCCGACAACGGGATGATTTTTCAAATCTGATAGACTTGACCTGAGTCGTAATTCCTGCATGAGAAGCTCCGTGGAACGTGACGGTCACTATGCCGAGGAGAAAGCAGCAAGAGCCGCGGCGATCAGCAGGTATCACCCGCCCCTCCACCACCAGCGCTCCTCGCGCTCTTGTTTTTTTTATTTAAACACTGCTACATGGAAAACACCTTCTCTCATGTCACATTCTTCAGTTAAGTTGCATGCTTCGATTTATTTAACAACTTTAAATCAATTTATTTTTTTTTTGTCACGAACTCAAGGCGCAACACACTGACACACACTTTTCGTTTAGAATGAATCCACTTGCGCAAATTACGCACGTATCTGCGCAATTCCACTTTCAGAATTTTTTTTCCTGCTTTGCCAGGAAAGTTCTATTAAGAATGGTTGGGTAAACTAAACGGTATGTTATGGGGGGGATAAAAGGGAGTTTTGAGGTTCAAGAGTGAGTAATGATGAATAATTGACTGGGAAAGAAAGGGGTGGGGGGGGGTGGGGATTGGTGAGAACCGGTTTTTTTTCCTTTCTTTCTGTTTTATTAGAGGATTGCCATCCTTGGTTTGATGCGTGATTGATCGTCTGTCATGTGGCAGTCTTTGATCTATTCATCCCTGATAAACATCAATAAATCCCTCCATGAAGGCGAGCATGCCTCTGGTAGGTTCAGCCGCTCAGACACACACAGCTCTCCTGTTCCAAACAGGATCTGAAATCAAAGAAAAAAACATATATGAATTAAGGTGGAAAAATGACCTCTTTTATTCTGATGTGTGTGTTCTAAGAGCAGATGAAAGGATTGTGTGTTTGGAAAATCTACCCATAGACTACTCAATCCTGTATATTTTCTTGGAGATAAACATTGTCCCATCCAAATTCATCCCACATTCACTGTCAGAATGAGTCCAGTATTAAAATCAATATCCACAGCTGGAGAGCGCTGTGATATTTGCAGTGTGACCAGCTGATAAAACCAGGTGTTGGCAGGGGACCGACAAGGTTGAGTTCTAGTGGTTTGGATCTGGACTCCCCCTTTTTCCTCTCGTCTCCCCGCAGCCTTTAAACAAATGTAAATGAGTGACAGGGGTTTCTACCTCTGTGCTAATGAGGCCGAGCCTTTGAAGTTAGGCATTAACAACTGGAGTGAACAAAAGACAGTTACAGAATTTTAAAGAGATTTTGAAATATGATGTGCGAAGCGGGTCGAACAGGAGGGCCAGCCGACGAAGACTTTGAACTCAGCAGGTTTTATCATTTTAAGCAGGGAAGCTAGTGATGATGATGATGGCGGCGGTGGTGATGAGGAGGAGGATGAGAGAGAACGGGAGAACATTCAACCAGTGCTCGCTGCTAATTCCTCTCTGTCTCCTTTGCCTTTCTAGCGAGTTGGTGTTCGCATGATTTCTGGCCCACACTGAGAAGCAAGGATTCAGATTTACATACTGAGCCTCTGTACTTTCCTCAGTGTGCGAGTGTGTGTGTGTGTGTGTGTGATAGAGTTGCCGCTGTTGTTTTGGCGAAATATCTCTCTGGAAAAGGTCGGCCACGGTGGGAGTAGAGTGGCTCCTGTTAGATTTCTGCATTGAGATGGAGGCATGAAACACACAGCATCGCTCTGACCCCTCCCCCCCCCTTTTCCCACATACACACACAAACCATTGATCCATTACACTGTCCGCTGAGTGCCATGAACATCATGGGTTGTAGTGGTCAATCACAGCTTGGCAAACGGGATGTTATCCATTCTCCCATGAACACGAGGGTCGGTCAGAGATGACGCCCTCCACTCCAAGCTCCCACTACAAAATGACTACCATGCCATCATGCACTCGCATTCACACTCACCCCCACACACACACGCATATTCACCAGCCTGATGCTCAACTGGGAGCTGGTACTGACCTGTGGCTTTCTCTGTGTGCTGCTGCTCAAAGGGGAAGCTGCTCATACTGGAGCTGTGGATGAAAAACAAAAGTCAGACGATTAAAACAACAGTTGTTTGGAAAGGTTTCTTTTTATTTCTAACCTTGTTCTATTCATGCTTAATATTATTCAATATATTTAATAAAATTTTATATGATTGCATTATTTAATTTAATTAACTTTAATTTTAAGACTAAATAGAAGCACAAAAATACTGCAAATCCAGAACTTTGAGAAATATTCTATTTGTGAATTTAGTTGCATTTCCAAATCAGTTGGACAACTTTAACAGGTAAATATATTGCTATGTGTACATTTTAGGACACTTCTTAGCAAATAAATAAATGTTTGCATTACTTATTAACACACAATATGAAAATATATTAATTAATTGAATTTGCAGAATAAATTGTAGCTGCAAAAATACCAAGTTTAATTTGTTGATATAAAAATAATATTTTTTTAAAAATATTGCATGAATTTTTAGGTATTATTTTGAGTTTTTTAGGGGGGTTATATCGGTGTATGCAATAAGTGAATATATAAAATAACCAAAAGATAGAATAGTAGTATTGATTGTATCATATATAGCTGGAGAAAAATTCACACACAAACAAGGAGACCAAGATGGAAAGAAACTTTGAAAACCTGTCTTTGCAAGTTTGTAAATATTTTCTTCATTGTATATTTTCTCATGGGCAGATGTACACTCTTGTGTGACCTTTTCGGCCATTCCTCATGGGTAAATAAGTTGCTTTGGGGGTGATGAGGACAAGAAAGACGCTGCCTTTCATCTGAGGCAGTCTTGGATAGTCTTAGAGGAGGCGGACGAGGAAGAGGCACAGATAAGATAGCCGCTCCTACTTCTGCTGATCACGCTGGTTAATTATAAGAAAGAAGCTGCGCGTGTGCATGCGCCCGTGCAGGCATGCATGTAAAGAGTGGTTAAGGGTTGGTTGTGGTGGCTGGTGAGGGTGGAGGGAGTAAGGTTGCTTCCCTTTGGCTTCATTAGAGAGAGCCCTAATTATCTGAGGAGCTGATGGATTTGTGACAGGCCCTAACGATTAATGCTGACAAATTCAGTAAGGTGTCAAGTCTGCAGCTGCCTTGATGTAATCAAGTTGATATTATACAGTCCCCATAGCCCCCAGTGCAGCACCAACTCAATTTTCCTGTGCAGGTGACAAATGGACTTTGCTACCTGACTAATCACGTCAGGAGACAATGCCAGTTAATGACCTCAGTAAGCCCCCACCGTCCTCCCCTTCCACTACTCCAACAACTCTTATAACCACGTAATAAGCAACTCTTACTTCCTCCTGATTTTCTTTTGTATTCATTTGAACTCTTTCTGTTGTAATTTTTATTTTGGAAAAGCACTGATTTTTCCTGAAGTTTCCCACTTGCCTTTAACTGGAATGTCAAGGTTGGAAAATTTTCAGCTGTTGCGAGAGATTTATTTATTTACGCTTTCTTTTTTATTAATGACACGGCTCAGGCCTTGATATATCAGCACCCGAGAGTAATCCCAGGAACCGTTTTTTACGATCCAAACGTTCCCGTTGAAGTTTTTACACTTTTTGCATGTGCTGCAGCCTCTCACTGGTAAATCACCACCACATCCAAACCCGGTTTCCACATACTGGTTGAGCGTCCTCCCAGCCCAGTCCTGTAGCTGCCTGCAGTGCTGAAGGCCTCCACTTTAGTCACAGCTGGAGGATCACAGTGCCCAGGGATTAATGATTTTGCATGTTCGACGCAGCTAAAATTACACAGTGACCTTTGTGCTCTCACTTGACGATACTGTTATGTGATATTCTCCCCTCAAAATAATCAGCAGTCTGAGATTTATGTGCCTCCCTAACTGTTGGGTCCAAACCAGCGTCCTGAGAAATACATCTTGTGTATCGCCTCTAGGTGCAGATATGTGTGTGCGGTTTTTGTTCAGATTTATTATTACCGTGTTTGAATAAGACTTTACTGAGAATTAGAACAGCCTTGTTTTGATGAAAAGTAGATTTTCTGAAAAAGAGCTGCTAACAGCATCTTTGGACTTAGATTTGGAGAAATTTATAACTCAAAGGCTCCACAGCCATCTGAGAAAAGGGTTTATGTTAGAGTTTAATGATAGAAAGTGTGTGTATTCTTGAGTGTGAGAGAAAGAAGGAGAGCTCAGCACTGACCCGTGTTAGTTTTCCTGGAATGAATAACTCAAACGAGTGTAACGGTAACCACGTCCTGTTAGTCATCCTCTTTAGCTTGGCCTGTCTTCAGAGCCCTTCTCCCAACAGAAGCAGGAAAAACAACTAACAGGAAAACAGGAAAACAACTAACATCAGCGCCACGCGCTTCTCACTTCTGCCGTATCTTTGCGCTATTCCCAGTCAAAAGTGGGGGGAAATTTGTCAGAGCAGTAACACTTATCGATCCACTGCAGCCTGTTTTATCTTCCAGACCTCAGTTGCACTCCATGTTTCACGGGGCATTCCCTGCAGCCTCTGCGTGTGTGTGTTTGGACTCGGCCAGAGGCTACACTAATTGGGGCGGCGGTGTAGTTAGCAGGTGGCTTTGATCGGCCTAGTCGATAGCCATTTTTGCTCCACTGCGCCATCCTCCAAAATCTACATCTGGGATTCTAGCCAATCAGAGGTTAAACATGGTCAGCTTTTAATGCACCTAGTCACCGCAAGTGCCCCTGGCATTTTTATGTATGCATGTGTGTTTTCATTTCTCACATGGATTAGTCATGATTGTTGTCCTTGCAGTTCTCATGCATAAGGATTGTGAACAATATATTTATATTGATTTACAGTGGATGAATAATCAAATAGACCATATTAACAAGCTTAATGCAGCCAATGTTAAGTCTTCCTGTTTACATAAACAAACAAGGTTATGTTTCACACTGTAGCTCCAATGCTCCTTTTTGTCTTTTTCTCTTTCTGATTCTTTTCGGGGCATTCTCAACTGAAGCTGCCCTCAGGGCACCCTGCTCCCTTCACAGGCAGTGTGCTGCCCTCTCTGCACTTTAAACACACATAGACATGGCCGACCATAAACACAGGCAGACATACAGACAGACATACACACACACACACACCTACACCTAATGCTTAAGTGCAGCCAGCATGTCTCTGTGGGAGGTCATAATGGAGGTGGCTTAGTATGATGGGAAATCATATCATTAAAGCAGCCAGATGTGCTTTGTTGCTTGCCTTGCAGCACATAAAAACAGAAGCAAGTCATGGGATCTTAAAAGAAAAAAAAAAAGAAAGGAAAAAAAATCCAAGTCTGAGAAAATCAAGTCTGAAACAGATAGAAAGCAGCCCTCTGGGACTGGGCTGACAGGCAGTCTTACTCCTGACTGCCATAGAAAAACAATTTCCCCCCAAATAAAGATTTTTTCCTTCTCATTTTTCAATGTTGCAAGCAGCAGAACAAACTCTTTTTCTTAACTTTAGCGAAATTCAGATATGACCTAAACCTTTGATGAACAGCCTCCCATAACTGTTATCAACTCTCTGTGAAGTGTGCTTAATTACTATGTAATACTGGTTGTGCTGAGTAATTACATTTTGTTCGGGGTCCGCAGCAGGCATATACGGCTGAAGATCTCATTAATGAAAAAATGTTGATATTTCCCCCCCCCCTCTGGCAGATAATTTGAGACATGAGGAAGATAAGAGGGGAAGCATTCAAGAGAAGTAGTCATACAACATTTAAGCAGAAAAATTGATATCTCAAATTTTCTTAAGTAAAGTATTACATTTGCTAAGGGTAAATTTGTGCTCTTGATCAGTGCCGTGCCTCCTCGAGAGGCTATGGGGGAAAAAAAATCAGCCAGAGCCAAATTTAACATGTTACTACTATCAATAAAAGATGAGCAATTACAGAATATTTTGTCTAATAAGTACTTGAATTCCTCGGCGCAGTCAAAAAAAAAAAAAAAACATGTAGCTTACCCACTCATTACATCAGTTAGTATAGGGAGTGAGAGGCAGCCCTTTGATGGCAACAAACAAACAAGACAAACAAGATGGGCCCACTACAGAAGAGCCGTATCCAGGGACACCCAACCCCGGCGTACTCCTCCCTCTCCTCCGTCTTTCTCTTTCTCCATCTCTTTCACGCACCTCTCATCTTTCCTCTCATTTCGCCGCGCACCCTTTTCAGTTTTACTTGCCTCTTTTCTCTTTCTCGTGCATTTTTTTTCTCATCTCTCCTTGAGATAAATACTCAGTCCCTTGAAGCAATGGGAAAAACGAAAAGAAGTGTGTGAAAATAATGCACATGAAGGGGAAAAAAATATGTTTTCTGTTTCAAACTTCCAGCTCTTTTCTGTTGGTTGTTCTTAATCGTTTAAAGTTTGGTAGAGACCGTCGAGTGAAACCGGTGACAGCGCTTCACTGTGCGTTCTTGATATTTAAGAGGCTTTCTTCCAATTTCTGGATCATCTCATGATGTTTTGAATTATTCAGAAAAGTAATGAAATGTCATTCTAATATCTGAGAGGAATTGAGGCAGGTGGGAAAAAGGGATGTGTAATGGTGTCAGCAGGTACCAGTATTAGACCGACTGATGTGTCAAGGAAGATGGTGTTTATGCGTTGAGTTCTTGGTGGGTAGATGGATTGGATGTGGACGGATAGTGAGCCAAAATCTGTAAGTGTTTGGGGGGGGGTAAGCTTTTAGGATGGGCATTAAAGCTGACAGATGAACAGGACGATGGACAAATTCTCTCACAACAGCTGTGACTAACGCCATTATCCTGACAGGTGTCAATTAAGAATTACTGCCTGGCCGGCCAGACACCCCTCCCGACTCATGTCCCTCCATCCCTGCAGCACCCCACCTCCCCTCCCACCTCTCCCACCCCCTTGTCCAGCTGTCGGCGTGTGAGAGAAATAACACTGTACCCTTGTCAGCGTTGTCACAGGGCCTGCAGCCTCAGCGCTCTGCCTCCCTGGTAGAGACGCTCGCTGATCAATAGATGGCCGTGTCAGTGATCGGGGTGATGCGGATGTCTGTGGATGGTCAGGGCTAGGGAGCGTCCAACTTTGAACTAATCAGGTTGGCAAACATGTGCAGACAGATGCAGGGAATAAGAAATCTAAATGCTGCTTTTAGCTTTTGTCAAGCGGCAGTTGTGGACTGGTTTAGGTGCACGTTTGATTTTTTTTTTTTTTTTTTTTGTTTCTTACCGTGTACAGTTTTATTCTACATTGTAAAGTGGGGAGCTGAAGTGTAGGAGTGAGAAAATGAAGAGTTACTATTGCCCATCCTGAAGCCTCCCTCCCAGTAAACCATCCAGATGAAGTTGACAGACTTTTGGCGTAGGAGAAAATGTACATTTAAATGACGTGTTCTCTGTGCGCCATATTTTCTAAATTTCTGAAGGGTTTAAAGTAGTGCAGTGAAATGTAGTTGAATTTCGGTTGAGCTGTTAAACTGTAATTGAAAGCATTATGTGAGTGGTATTCCAGCAGCATGTGAGGAATAAAGGGGGAAACGTCAAGATTAGGGTTTCATTTTCTACATAATGTTATTTCTTCTTATATATTATTGAGTTACATACGTTCATACATGTATGAAGTTATTATATAGTCGTGTGTCATGTTGTTGGCACTGTGTAGTTATTACTTTGCTTCTGTAATAAATGCACTTTTCAGCGCTGCTGCAGAATAAACATGAGAAGCTTCAAACAGTTCAAGAAGCAGGCAAAAACAGCAACGCGAAAAGCAACTTGAGAGCGAACACGGCAAGCTCCCCAGGAATATACAGATGGATCTGCGTGTTCACTTGGGAGTTACACTTTTGGATTTCCTCCCTAGAAATCATTTGCTACAGAAAATAACCGGGGAAGATAATATCAGTGTTATTTCCCCGCTCCTGCTTTATTTGCATATCTCTTTTTTTAAATAAGGCAACCCCCTCGGAGTGGAATCCGGTTTGTTTTCCTAAGCTTCAGTCCTCGTCACCTCTTTTTTTTTCCTTTTGTTTTTTTTTTTTTTTACTTTCTCATCATCACAAATCCAGCATTTCTCCCTTTCCTCTCTCTCTCTCTCTCTCTCTCTCTTTCTCTTTTTATTTCCATTCTTTCCTCGGGGGCCTGCCTCCGTTCCGTCTCACTCTGGCATTACTGCTCTGAGCGTTTATCAAACCTGAGAATATTTTTTCCATCCCCATGCAAATCACCCCACCGTGCTGTCTTATCATTCCTGCTTCACCACATCCCCCATCCTACCCTAGCCACCCCAAACGGTTGTGTGTAATCAAAGTAAACGGCAGCTAAAGCTAAAAGGGAAACGCTTTTTGTGGAGATGGATGGAGGGATTAAATATTAACCGGATGCGACTGACTTAAGGCAACTGTTTTACATAGCTGCTTCCGCCATGGATGCCGCACGGCGATCCCTTTACCCTCATGCCTTTACTTGTTTGGCTGCGTCTTGTGGGGTTGCGGGTCGTTAGAATGGGTGGCGGGGGGGCTGCTGTGAATGATTGAGCCCCACCCCCAAACACCCACCCTCCCATGTGCTTTTAGCAGGGGCAGGTGAGATGGATGATAGCAATTTGAAATTTTGTTTGTGCGTGTGATCATGGAGATTGTTTTCAGTATTACCGCGGTGTAACAATTCCAGTGATTAATTGGTGCAAGAGGTTGGTCCTGTACAGAGGGTTTGTGGGGGGGGGGGGGAGACGGTAGGTTGCTGAATCTCCATCTTTCCCTGCTCTTGACTTGTGAATGTGGTGTTTATCAGCTGACCTTGGGAGTCCAAAAATTGCTGCCTCCATGCGGCAACATGCTCCCGAGATTCCTCTCTCTACACACTGCCTCTCTTGTCCCATCACTTCCTCCGTTTTCCCCGTGCCTCTTTCTTCCCGTCCTCTGGCCGTGATTAAAAGTGAAAATCGAGCCGCTCAAAGCAAACTTTGCGCAAAAATGGAGACTAAACAAAAACAAAATGGCCACAGTGGCTTCACTCTTCGTGCTGAAGGACATCGGCGGTAGGAATGTTGATCCAGTGGCAAGCGGTGCTGTGTGTTTCCAGTGTGTTTGTTGTTTACATGTGTACAGCAATATCCTGTGGGTTACAGAGGCAGCTTGTTAACGCAGGGGTGGGGGAGAGTGGGGGGGTGGGTGTGAAGGGGTGATTCACCCCTAACTTACTCCACCCAACATACACAGTGTTAAACACAGAGTTGTTGCACCGGTGAATATGACAGCATTGTGATGGCCCTCTGGCATTTATAAATGTGTCAGCCCTGCAGCAGAGATGCACCCCCACCTCCTCTGGCTCCCCCCCCCCCCCATCCCCCACCCACCCCCAGGCTCATGTGACGGGGTCGAAGGCAGGTCATGACCCTCAGGTGGCCACAGTCTGGACTCTGCAGGTTCTTCTGCCCTCCAGTTTTTTTTTCCCCCCACTGGCTCAGCTTCTCTCTTGTGCAACACACTTTCTGTTTTATCTGAGTTCAAGGAAAAAAGGGCCCTTTTACAGCAAACATCGATGTTGGATCGCTGGGACGTAACAGATATTATTTAGAATGTTGGATACTGTGAATCTGACATTTTTCATAACACCACAGATTCCAAATTTATGTTTTTTACTCCAATCTAATAATAATAGTTATGATAAGGACTCAATATTATTATTGAGTCCTTATATAATCAAATCAGAACATTGTCCTAAATTAAATGCAGACAGAACCTTTCATAACAGCTTAGTGTTTAATCTCATAATAAGCATTTGATGATGAAATGCACACTTCTGCAGTAAGGGTCATCCTTTACTGCATGGTGGATATTAGTAAATGTACTGTTATGGCCTTAGTCTTATTTTACAACTTCTCCTGTCTTTACATGCGGTTTCTTTTCTCTCCTCCCTGTCTTTCTATGTCTCGAGCTCTTTTGCACAAAGTGGCCCTGGTCCCCATAGCAACACATATTTAACTCTTACTTGGTGTGTATGCAGCCTTGCTGAATGGTCTGAGATCTTGTTCCATGTCCCTGTGATTTCATACCAAGTATAACCATCAGCTCATTGTGATAACCTTATCATTTCACCGGATCATGGTGAGCAAACACTAGGGAAGATATTTGGATATTTTTTGCTTTTGAGTCAGTGTCTTTCTCTTGTAGAGGTGGGTAAATTATGTATGTGTGCGTGTGTGTACGCACATGAAGATTGAGAGGCGACACTGGGAAATGTCCCTCCGTCACACATGACTCACACTCTCTTTTTGTTTTTGGTCATTAAATCTTCAGTGCGCTGATAGCAGGTCAGCCGTTGAGAGCAAACCGAAAGGGAGGAGGGGTGTAAAGGGATAGACAGAACAAGAGAGATAGATAGAGGGAGGGGATAGAGTAAGGGGGAATCGGGATGTCATTAGAGAGGGTAAGAAAGTGTGTAAGCAAGAGAGGAAAGAAAATAAGGGAAAGATTGGTCTTCTTTATGCTGGCTCACCCATTGCGTGGGCGGTGCATGTAGTGGAGAGGTCAATCGGATGCCGTGATAGGCTAATCTGCCAGGAAGGGAGGGCTAGGGCAGGCCTCACGGGAGCAGCTCATTGGCTAGATACATTTGCCCTGTGAAATAAAATCTTATTGTGCCTTTGTTTCTTTTCTTTTTTTTTAAGGACTGATAGCATGGGCATGTGCTCTGAAAAGACTTTTTCGAGTACGTGAATATTTATCTGCTTGGTTATGCACTGTCTACTGTGTGTGTGTGTGTGGCATACTTTTCTCAGTTCATCCCAGTTCCTGTGGGAGCGTGTGTGTGTGTATTTGTGTGTGTGTGATTGTATGCTCAACATTTCCAGAGCTGTGTGTGCTCCTTCTCCACTCAGACACATGGATGACAGATGACCCAGTGGGAGACACCAGCTATCCTGCCCAACCGGAATTTTGTGCCCCCCTCTGCCACACTCACACACACACACAGCCACGCACAACCTCCACCTTCCCCCACCTATTAAAAAGTTTGCACTTTGTTTACTTCCTCGGCATTTTGCCATAAATCCTGGATCCACCTCCAGTGTGGCGCTGCCCTCTTTTCCTCGGGTTACGGCTTTGAACGCGATCATAATAGCTGCGTCACAGCGAGTCTGTGTGTGTGAGTGTGTGTGTGTGTGTGTGAGAGAGGACAAACCAGCCACAACCTGGCTGCCTGCGTGCCTGTCTGTCGCTCTATGCATGTGTGGTGGTGGTTGGCGGTGGGGGCGGCTCACTGGACCAGAGGAAACCTAAATCCTCGTATAAAAAGGCCATGCACTCCGCCTGGGCTGAGGGAGGGAAGGAAGGAGGGAGGGAGGGAGAAAGAGAGAAAGAAAGAGGGGGACAGAAACAGGGAGAGAGAGAAGGGGAAAAAAGTTGATTTCCTTTTTCAGCAGAGCCATATATCACCGGGCCTCCCAGCTGCAGTGTCACAAGCTGACAGAATGACATGTGTCATTTATCAAAGGGGCCAGGCGGGGGCCTTGGGAAACGTGCACCACAAAGCCTGAGAGAGTTCATTCCAACACTCCCTCCCTCCCTCTCCCTCATCTCTACTTCTTCAGCCCGCCCCCACTGTCCCCCCCCCCCCCCCAACCCCCCCCACTCACTTTGCTCGGTGCCAAAAAAAGGGCCCTGTAATGTTTGCTGTCTTCACAGCAGCTGTGTGTACAATCGCATATTTGTGTATGCAGAGTTACCCCACCGCGATCAGGAACTGACTGCACCTTTGAAGATATTTGAAAACATCAATCTCTTCTTTAGTTACAAGTTAGTTAGCAGAACATTGACACCTTATTTGAAATCAGTTCATCAATCTACACAATCATTTTGAATAGAATTGTTAATGAAAAGTTATTTGCCAATGATGTTCTAATAACTGATAGTGGAGAAATGAAAGGAATTGCTTCAACAAGTTATGTTGGATGCACTTAAACCCATGTTGGATGAACTTTGCTTTGCTTGTTACCAGTAGAAAAAATTCCTTTAATACTTCCTTAATTGAAGCCTAATAAAATAAATCTGTTTGAATACACTCAGTATCATATATATATATATATATATATATATATATATATATATATATATATATATATATATATATATATATATATATATATATATATATATATATGATGGTCAGGCTCCACTTGGAGGTTCCTGACGTGGTGCTGCTGATGGTCCAGGGCCCGTTTAGAACACATCTTGTTTAGGAACAGCTTGTACATAGCAGTGCCTGTTGTAACCCATGTGCTGCGAACAACAGCGTGCTTTGTCAGTTCGGAGATGTTTATCTTCCACTATTTGTCTTAGTGTCTTACTTCATCATGCAGACTCCATTCCCAGCTTTTCCTCCTCCATTATCACTTCACCTTTCATCCCATGCCTTCATCCACCCCGATCATCGGCCCTGGCTAGGATCGCCTCCATTGTGGTCAAACCCAGAATTGATAAATTTGCCCGTTATCCCCCATGGTTGCATCGAGGTTTAAATGGGTTGTAATCAGCTTCTTGACTTGTTTGATCATCTTTAAGTTATGTCTTAATTTAATGAAAGTGCCTTTTGACTCAATGTGGCCGAGGTAGAGGCTGTCAAAACATTATTTAGAAGAAATCAAATGCTTGGGTGTTCAAATACACACAGTTTCCAGGCATCAGGCAAGAATCTTTCACGGACCAGACAGCCTCACGCACAGATGAAAACTCTAGGAGGATTTCTCCTTTTAATTATTTAAAATCTAACACGGGGCACATAGAGGCAGTGAGCAGAGAAAGAGAGAGTGAACAAGAGGCGGGAAAGAAGGAAAAAAAGGGAGAAGATGATGTGGGGGAGCCCCCCCCCCACTCCCCAACAGTATAATGTTTCCTTGCTTTGTCTGCAGGGGTTAAAGAGGTGGTACATCATTAAGTAGAATATTCAGCAGCGGTGTCACCGAGAGGTGACCTTTCTAACAGGTCATGGGTAGTTCAGTCTGTAAGGCCTCCCAGCTCACTAAATACTTCCCCTCCCCCTCTCCTATGTACATACTGTCAACGGTGTCCAAGCCTGAAAGTTCTCACTCATACGCCCGCCTCTTCTTTATCTATGTTTTCCTGTTTTGTTCTTGAGCAGGGACTATTTTTGTTGGAAACTGGCTGCAGTGTGAAGCTGAGTTTAGCAGAGATCACAGTAAAACACTCATATTAAAACAGCTCTGCTGCAACTCTGAAGAGGATTTCACCATCTATATTGATGACTCAATCTGTATTGACTAAGCTAGCATATGTATTTCATATTTATTGACTGAGTGAGGCTTGAGATCCAAAAAAATCTCAGCGCTGTCCTTGAAGCGAGATCACATCAATGGAGGCCCACTGTCTCTTCCCACCTCTCCTATTCATCTTCTTCCCCTCAATTCTTTGTCTTTTCACCTCCATTCCCAACCGTCTGTGGGCAGTCTTGGCTGTATGTGTGTGTGTATGTGTGTGTGCATGCACATCAGGGAGGTAGGGGACCAGGAACACGGCCCCCTTTTCATTTGTCTTCATAAGCCTCATTTATTTTTGCAGCCAGATGTGAGCTGACACACATCACTCACTGCACTCTACATCAGCGCCCTTGAGCCCCCCTCTTGCCCCACCTTCCACTCCCTCTAGGAGGTCAGGCAGGCACCCCCCCGACACCTCCTCTCTTCCCTAACACCCCCGCCGCCCCACCCACCCACCACCACACAATTCAGCATCACAGAAGATGGATGCGACTTTAAAGCAGAGATTGATTGTGGATATCAGAGTTATGGTGCCATTCATCACAGCAGATATTATTCAGATGAGCGGGATTGAGCAAGGAGGTGGGACTCTCGGCCCCATAGGCAAAGCGAATACTTTTAGGTGCTAGTGGGTGGAGGTTAATAGATCTTAGATGAGTGTGCCTGTGTGACATATATGTGTTTGCAAGTGGTCACACTCATGCTGATGCGCTTGCCTTTACCTCAGCAAGTTTGCATCACTTAGGAACTGCAGTATCTGTTTGCCTCTGCCTGTTTCAAATCTCTATTCTCATCAGTGTGTGTGGTGTGTGTGTGGTGCTGTCTGAATTGATCTCTACTGATGTGATCCTCCTTCAGAGTCAGTTCTCATCAGATTCTGATTTATGGCTTCATTAGGATCCATGTGCCACCTCCCCCTTTTTTTTTTTTTTTTTTTTTGCCTCTCCCTCCTTTGGCCAGGTCAAACACACACGCCTTGTCAACACACACTTTACGGAGGAAAAGCTGCAACTAAAGAACTTTTCAATCCAATGCTGTGTATAGTTTGTTTCTGATTGTTTTTTCCGTCTTTGTGAATAATCTCTCGATATTGGGCTTGGGTTTAGCGCTCCCATTGTGCCCTGAGTAGTTGAAGTGCCGTGGTGGTTTCGGAGGTGCTTCCCTGCCCCCAGGCGGCCCCACTCGGGTGAAAAGAGCCCTCATTGTGCGGATCGTCTTTTATGGTGCTGTCTGAAAGAGAAGGATGCACTCCAGTCGGCATTCAAATGCATGTGGTAAAGCAGCCAGCGGAGCAGGACAAACACCACTGGTTGTAAACACTCTGAAAAGAAAAGAGTGTATGTATGCAAGGACGTAAGGGTGTGTGTGGGATGTGTTAATGTCACTGTGTGAGGGTTTGTGCAGGCTTTTGACCGAAATGTTTCTTTTCACTCCCTTTTTTCCCCCCGTCCACCTGTCTTCTGTAGTTGCCTAAAATGACTTTCTTCCTTCATTTAGTAAAGAACCTCAAAGTTTTTCCTTCTCACATTTTTAAAGTCACCCCCACCCACACATCATTATCAGGAGTCAAGTTATACAGAAATGTAAAAAAAAAAAAATAAGAAGGTAATCACACTTTGTGCTGGTGCTTTTGTCGTCAGTCCATGATGGAAATGGGTCTAAATATGAGATTAGAACCTGCTGGTGACTGATGCTATTAGGCAGATATGCCATAGACTTCACTATCTCCCATGAAGGATTAGCGCAAATTATACTGGAAGACAGGCTTGATTTCTCCTCTGCCTGGCTGGATGTGGGCATTTGACGCACTCTAAGTTGACAGCGTCTGTCTCTGCTTAGTTCTCTGAGACAGGTTGTGTGACAGCTGATGCCAGGCAAGGGCTTAAAAAGTGTGTATGTGTATGTGGGTGTCTATTTGTGCATTGGACGATGTTTGGTCTGTGTGTGTGTGACTAGGAAAGTTATAAACTGACAGGCGAGTGTGTTTGAATGCGATTGCACGTCAATGATTTTTTATTTTTTTGTTCGAAAACAGGTTCTCTTTGAGGAGGGTGACAATTGGGAAAGGCTAATTTTAAGCTCGCCGACTTCTTTAATTCTACACTCATGTGCGAAGAATTATGCTAAAAAATTAAAGTGTCTGCTATGCTGCACTTTATCCAGGTGAGGCTGTTTTTGTGGCTTCAAACAAGTGAGAAAGCCTGTCAGATACCTGACCAGATGCTGGACTTTATAGGTTAAACCTATTTGTCATAATCTTGATTAAAGACAAAAGTTTCCATCCATCTTCAAACCTTCACTTTGAGGCAGAGAGGTTCATTGGAACAGTGGGTCAATGGAGTCCATCATATAGTGTGTAATCACAAATTGTTTAATCTGGAGTGTTGATATAACCAGAGGAAAGCGGTTGAGCTGTTTGTTCACCGCTCAGGAATGTTTGAGGGAAGATGCAAATGTTCCCAGTTTTAGCCCTGCTCCCCGTGTGTGATTTAGGGGGATGACATGTCCTTTAATGCTGGGTAGTAAACTGAAGGGGTGGATTTATAGTCTGAAGCCTTGCTTTTCCCCCACCGGCTCTCCCCGCTGGGTCCTGTGACGACCGTACAAGCTCCACCCTTACAACATTTAAGGTGTTTTCAAAGATAGAGAGGCTGATGTCTGCCTGACACCCTGCATGTCACCCTGTATGTAGTAGACATTCATTTGGGTAAAGTGGACATATTTTGGCAAGGGAAATCAAAATCTAATTTTCTTTATTTGAAGGCATATATTTGGGTGGCTAATGTGCCAAACAGCTCAAAGACTCCAGCATAACACAACCTGTTCCCCTGTTCTGGGATCAGCCAAGTCTGAAAAATGTATAAGTCAGTGAGCAGTTCAGGGTTTTTAGGGTACTGTGACATCACAGACCCAGATCAGAGTAGGGAGTACAAAGCTGATTTCTAAGGAGACACCCAGTGGAAAATAGTGGAGAGAGTCCTACTCTACCCTCTAAAATCAGCTGCTATGAACAGAGCTGAAAAGACATGAGGGGCCTTTTGTTAGGTCTCTCTGGTATTTTGACCAGAACATATAACAGACTACGTTTACAACTGACCTCATTGTAAATAAGACAATATTCTGATTAAAGTGTTTACATGAGTTGATTTCAAGTTACTTTCAGATTATTCATGTCGCATAAAAGAGCATAGTTTGAATAAGGGTATGTCCCTTACATTCCTATACCTTACATCTGGCTGGTTCCATCTTGTTCATTGGTCTATTAAAGGAGGAAAAGGTACTCGTCTCTCACATGGACTTCCGATGTCTCTCGGCTGCCAAGCTTGCTGCTGCTCTTAAAATCCTACCTCCTCCCCTGCTTCCTGTGAACCTCGATTCTGTGGATTGGGGTTTAACTTATGTTCATCTCTCTTGCCACCTCTATGTGTGCCTAATAAGTAGAGATTGATTAAATTGGAGATGAGACACCAAAACTCGAATGTTTATCATTTAAAAAAAATGTAAAACCTTTACCGCATGAGTGGACCGACTGAAGGGACTCCCAGAGACACTATATTGAGATTAAGGTCTAGAATTAAGTCTTGAATTTACTTTAAGAATGTAACTATGATAAAAAGTATTCCAAATGTATTATTGTTTATACATGATATCCTTATTCAGAATAAGGTTGCATGGTAGTTTCTTATTCAGAGTACTGCCTGAATCGTGTTAAGTATTGTTGTTCATGTAAACACATTGACAGGCATTTTATTCATACCTCAGGAAATTGTGTCAATTTTATTTCTTTTAAAAAGGGAAGGCTATGTCTCCTTTAAAAATCACTTTATTCAACCCAAAAACAACAAAATGAGATCATTTGGGCTGAAAGTTGCTATGATGTATGTATTTCAAGCAGAGAGCAAAGAATCTTCCAAATTCCTTACTACTGACATATATAAACTTTCCCTGTAAGCTTGATTGATATTTAACTTGAGGAATTCAGTCAAAGCACTGTAAAACCTATGAGTCAACGCCTTGAAGTAAGAATCAAAATGACTGATCTTTACTGTAACCCTTTCTTGTCCTCATTTCTGCTCCCCTTGAGATTCTCGCTCCTCCTTCCCACTCATCACAGTCTTTTCTCCTTCTGGGTTTGTTATGATGTACAGCCCAAAGTGGTGGCTTGCTGTGTCAGCAGGACTGAAACGGGTCAAAATGACGAGTGACCCAGGTAACATTAGAAAGATAAACTACACACTGTCAGGCCTGTAAGACTGTCCGCTTCTAACATGCTGCAGTTTTGGCTCTGCCAGTAAGAGTTGCTACACCAAAGGAAAAACTTTTTTAGCTTCGCGTTGTGGTTACTTTTGGAATCATTTGATGGATAAAATAACTATTTTCCAACATGATAAGAACACATTTTGAAGGGAAGCATGTAAATATGTGAACATTACAAATGTGGTGTTTGCACCGGTCGTGTCACGTTAAAAGCCAGTACCAATCCCTTCACAGAATTTTCCAAATCAGTCACATCCTCTCCTCAACTCAGTTTGACTGATCTGTCTGAAGCCCAGTTTGCTGCTGCCAGCATGAGACTTGATGTTTCTCTATTTATTTCCACGGCCGATGCATTTTCCCCATATAAAGACAGTCTGTGTCCGACCGTGTCACCTCGTGATGGATTGCATAGTCCTCTTCTCTCAGGAAGAGAATTGGGGTGGGGGTGGGGGTGCTGGAAAGAAGGAAGGAAAGAAGAAGGGAAAGAACAAGTGAGAGACATAGAGAGAGAGAGAGAGGAAGCAGGGTGCTGCGGTACAGCAGTGAAGGACATGGCAGCTTAGCGCTGGCCAAAAAGACTGTGCTGAACACCTGCTCCTGTCTCCAACGCCCCTTCAACCTCCTCATTACCTGTCAATCTATCACAAGGCAGCCAGATCAAATGTCTGCTGCAGCCAGGACTTGCACGGGAAGGGAGTGGGGGGCAGAGGGAGGGGGAGCAAGGAAAGAAAGACGGGGAAGAGAGGGACAGATTGCATGTCTTGGAGAGCTGAAAATGAAGGGGAAGTAAATGTGGAGCAGCTCCATGTGCGTATGGAAGATTTCTTGAGAACTTGAAGTAAACTTTGTTCAGGGTTTTTTAAAAACTTCTGGAGGGAGTTTGACATGCTGCTACATTAAGAATTCATGGAAAACAGACTAAATGTCAAATGGGTATGGCCTTATGTAAATGCCATTTCATTGTTGTGCACGTAGTTAAAGGTGTCATTTGGCATTAATCTTGAAATAAAAGACAAAGAATCATTTCCTTTGTCAGGTGTACAAAATTGGAGATTGCATAGACTTACCAAAAATAATAATAAAAATCTTTGGGCAGTGTTTTTATTATTGACCAGTTTTGTTTTTGCTCTAAACATAGATTATAATATATGAATGTAGCTATCAGATGGGAATAGTGGAAGCTGTAACTCTAGGGGAGTTTCCCTCAAATTGTGGTCCAAGGTGGGATTCTCATCCCCGCAAACCCTCTGCATCGTTGAACTAAATTATGGGTTCTTTGCACTGTAGTGGTGGCATAGCCTCCGTCAAAAGTTGGGGAATTTTCAACTTTTCACACTTCAAGGCTAGATTAATTGTTTTGGTTATGACGAAGGCACGTTAGAAGCATCCCAGGAGCGTTTGACACACTACCGTGTGAACCCATGGTAACAGAGTCAACCTCCTCCTTGGCCCTTTCAGATGTTATACTGTAATACTGGTGCCAGACTCCTTTTACGATTCATTGACTTTTGGTAGTGGCCTAGTCATTCTTGATCAGTTTTGATTGCGATGTGATAGTTTTGTGGCTGTTTCAACATAGCATCAACTGAAACACCAAGTAGATGTAAACAGCAAACTTGAATGATGAGATCAACCTGGAAGGAGCTGAGATGGTTGTTGCGTTTCTGTTTGCTATGACGTCCTGCACGGTAATGGCGGTGACAAAGGAGAAGACTCAAACCCAACCAGGTTCCACTCTGAGTTCATATGATCACCCCTGTCTCAAAAATACAAATATGGCACTGTCAGTTATTGAACTAATAGGTGACATAATATTGGCCACCTCAGCTATGTTTTACAGTCTTTTGCTCCACTGTGGTGTAAGGAGTTATGGCCAGTGTTCCCTGTGTGAGTTCTCACATACAGATGTCAGCCTTTTCAGCTCCTTCATATATAGACATGTGTGTGTTAAAAAATATTAATTGTACGTATGTAAGCATGTGCATTGATCCCTGCTTTGGTGCATTTGTGCAATCATCACAGGGCATCTGCCTTTAAAAGGCAGATGGATTTGAAGTCATGAAGGTGCATTAGTGCACACATGACCAGTCCCAGCCCTCTAGTTCTGATCCCTTTCAGGCATTACTCTCTCCCTCTCTCCCCCACTCTTTCTTTTTAAGTCTTTCTCAAGCTCCCTCACCCACCTCCCCCCAAGCCCCCTCTCGCCTGTAGTGTGTGAGCTGTAGTGATTTACGGTAATTATCCATCTTTGGGTCATCTATCAGGCTTGCTGTTGCTAGGAGATGGAAGCAGCTGCTGCTGGCTGTTGTCTCGTCTGAGACGGTGCACGGGTGTGTTTGTACATGCCAGTGTTTTGTGTGTGTTTCCTGGGATCTGGGCAAGGATGCGTACACGGGGCGATTATGTCGAGGCACTCCAGTGTGCATTTATGGGCAGTGTGTGTTCAGGTAAAATGGTCTATCTTGATGTAGGGATTTAAAAGCGCAGGTGGTAGAGGCAAAGAAAGGGGGAATGGAGTCGAAGGATGGAAGGAAGGATTATAGGACGGAGACAGACTTTTGTGAGGGTGGGGTCAGAGGTTGAAAGAGGCCAGGTGTGTTTTTGGGGAGGATTGGTGGTTTAAAAGGTGCAGGCATGTTGTGATAGACATGGCAGCTTTATGATAAATTTATCCAAACTGATTGAAGTTGGAAAAAGTCAGATCTTGGAGGAGTAGTTTTTGTGAGAATCATAAGATTTAGTGTGTGTGTGAGTAAAGTAAGGCGTGTTTTCTGAAAGCTGATCACCCACACGTGGGTGCTGGTTCAGATCCTGCTGAACGGCCAGTTTCTTCATTTTCCCATTGTAATTCAACATACCTCATTGTGTTGATGTCGTTTCGGGTTTCATGTCCTGCACAGAGCATTCATGCTGAAGCAGATATGAATGCAGCCAAACAGACACACACACACGCACACAATTTACATAGACACAAACACACAACGAAAGATGAACTGCACTTTATAGTCTTAACAACAGTCTGTGTTCTATAGGAATGAGTGAGGGACACTTCAAAAAGAGGAGATAATTGTCTCAGGTAAACTCGAAGATGATTCCAGATCTGATAATCATTGAATTATCAATCTATCCCATCAGCCATCAGGTGAGTGGCAAGTACATCCTGAACACGTCACAAGAACAAAGTCAGGTTCGCTTTCCCAGTTGGTGCAGTTTGTTTTACCTGGCATAAACACAGCATTAACAAGCTATCTCGATTTGAGTCAAATGGAGAACTGTGGTGTGGTCCTCTTGGTGAGAATGCATACTGAACAGGAGCAAAAGCCCAGAATTGCATAATTTTAGGCACTGAATTAAGCGTCGACTTTTGTTTCTTTGGGATTAACACTGAGATAAATCGCATAGGTTACAGTTCTGTGTGATTAATGCGTGCAAAATCCTGCACCGTTCTTGTTATTGTGCCTTTGGCAACTTTAATGCAAAATGTTCCTCTCCATTTGAAGCTATGCTTAATTTTCAGACTATTTATCACTAAGTATTCAGTGATGAGATAAATACAAGCAACATAATCACTAGTATGATAATTAATTTGTGTGGGTTCACCGTATCACAGGATCTTCTTCCTGTATTTACATTTTTTGTTCCTGCGGCATAAGCATCTGGCCAGTGAGTGGTCAGGATGTTCTCAAAAGGTTTGAAGTGATTTTTGAAAAAGAACCAAACTGAACCAAACCTAGTTTTTTGGGCCAGAGCAAACAAACTGAGGTGTGAGAGGACCCGAAGAGAGAGAGAACCATGCAGGGTCATCCTTATTTGGACTGTTAGAGAAAGACTAAGTATAGGCAAAAAAAAAAAAAAAAACTCTCTTATTCATAGGGAGAGGAAGCAAACTCCACACCGAAGGGTGCCAGCTAGGATATGAATGGAGAAGCTTCATGCTTTGAGGCAACAATCCTGGCCAACAACATTACACCAACAACTTTTATTAGCCTTTAAAAACCATGGCTCTTTTCAATAAATCTAAAGCTTCTTGGTTATTAAAAGATATTGTGGGCTCAGAAATTACAGTAAATATTGCACCTATCCTGCGCCGAAGCCTAAAAATGCTTTTGATGAATCTATTTTAACTATACTGCAGCTTCCCAGTTGCCAGAATAAAGTTTCATTTGACTGAACAGGGAGCTGGGTACAGGCCCCACAGATCCGGTAACTGTAAATACAACCTCCACTCCCTGTTCTCCATACCGGCCTAATTAGCGCCAGTTAGCATTTGTCATTGCATTTAGGGGTGAAGATTAAGAACACCTCTCAATTAATCTACAATCAGGCTGTTTG
The DNA here is from genome assembly GCA_018398805.1 of Hirundichthys speculiger. Lineage (NCBI taxonomy): Eukaryota > Metazoa > Chordata > Actinopteri > Beloniformes > Exocoetidae > Hirundichthys > Hirundichthys speculiger. The sequence goes on along the minus strand of JAGFBZ010002535.1, from coordinate 323,372 downwards.
TTAATTAGCTAACCTGTTCTAAGTGGCCTTCAGGGCTCTTGTGTAATTAGCTAAGCTGCTGAGGAGCAGGCCTGTGTGTTGACATTGACCTAAAACGTACACATGTTCAAACAGTGCGCACACGCAGGCACACACATATATCGTACAAGGTAAACAGCTCGAGACGTAGACGTCTCCAGTCATGGTCAAGAGGGAGAAGAACCCATGTAAATCACATACAAACACAAACACAAACACACCTTGGGCACATTCTGAAAAATCAAATGCTTAAACACAAACACATACACACACACGAGTACTTTACTAGGTGCCACAAGAGCAACAAGTTTTTCTAAATATACATATTTGCACATTGTCATGCTTGCAGCAATGCACTGATTATTCCTTCTCTCCCCACTAAAATTGCATCCCTTAATTCTTCGATAAAGTGTGAGGGAGGAAAAAAAATGCATACTGTACTCCGTAAGTGCGTACTCCCTTTTGAGCATTTCATCCTTTTCAAGTGCAACATCACTCCCACCAAAACGAACAGCTTCTTCAATGCTGTGTCGAAGCAGTTTTTTTCTTGCCTACTTCAAAGCCATTTGTTTACTCTGCTGCCTCCTGACATTGTCTGTGGTAATTAAAGGAGCGCACTGAAATTTATGGTTTAATTATACGGGCCTTGTTATGCAGAGAGGACCAGGATGGGGTGATATGCTCAATAAAAATAAATAAATTCCATATGGGTTTATTGAACCTGTGTGGAGGGTGCAGTCGCTGCAGCCTCTCAGGTGTGTGCATGTGTTATTGTGTTTATGCAAATGTGTGGATGTTTATTTATGTGTTGCCTTGCAGGACAGCTGCAGCTCAGTGTGCAGCGTGAGTGGGTGAGAATGAAAAATAAATAGATAAATAAAAAAGCCAGATGAATTGCAATCGATTGGCGCTGGTTCACTGTATTGATCCCTGAGCATGTTAAAGCCTGCTGTACTCCATGAAGAACACTCAGTCAGTGTGGGCTCGCCATCCCTCCCTCCCATTCCTCACCCTCCTCTTCTTTGCCAACTAACAAATACTTATTCTGTATATACAGCATAATTCTTGCTGTGTTGTCATTGTGTGCATGTGTTAAAAGCAGAGACCATTGTGACCGCAGCGTGTGTGCGTGTGTGCCTGTTTGTCGGTAGTTGCTGTTGTGCGTGCACCATAATGGAGAGTGATCTTGGCCCATGAGCAGCTTCACTGAACTGATCTTTGAGTCAGGTATAAATAGCATTCCCTCTATAAATAAAACAGCAGTACCTTTCACGCTCACTCTCTCCCGCTCACACACACATTCAGTGGCATCCACATGCCTCATGGATCTCGCGCCTGTCCAGACACAATCGCATGCACAAATACTCCCATATAGACTGCCCACTAATCCATACATCATCCCTTAAAGGTCATAAAGAAGGATGTCTGTGGGACATATTGATGTATTTACATGAGAGCGTGACTTGTGCCAGCTTAGCACTGGCTACCCATCCAACTTCTGACCCTGGCCTTTGCAGAACAATGATTTAAAGAACCACAAAGGAGTTTTTTTCTTGTTAAAATATCAGTTTCAGTTTCATTTGAAGGAATACTTGGTTGCTTTTTGGAATTGTTGTCAAGCTCTCACAGTCTCCTGTCTCTGATATCTGCAAAAAACGGCCGAAGTAACAATGGACTTTCATCCCGGTCAGGGCCTACAGGGCCTTATGTCCAACATCAACAATGATGGAACTACTTCACAGAGCTATAATGGACATCATGGCCGAGATGACTAAGAGGCTCAAGATGTCCAGCAAGAAAATGAGTTACTGCGCAAGAAACCAAACAAGACAAAATTTTAAACAGTGCTGTAAAAATTACTTGACCTCCACTCTTCCATTTTTTTTTCTTTTCTTCTTTGATACAAAGGATTAGTTTGGTTCTTCTGGATTTGACTTTGATTTCAAAGAGACAGTACCAATGTATGGAAAAGAAACTGCCTTTGGACACCTTTGGCTAGGCATATAATTCAACTCCCCTCTATGTAGTTCACTTTTATTTGTATCATGCCATATCACAACAAAAGTCATCTCAAGGCACTGGACACAGAGGACAAGTCCAGTACAGTTCAGTCAGACAGTCCAATTCAAATTGATTATATTCCAGTTCAGTTCAAGACATTGTAATTCAGTTATTCTAGATTGTTCCAACAAAGTCCAGATCCAAAGTTCATATAACCCCAATTCATCAAAACAGTTTAGGAATGCATGAGGAGATGATGGAGAGGAAAAAAAGGGGGGGTAACAGAATGATTTCACGAAACACAATTTTTTACAAAAAAATTCAAAAGGTCCTTTCACCCACTTTAATCACTTCAATCTACACTGTAATGGCCTTCTGTCTCACTAATGCAACAAAGTTTTACTCTCAACTTCTATTCAGCAGTTGTTTCAGTTTTAGAGACAGATAGGCACACTGAGATGTCCTCATTCTGTTGCTTTCAGAGCAAAAAAAACCCCCCAAAATAATCAGCAATCTAAAGCATCAGTGCTGTGACTTTACATAATGCTACCAGCCCACTGTAACTCAACATGACTTGACGCGTTTGCATGGAGCCACCAGCACAAACGATTACCAGGAAAGCTGCTGGTTGACTCTGAATATCTGCCCATAAAACAGCATTTCAACACTAATCCTGTTTGCGCAGCACTTATTCCCTTTCACACCACTCTCCCCATCAGTTCATGTTGCAACTGAACAACACGTCCTAGCCGCCACTTGTCTGTCTGCTGGGCTCAACCGAGGCTAGAAGTGTTTTGAAATGAGATGCGGGAGGAGGAAGGGGTGGGTGAGAGATAAATTGGTACAGCGAGCTGGAATGCTGCAGCAGTTATTTAAGGCCCTGTAGGTGCTGCCTAGGCCATATGCTCCCATTATTCCGCTTGGGAGGGGCCCATGTGGGCGTGTGAGATAGGCTGGGGTGGGGGGAGATGAGGAGGTAATAGAAGGGAGTGAAAGGAGGAAGGTAGCTGAGGAATTATTTTTTCCTATCAGGCAGAATTTTAAGACAGGAATACCAGGAGAAGCCGAAGATGAGATGAGAGCGAATCAGCTTCTACAGTAAATGATCGCCTTCACCCTCAATATCCGGCTCCTTCACCGTTGTCTTTGCATAATTCATCTCGTCAAAATTTGAGGCGGGGCAGAGGATAATTCACGAACTTGTGAACTTTTCACGTCGATAGCTCTCAAGCTTGTGCCTCATAATTTTCACATCATAAACCTAAATTTAAATTTATAATCTTCTGATGACATCCTTCCTCACGAAGGTTTTCATTACTTGTTGATATCTTGCAAAGTATAAAAACATTTTCACAACTCGGTACAACTGAAACATTTCTATACCACTGACAATTTAAAAAGAGACAAAGCTCACAGTAAACTTCAGCTCCCCTTAAATGGAGCTGGAAAAAAAATCTCTGTTGCATATAACGCAATATTTATCCATTTGGAAAACAGGGTTCACGCACAGCTTTGCTGTTGGCCTAATATCTCTTTCTCTGTCTTATTTGTCCCCCTCTATTTCTTCTTCTTCCTATCTGTTCAGTCTCTTGTCAAACCGAAGCCCGTGTTCCCGATCAGGGCATTGCTCTCATGTTAGCCGCTTCACGGGAAGCACATCCCAGCATTCCCTCTGACACGCCGGCAGCAGCATTACCATAATTGGCTTTTCTACATGACGGGACAGAGGAAATAATAATGTCATTTTATTTACAGCCCTCTTGTCCCAGTCCGAGAGCTATCACCCCTCCTCCCTCTTCCTCCTCTCTGCGCCATACACTGTCATGCACCCCTCTGCCTCCTCCTCCTCCGTCTCATCTCCCCCTCTCCCTGTGCAGGGCGCGAGTCTCGTTCTGCCACGGCGTGTAGGTCAAGAGATGGCTTTTTGATCAGCTCCTGTCCAAAGCCATCAGGGCTGAGAGGCACGTAATGGAGAGCAGGGTGACAAACAGAATCTGGGGAAGGAATAAGACTGCCAGTTTCCTATTAGAGGCCCAGCCTAAACGCCCCCCCCACCCCTCACACACACACCCAGATCCACTACAACCACCCACCCCACCCCATCACCCTTCTCCGCTGCAAGCCCACTCCTACACTGCCTAAATCACATGAGTGAAGGGGTGCGTGATTGGACATTAGTGCTGTAAATGACTCCCGTGATTGCGCCCTCTTCCCAAACTTACATCAAATAAATAAAGAAATGTGTGTAAATAAATAGAGGGAGGGGTGTTGGAGGAATGGGGATGGTGGTGGAGGTGGTGGCGAGGGGAAGCTGACTGGTTTCATCCCCGTCTTTTTCCTCTCTCTTGCTCTCTCTCTCATCGCCTTTCTGCCTTTCTTATCTGGTTTGTTTGGCTTTGACAGCGGCCAAATGGTGAAGCTCCGTGGGCCTGACAGAGAGTTATATTGATTTAACAACCAGCAGACTCTCAGCAAAGAAAAGGGAGGAGGCAAACAAAAAGAAAAAAAAATGGGAAGGGCGTGGAGATAGCAAAGTTTTGAAAAGGAGTGATATGTTTTTGCTTTACTCTTTGCCAAAGTGCTGACATGTCTGCTGGAAGCATTTCATTCAGTATCTTTACAAAAATCAAGCTATAAAAGAACCTGAGCCACATATAAGGTGGTATGTTTTCAAGATGATCTGCACTTAGGTCAATCATGTTGTTGTCGCTTTGTGAGGCTCGGTGTTACATTTCAGCAGGATAAAGGGCGTTCACCACAATCTTTGCATTAGTAAAACATATCAAACCATGTTTGTTCCTGACAATCAGCGGCTCTACTCACTTATCTCTGCTGAGGTCTCCAAGTACCTGTGAACACAGAATCTGACACATAATGTTTAGTAGTTTTTATATAATAGGTACAAGTCAGAATTGAGGATGCTTCATCTACTGGTGCAATAGCCGAGTAGTCCTTCAGAAACACTCTAAGTCAAATAAGAATAATAAAAATGACACAAATGGGAAAATAAGCACACTGAGCTCTGGCACCAGCTGAGGTAGAAAAATGTTTGGTAACACATGAACCACAACAAGTTTGTGTCACCCTGTTTGAACATTATTTATTTTTAGAAGTGCTCTTCATAACATGTAGAGAAGCCATCCCTTCAAGCCCATTTTGTGCCAAAGTTAGTACTTCCTCTTTTAATCCTATATTTTTCAGTGGAAGAGCAAAGTAAAAATAATTTTATTGTTGTGGGATGTGTATCAGGCAATTACAACCTCAGATAAACAACATAACTTTTGTCCTCTTACCATTTTTATTTAACAAAAATTATGCACAAAAATAATTAAAAAATAATAATAATAATAATAATGTGAGCAATACTAAGAACCCCTTGACTGCTTTCATAGGATTTAAGAGAGTAAACTGCAGCTAGGTGTTGCTAATCATTAACTCTTTATAAATCATCATAAGCAGGTGTCCTGAAAGCAGACATTTTGGCAGTTTGCTGGTCTAAAACTTTCAGGTGTGTATTAACACAATGCCAAGAGGGAAATACATAAGCAAAGGACTTAGAGAGGTGATTAGTACAGAAAGGGAAAGGGTTATAAAACCATTATAAACATATAAAGTTCAATGTTCTACAGTAAGAAAGTTTACTGACAAGTGAAAAGCATCAAAATTATTGAAAAATAAGAATCAAGGTTTTGGAATGGCTTTGTCAAAGCCTGCTTAAAATCCTGTGGTGGAAGGTTACGTTTATTTATATCGCACTTTTTTTCAGACAGCAGTCGCAAAGTGCTCAACAATAGTATAGGCATAATTAAATACAATTAAATACATAAAGTGTAAAATGCTTAAGACAACAGTTAATGTAACAGCCAATCATACCAGCCCTTTTCCTAACTAAAACACGTAAGAAATTTCCCTAAAGCAATGTTGTAAATAAGGATTAGCAAAAATACCTCCACAGTGGTGTGATACTGGTAATCTCTTCCAAGAAATGGCTACTTCAAGTTGCTAAAGGTAGATTTACAAGCGATTGATTCATGGGGCCACTTTTGTTTAGTTTTTTCTCTATTTATTTTTTTCATAGTGGGAAAAAACAGTTATTGTTGTTGTTCATTTGAGGTTGTATTTGATGAGACCCACTGAAATTAGAAGATTTTTATTGTGATTTTACATTTAAAAAATCGTATTTAAAAGGGGGTTTACTAACTTACTATTAGTCTGCATTTAAAGTCCATATGTTAAAATGCTATTAACGCTCCGTGTAGGTATCCAGAGAGATCAGAAACACCGGGGTGCTAATTCATGCCTCCTCTGGTGCGTGTTGTTGGTGATCTGGCGTGGCTGGTGGCGGCCTTGAGTGCTGCTGCTTCTGACAGTCTGCAGTCCCGTCCCGGCCTCCCTGCCGCCTGTCTCCTTGATGGCGGCACGTCCCCAAGCAAAAGTGACAGGCGCTTTGGCGCCCGTGCAGATGGCCCTGCTCACAGCCATCACCCACTCTGCAAACCAAACCGCCAGGGACGGCGCGCCAGCCCGACCCCTTTCCAACGCCCGCCCCTTTGCTGCCGGTGTTGCTCCGCATATGTGCATCTAGGATGAGGAAAAAGGTTTAATCTACTCGCCAGTCAGAAACATGCATCTTCAAGTTGCAGTGATTGAGCTGATGGGTAGCTCTTAATAACCCTAATTCTTCCTCCCTCGTGTCTCATATTTTTGCATCCTGTCCGAGTAAATGCTGCTTTTCATAACAGATGTAGAGATCAGACTCCTGCTAGCTGCGTTTCATCACTAATATATTTCACATTTATGGCTTGCAAAACCGTCCACTTGCTGCCTGTGATTTTTACAGATGTCTGTCTCTGCCAGGCTTTTGTCTGTGTGCTTTTGATATCTCCCTCTTTGTTGTTTCCATGACAACATGGCAGGACAGGAAATGATTGACAGGGATCGTCAAAGGGTTCCCTGGCGACCTGCACATCGTTCCGAGCCCCTCCCTGCTGCAGTCTGTGTTTTGTCACTCACCCAGGGATATTTCTGATCTGCTGCTTCTCATTCTCGCTTTATGTGTATGTGTGAGTGTGTATGCTTTAAAAACCACCAGCTATTGGGGTTTAGCTTTTTTTTTTTTTTTTTTTTTTTTTTTATTTTGGCTGCGGTTCACATGAGTGACTAGCATAGGTAATTCTTACTGTATATTTGCACTGTTCTTCCAGGCTTGTCAAGAATGGACAGCCATTCTGCAGGGTGCTTTGTATTTTAAATGGCTGATGCCTATTGATAGCCTCCTCTTCGAGAAGCGTGTTAGTGAGAGGGGAAAGCACTGTAACAGAAGACGCTCTGCAGATGTGTTGTAGAGAGTACAGCACATAATGCTAATCTGCTGTGTTAGGGATTTTCAGGAGTTTTAGAAACTGTCTCGGTTTCAGTCTGTCAGTGGGATTGAAGCACAGCCAGGTTCTCCTGTAGTGTTCTCATTTCACAGAAATCCTGTCAGGCGTTAGGGGAGCATGTTGCTCATTTGGGGAGGGGTACATCAGTTGTACACAGCAAACTTAGCCTCATGGGCAATATTATGGTTGGTGGATTCAGGATTGCACTGTAAAAGCAAGCATGTATGAGCAGATAGGCACGGTAAGGTAAGCATGCGGCATAAACATGCATTCAAATACGGGCACTCACGCACGTACATCATCACGCAGTCACAGTTGATGGTGCAGCTGCTCACCTCCTCCACCCATCTCTTCTCAGGCAGCAGTAAATGCTGCCAGTGTATATATATCAGGTATTATGTCCACTTAGATTATGATGTGACAGGTTAGCGTGCTGTTTGAAGTTGACAGCACATCTGTTTCATCAGGAGAGACTGATACTGGCATCTAGAACGCACATCTCACCATGCAGGAAGGAGATAAAGGAAGAAGCTAGGGGGCTGTCTTTCCTGTCTCCCTGCCTCCCTCATCCAGTCTTTTCTCTCACAGCCCTTCCCTCCACCACAACCTCCTGCTCACTTTCTCTTTCTCCCGCACATCTTCTTTTCTTTCCTTTCTCTTGTTCACCCTCCAACCACCTCCTGTCTCTCTTGCTTACAGCTACTTGCAGTCTCTTCCATAGTATGCACATGTGCACACGCGCATCTATCCGTCTATCTTATTTGCCTTTCCAAATGGTTAACCTGTTAGACCTCTGCTTTGATTAGTTCCTTATTCTTCTCACATTTATTTTTGGCCAACTGTTTTTTTTCCACCTTTTTTTTTGCTGGTATTTTCTGTGCAGTTGAGTGAGTGTAATATTGTCAATCCTGCCACATCCTGTTTCTTGGCTCAAATTTAAAAAATGACCTTCAGCTCATCAGACTGGATTAGATGAAGATACACTAGTTCCAACTTCTTTTTTTTTTTTTTTTGGTTCCTTGATTAATTGCATTACCTCAAAATGTGATGAGCTGGACCTTAAGGAGTGGTTGAGTGAGATGCATTAAAGCTTAGGGAAGAAGAGGAGAAACAGGACATACAAGCATACAGCTGGCTAACAAGGCCAAACATCCAGTGACTTCCTGGGGAACAAGAGGGATGTGTGGAAGAATAGATAGTTGAGAAGGAAAAGGACAACTGTCAGAAAGTCAGTGATTTATTTTTCCCCTTGGAGGCTTTTTTCCACCACTGGCTTTCAGAGCCACATGTGTGCAAAATACAGACAAATTCATGCATGCATGCATACGGACATACACTCACATTTGATGAGAGTGAAAGCCTACATTTCCCATCACTGAGCACTCAGTCCATCTTATTTTAACAGCGGTCCTGTTAGTGTGCTGTAAATCTTTAATTCCACTGAACTGACCTCTTTTATCTCTTTCCCTGTATTTCAGCGTACATGCCCGAGGATGAGCTTAAAGCAGCCGGTCACGATGAGGAAGAGCACCTCCAGGATGATGGCCTCTCGTTAGATGGCCAGGACACTGAATTCCTGTGCAATGAGGAAGAGGAAGATGTGGATGGAGGTCAGCCACCTAGCTACAGAGACTCTCCACTCAGCAATGGCACCAATCCTGATGCTGGATACGGGTCTCCACTCAGTGATGCTAGCGACCGACTTGTGGACTTCAAGAGCATCTCTTCCAGAGATGGTCAGGAGAGGGAAGGCACGACTCTGCCCTTCCGTCCCAACAACGGCTTGTCTTTCCAGGATAGCCTGGCACAGATGAAAGCCGTCTATGCAAATCTCATCTCAGATGCCTCTTGGTCTAGCATCACAATGGATATCATGAAATCTAAGCCTGCTGCAGCTGGCAGTGTCAACAGTGCCAACTCCACTGAAGAGCCTGTCTCTTCTGCCTCTACAACTACAACCACAAACAAGAGCAGTGGGGTCAACGTGGCTAGCAGTCACCATAACGGCAGGAGCTCCACCACCACTGTCAACCACATAGGCAGTGTGTGTGCCAGTACAAATGGCACAGCAGCTAACTCTGCTAGCAGCCACAGTGCAACCAGTAGCAGTGGGAGCAGCAGTGGTGGAGCCAGTAATGGTAATGGTGGTATAACCTATGACTGGCACCAGGCAGCACTTGCCAAAACTCTTCAGCAAACCCCCTACCACCTTTTACCTGAGCCTAGCCTCTTCAGCACCGTGCAGCTACCGGCAGAACAACAAGCTGTATGGCTCCGTTTTTACTGGTGCAAGCAAATTCCGCTGCAAAGACTGCAGTGCTGCCTATGACACACTGGTAGGTCTGACAGTCCATATGAATGAGACAGGCCACTACCGAGATGACAACAAAGACAAGGAGGAGGATCAGGGTAAGCGCTGGTCCAAGCCACGCAAGCGGTCCTTGATGGAGATGGAGGGGAAAGAGGATGCCCAGAAAGTGCTGAAGTGCATGTACTGTGGCCACTCATTTGAGTCTCTGCAAGATCTCAGCGTTCATATGATCAAGACCAAGCATTACCAGAAAGTGCCTCTCAAAGAACCAGTGCCAGCCTTGGCTACTAAGCTGGTGCCATCATCAGCTAAAAAACGTGCTATCCAAGATGCTATAGTCTCTCCATGCTCCCCAGACTCTGTCCATGCTGGTAGTGGTGGTGGTGGCGTCAGTGTATCTCTTGCGGATATGGGCAAAGACACAAAAACTGCAGCTAACCCCTATGTGACGCCAAACAACCGGTACGGCTACCAAAACGGTGCCAGCTACACATGGCAGTTTGAAGCCCGTAAAGCCCAGATCCTCAAATGCATGGAGTGTGGCAGCTCACATGACACACTACAACAGCTGACAGCCCACATGATGGTTACAGGCCACTTTTTGAAGGTTACAAACTCTGCATCTAAGAAGGGCAAACAGCTGGTCTTTGATCCAGTGGTTGAAGAGAAGATTCAATCTATACCACTACCACCCACCACCACTAGACTCCCTGTTCCCAGTAACATTAAGTCCCAGCCTGTGTCCCCAGCCCTCTCCTCTGGGTCAGAGGAGAAGAGGGAAGGAGGTGAGGATGAAAAAATTGAAAGTTCTGAACCAGTCGAGAAAAAAATCAAAGAGGAGAAAGATGACTCAAGTGAGAAATCAGAGACTGATACCACTTCATATAAATATCTTAGAGAAGAAGATCTGGAGGAGACCCCTAAAGAGGGTTTAGATATACTTAAATCCCTTGAGAACACAGTATCCAGTGCCATCAGCAAGGCTCAGACAGGCACACCCACTTGGGGTGGCTACCCCAGCATTCATGCAGCCTATCAGCTGCAAGGTGCCATGAAGAGCTCAGCTACTGTTCTGCCCCCGACGGTCCAGAGTGTCCAAATGCAGCCTATGTTTAACAGTGGGCTACGAGGTCTTGTGAGTGACCCCAACTCAGTCATCCAATCTCCTCGAAGTCCCTCCTCCCCAACTCCCCTCAGGAGTAATGTCACTGCCATGGAGGAGCTTGTGGAGAAAGTGACAGGAAAAGCTGCCACTGTGAAGAAAGAAAAGGAGGAAAAGATGGTGAGCATGGAGCGATGCAGGCCGCCATCGTTAGTAAAATCCCCCTCTCCTGCACTGAGAGAGCAGAGAGAGCAATTACCATCTCCAAATGACCTTTCTGTAGGTAAACAGTCTGGTATGAGAAGTAGCAGCCCAGGCAGTGTAGATTCAGAGCTCATCTGTAAGAAGGAACCCAAAGAGAGCCTTGTGGATGGCCACAGCAACCACTCAAAAAACGGCTCCGAAGTGTGCCAATCCCCAGTAACCAATGGCAACAGTCTTGGCATCATCACTGATCACTCACCTGAAAGTCCTTTCATCAACCCTCTAAGTGCACTCCAATCGATCATGAACACACACCTGGGGAAAGCTTCTAAACCAGTAAACCCAGCAGCAGATCCATTATCAATGCTTTACAAAATCAGCAACAGCATGATGGATAAGCCAGCTTTCAACCCAACTCCTCAGGGCAAGTCAGCCGAGCCCATCAACCACTATCAGCTGTATGAAAACAATGACCAGCCCATAGACCTGAGTAAAAATAAGTCAACTACAAACAGCAACAACAATAGCAACAGCAGCAGTGCTCTCTTGACCAACAGTAATGTAAATGGCAACAAACCCCTCATGTCCCTCCCTGAATCTGTCTCCTCTCCTCTGAGGGAAAATGCTCTGATGGACATTTCTGATATGGTTAAGAACCTTACAGGAAGGCTGACGCCCAAATCTTCAACTCCCTCCTCTATCTCAGAGAAGTCTGATGCTGATGGCAGTGCATTTGAGGACGCTCTGGAGGACCTCTCACCAGTTCAGAAGAGGAAAGGGAGGCAGTCCAACTGGAATCCCCAGCATCTCCTCATCCTGCAGGCACAGTTTGCCTCCAGCCTGAGGGAAACTCCAGAGGGCCGCTATGCCATGACTGACCTGGGCCCTCAGGAAAGGGTCCACATCTGTAAGTTCACAGGCCTCTCCATGACTACCATATCTCACTGGCTGGCTAATGTCAAGTACCAGTTGAGACGGACTGGGGGCACCAAGTTTCTCAAAAACATGGACTCGTGCCAGCCTGTGTTCCTCTGTGGTGACTGTGCCTCTCAGTTTAGGACTCCCTCCTCCTACATCAGCCACCTGGAGTCTCACCTGGGCTTCAGCTTGAAGGACCTGTCCAAACTGTCAGCTGAGCACCTACGGGAGCAGCAGGCTGCCTCAAAGGTGATCACAGACAAAATGACATTCGGCAGCCCGCTGTCAGCCCTTGGCCACGCCAGAGGACGACACAGGCTCCGTGTACCAGTGCAGACTGTGCAATCGGACATTCGTCAGCAAACACGCAGTCAAACTGCACCTCAGCAAGACCCACGGCAAGTCTCCAGAGGACCACCTGGTGTTTGTCACCGCTCTTGAGAAACTAGAGAAGCTTGAAAAAATTGAGAAAGTTTAGTCAAGCAAGTCTGTGAGCTGCTGAGGGAATGGACTGACAGCCGTGGAACTGACTAGAATTTCATTGCACTAAAAAGACATTGTTCACAGTTACTGCACTGGGCCGAACTGAGCCGCCAGAAGAATATCAGTCTTACTATTTTTAGTTGTGACAACTGCCTGACTGGACCATGTCTTTTAATGTTGTTTCTTTTGTTTTAATTTGCCAAGCTTTTTTACACTTATTTTGTAATATATTTATATGCTATTTGTCTGACCTGTGCATGTATTTTAGTGAAACAAGGTTAAACACAAGATTTTAATCTTTTCATGGCAAAAATACAACTACTGCTTCAATGCTAAAAGTGGTGAATGGAAGAGAGAACTGTATAATACTTTATATGAAGAAGATGAACACACAATGTATGCGACATAAAGAATACCCCCAAAAGACTGAAGTAGCACCTTAGACAGTTGGATTTTGAAATTGTTGGAATATCTTTCCTTTGTCAAAATCTGATTTGAAAAGATCAAGGATTATCATTCCCCCTTCCCCTCCATCCCTACACTCTTCTCCTTGGGTTTCTGTCACTGTCTTTTGGTGATGCTCATAAATCCGTTTGTGTATTAGAAAAAAAAAATTGAAAAACTGAAATGCTGCTTTTTGGTTACTAGTCAATCAGTGAATGGCCATCGGTATGCAAGTTTGCTCAAGAAAACTTTCCTTGCTGTGAAGTATCACCTTATAGCAATTTTCCAGTTGAATGGTTTGTTACAGCCTTCTCTTTCTAAGTTGTGTCGCTTTATTGAGCTGTAAAGAGAACAGTCCGTTACATGTAAATGACCACCAGTGAAACGTCAGTACTCCATTAGACATATCCTACCATTTGAAAGGCTCAGCATTCTTTGTATCTTAAGTTGTGTGCATTCTCTAACTTTTATATTGTCATTTTATATACAAAAATGATTAAAAAATAAAAACAGATGGTGTACATAGATATATGCTGTAGAGCTACAAAAATGTCCTTTTTTAAAGAAAATACAAATTAAGCTTCTTTGGCTCGGTTTACATAAATGATTTTAATTATACTTGCATCCAATTTGATGCATGAAATGGTGTGGAAAATAAATAAGCGATGCACAATGACTATACATTTCAATGTTTTATCAACATTATTGTAAAAAAAAAAAAAAGAAAAAGAAAGAAGGAGGAAAAAAAACAACTTTTTAGCACCAATTAGTTTGTTTCATTTCTTTCTCAATTGTAAAATAAACCCCAAAGCAGTTGTTAACAGTCATGTATTTGTGGTTGTGTGTTCTTTTGTCATGCCGGTGCATCAAACTCAATGTGTACAAATCTGAGCTCTGTAGAACTCGCTCTCGGGCAAATTAAAGGATTCACACCCAGCCTAAATCCTAACCCAGCATAACAGGATTTTCTTTTATGGTTATTCTAAACTTTGGCATTGCAGAGGTGCAATTCAATATGTCTCTATTATTACACAATTTTGTTTTGGTGCAACAAGCCTGCTTTCACTTTTGCCTTTTTTTATCTTCCCCCCCACCCCCACGTACAAGTCAGTAGTGTCATATGTCTAACTGATGACTGAGCCGCATCATACCGCCAATGATTATGATGATGAAGATGACAGGGATGATAAGTCTGTAAGGGTGCCTATTGTACTCCATGAAACCCATGCTAGGCTTGTGACTGGCCCTTCAGAGAGCCATTCTGAAAGAATCAGTGTTGTATTAATGAAAGCAGTGTACTTTTGCCTTTCTTGCCGGAACTAAATCAGATGGGTGTCTAGTCTGTTAAATAAGACTTACCAATAGGGAAGCTATTGTCAAAACTGAATTATAACATGCATGTGAAGTATATTGCTATTATAATGCATGAGACCCAAAACATCTTGCATGTCAAAATGTAAAGGCTCATTAGCAAACATCCACAGCCTTCAGACCTGTGTTTAATACTGCTTTCAGACACAAAACCCGTTCATTTAACACTTGCACCACACCAGGAGGAAGAAACTGTGACCACTTACACAGGCCTTTAAATAACATTAAATTAACACTCGCCGGCATTCAGACTCATTTGTTCAAAAGGGGATAATTGAGAACATCTAGCCTCTTCTTCATTCTGAAGCTGATTGGTAGTTTCTGTCACCTGTCTCTTCAGTTCTAATTCTATCTCCAAACTGCTCACAGAGCTGCAGGACTGTGAGCAGCAACTCCATACTGATAAGGGACTTCACATGAAAAATATGTCCAGTTCTCTCGCTCACTGCTGTTGCACCGCTGAATCTAGAGCAGCTGAGACAGAATCTCAGGATATTCTGTCCGACATTAACCCGTGGAACCACCTGTAAGAGCCAGCACCATTCCCACAGTGCAGGTTCCTCGGGTCAACAGCTCCTCCAGCAGCTGAATATTCCGACAGCTGTTGTCCCATATGTAACCCTCCAGTGCACTACTACTTAAAGGTCCCATATTACGCAAGTTTAATATCTATCCATATTGATCAAGCGCCACAACAGAGCTGTTTTACTTTGATCACTGCTCAAAATCACTCTGTGTCCAGTAGACCGTGCAGCATAATAACCTCTGTTTTCTGTGTGCTGCAGTGAGCATCATATTTGGCACATTCAATCTACTTTCATTGGCTACCTTCTTAAGCCAATCAGACACATTACTTACACAACAACAATAAGAGAAGTAGAATGTTTCTTTTTGAACTGAAATGAGGGGCAGGTCTGATCCAACATAGTCCTGAATTTAGACAACTAATCTGTAAATGCAAATTCTGCTTGCCTAAGCAGAAAGTTTTTTTTGAGATTTTTAAAAAAAAGATGTGGAAGCTCCTGGTATGCCTGCTCTTTCAAAATGTTATTTACTGCTTAGTTAATCATGTTCCTACATGATTGACAGCTAAACAGTCTGAAAACTGAGTGTATTACAGTTTGTCAATTTTGAACATTTGAAAGTCAGGAGAAGCATAATATGAGACCTTTAAGACCATATGAGGCATTTCCATCCCAACAAAACACTTATGATCCCTAATTTCATGGTTGTTTTTTTCTTAGTGATTTCAATTTAATTTCACAATTTAATTATTTGTGATTTACTTCTGTAGATGCTTCCATGGTCTCATCTTAAATCTTTTTACAATTTTACAGTAGATGACTGCATCAGTGTCACTAATGTAAAAGGAGATTTCTTCCTCAGAGAAAGCAGCCAACAGTTCCTTGATTTTGTTGTTATTCCAGTTTTATGTCATTTCTTTTTTTCCACATTAGTTCTAAATAAGTGCTCTGATGAATAGTGGTGATTATTTGTGCGTGACATGTTTTACAGGGACTTTTATTATTCATTGAAGTTCCTGTGCCACAGTCACAACACGCTAAGCACTCTGCTGTAATTCAGACTCAACATGTTTTATAGCAGCACACAGGAACGCTTTTAAGTTTTAGCTCAGTAAACCCCACCATAGGTGCAAAAGTTAAGCCACTTTTACAAAGTTGTACAATTTTACTTGTTTCAGTCTCCTGCTCGCTCACTTTCATTTTTGCTTCCATTACTTTAGTGACTCTCCTCATAGCCTCTGTCATGATATCCACTATAGCTCTTGTAGTTGTGTGACATGGTGCTGTGAAGTGATATGCAGTTGACAGAAGAGACAACTGGGATGAGAGTCCAAGATTACTTTAAATGTCTTGTTTTGTTTTGTTTTATTGTGTTGTTTTTTTTTTTAATGATCGCAGGGACATGAGACAACTAGAGCTAAATGATGAATCTTGTAAGTAAACAAATAATACTTTTCATGAGAGTGAAACTGATATGCCCTCTTTAGCCTATTTGACACATTCAGATAAACCGCCTTACTGCTAAATTAGTGGGTTCCGCCCTCTGCCTGAAACATGATCAATCAAATGTAATGTTTTTTTTTTTCTTACTAAAATCTGTTTCTGTATTCTTTAACTATGTAGATGGTTTTGAGCAACGTGCAGAGGTTCAAAGAAGATTTTTCCACCGCTTTGGAAAATCAAACAGTCCTTAAAGCCTCATTTCCATTTTTTTTTTTTTTTTCAATTTATTTTCTTTTTAGTTTTTGTGGCACTAGTGGCCTTTAATAACAGTAAGAGAGACAGGAAACCAGGGCAGAGAGAACGGGGAAGACATGCAGCAAAGGGTCACATGCCACTGAGCTACCAGGGCAGCCCTCCACTCGTTTCTCTGCACTGATACTTCCTTTTGTCTATTCATTTCTGAAGGAACCTCTGTAGTATATGACACAATTTCGGAATTCCTCCTCTCAGTGTTTTTTAAAGCATTATTTGCCTCAAATACGCTAGCATCTAGTGCTAGCTAACAAAGTACAAATGACAAGCAGACTACGGTTTTCATTTTTCATTCAGTTTGTTGACTGTAGTTAAACTGTACTGTGTAGGCTGTTTGAAACTAGAAAGTAAATTTCTCTCTCATGTCAACAAGTTGACATTAGCAACATTAGCATTGTTTGCAAGAGCATCGAGCAAACTAATTCCTTAAAGAACTATACAGGCTTGCATTGAACAACATTAGGCATCTGTATTTCATATAGATTGACAGAGGGCACGTGGAAATAAGGTGTCTGGCTAATTTCTTGGACTTATGTTTTTTTGAACCACTACTCTTTTTTTATGCTTCATTGTATTTTCTTACATCGCATGTCTAAACTCATTAAACATATGCCGCTGCATTAACATTCAGCTGATGCGAGAGCTGAAAGTGACTCAATATCTACAATGACCTCTAGATGATCCCCCATCTAAAGGTAGGCAGAAAGTTGTGTTTTCCTCCTGAGGCAGGCCTGCAGGTGAAGCGTTCACATCAGGAGTTTGATCTCTCATCTCACCCTCATGTCTGAAGTTCCTGACAGATTACTTACACTGCCAGCCTTTGTGTAGATGAAGCCGTTCTGCAGTGTTATGGCTTCAGTTCCTCTCACACACATCATGTCTCATGTCAGCTGAGTCAGTCACATACACACATATACTCTCCCAGCTATATTAGCATGAGTGTCTTTGTGTAATTACACACCTCCTCGATCTGGCTGCACCTCGCAGTGTTGATACATGGATTCATTGACAAAGGAAACACAGGCAGAGGGCAGATTAGCTGGGCTAAAGACGCAGCTTTCTCAGAAAAGGGCAGCTAGAGTTGGGTTATAAAACAAACAAGGCAGATAAACAAGCAACATTTGGAGCCGATAGTGTTCCCTGCACAGCAGAAAAAAAAAACACCTTGTAGGTTTAATACCCCCACTGCTAAACCTGTAATTTTGCTGTGCCGTCAGATAGCTCCTGAGCCGATAGAGGCTCTTTCCTGCATTGTTAGAGATCAGCGCACTGCTTCCTGTGCGTATTCTATGTAAATTACATGCGATAATCGCCACGCACGGCACAATGCTGGTTCCCGTGGTGCAAACGGAAACCGAGGGTAGATAAACGCAGGCTGGGCAGATTTGCATAGTCTTTGTGTTTTGGGCGCTGCTGAACGTGAGCCCTGAGGATTGGTAGGGATTTCCTCAAGGTTTTGTATAAGTAAACGCCTGCTTCCTCCCAGGGCTTGGACCATTATGTACAGCAGACAGAGGTGGGTGTAGGTGAAGGCACAAACGGAATAACAAAATCACCTGGGCTGGTGGGAACGCAGGAGGAAGTATTAACCTCCATAACTCACATCTGCCTCTGCCGAGTTGGAACATGGTTACATTTGTGTTTGCATGTCAATGTACTCGGCTTTACACTCTGGTTTAGTGAATCGCATGAAGTATACTGCACAGGCTATGTCTGTTATCTGTTAGAGGCAGTGATGGAGAAGTGTCAACTTACAGCCATAGCTCAGAGAGTGAAGATAAATAAGGGAGGAAACGCTGATCCGAGCAGCTGTGATGTTTGATCTCTACCCAGAGGTCGTTCTTTAAAGCTTCAAGATGTGTTATTACCTTAAAATGTATGTATGCTCAGGGGAAGCACACCTGTGGGTTTCCTCACAAGTCTCCTGTAAGGCTTTTGTGTGTTTTCAGTCACTGTTCCTGGCTCGTACATGATAACGGCTCGAAGATCATTGTCAACCAGGGAACAAAAGCGAAGTTCATGCTGAGGATCCCAGTGTGTGTCTGCAGTCTGTGAAACCCCCAACTTCCCTTCACAACTCCAACGTATGGTTTAATACCCTTCGAAAATACCTGGAACCAAACAAACAATGCCTGACAGAGAATCAACAAAGCAAAGCTACAGTGTCTTTGAACCGGATCAGGAACCAAAGTCAGAGAAATCTGTTTGGATCCTGATAAAATGTCTCATTGTGGAAACTGCACATAGGAAGAAGTGATCAGTATGCACATTTTGCGCAGGATACCTCCCTCTGTCTATTTTTATGTTCATATGAGTTAGTTTGTGGACTTGAATCAAATAGCTTGCTTGGCTATGCGCTGTAAAATGTGCAAAATTTCTTTCCATGCAAAAATACTTCAGTACTTTAGTAGTGCTGTTCTTTTGGCACTAAAATAAGTGCATTTGGAAGCTATGAATGGCCTTATCATGCCACCATGCTAGCTCAGCTGACCCCCGTGAAATTTATGTTGGCTAGTTGGATTTAGCTCACTGGCTCAACTTGAATTTGAACATTAGATTCACAAATCTAGTCTTTTACAGGTTCAATGTATTGCCACAGATCATTTTAAAGGGTTTGAACTCCCCTATCGCAATGTAGTTTTACAAAAAACGGGGCCTCCTTGCAAAGAGGTGCCCTTAGGTTACCTGGCCAGCCTTCCTAATAATTTTTCTCCCCCATTCAAAAAAATTAGTCTGATTAGTCTGATTAGTCTGGATTTAGCTTTGAGTTTCATGGGACAGCACCAAAGGGCGCAGAAGAACATTCTCTGGATGCAATCAGAGTGGTGAAATGTGAATTGGCAGAGCTACAACCAGACTATTATCAACATATAAACTTACAAAACTGTGTGTGGCGAAGTAAGAATCATAGACTGTATAAGAATGACTGGACAAACCCCCTGTGACGTCAACCGTGATTTTGCAATGATGCAGACTTGGAAACCATCTGGAACATACCCACCTTATTTCAGTTAGAGTTAGCTATTTTACCTTGGCTGCCTTAGCTCATGCTACCCTAGGACACAAACTAAGATTACTTCACATTCAAACTGATCAAATCTATCCAAACATCCTCATATTAAATAGCATTACTGAAATAACATCTGAGATGAGTGCTCGTACCAGCACTGAAACGAGTACGAGAAGAACATCACTGGGACCTCCCGTCAATCGGCCTCACGCTAACAGGGTTAGATCGGTTGCAGTCGGGCAAGCCTTTTGGTGTCATTAAATGTATTATCTTTAAAATGTGAATGACTGTGTTCTGAAAGGCTTTTATTCACAGCTCAGATTCTATGCTGAGTTATACATAAATGTATTTCTTATATAATTTTTAAGAGAACATTTTGTGCTGCAAAATTGGACATTTTAACATGGGTGTCAATGGAGTCAGTGGAGAAGCTGTCACTTTTCTTAGTCCCACATTGGCTTCATCCGCATTAGGTTTTGCAGTAAGAAGGTGTTGTTACCAATTCTTCAGCCATCTTGCTTGTTGTGAATTCTGGCTCTTGGATGCTCCTGTACGGGTCATTCGCATAAAGCCCACCTCCAACTCATTGCAGTTGGTTTGGTAGAAAGGCCGTGATTAGTGGGGCACCAGATGCATTTCTTGGGAGACAATTGTCATGAAGTGAGGGGTGTGACTGGTCAGGCTAGTCACTGGGATCCAAGTGTTTTTAGTTGCTTGTAGCTGCAGTGATCCATTAAACATTAATTTACCAGAAATAGATACTTTTATTTTATTAAAATGTATTCAGGCCATTTATTATCACCATAACATGTTGTTCCAGGCAGCACAATGTGATCATTGGACCGAGTGCAGCGCCCCGACTAGTGTCAGCTGCAGCGTATTTGTACCATTTTTTCCTTCTCTTTTTATTTTTGACAGACCCAGCAGTCTTTCATCAAGGTGGGTTCATCTTGCGGTGGGACGGCTGATGTGACAGAGTTGTCTTTAGAAAATGATGGTGTTTGACAGCAGCGAGCTAACGGATGGAGGAGATCATCCCAGTCTGCCGAGCCTTTAGTTATGATGTGGTGGTGGATGAGATCTGCAGGTGTGTGTCGCCGGGCCCTTCATCCATCACAAGTCTGGACAAAACACAAAGCACAGGGAGATGAAATGTTTTCTCTACCCTCAAGGATGAGGGATGTGGTTTCACAAAACAAGATACATTATGATCTTAAAGTCATTCTTCTTTTTTCATGCGCTTTTGTGATTTTTTTTTCTTAGAGAAATACATACTGAATCTTACACCTTTCCATTAAATATTTATCTCAATTATTAATCTTAGAGCTGCAAACATGCACGCTTTCCTATATACAGCTTTTCTGTGTAGCAGCTAATCTGCTAATCTATCTCTGTCTCCTCACCTGGGGACATGTCTATAGCTATAGAAATAATACATACATGTGGAAAAAAAATAAAATAAATAAAAAATACCCTTATGCTATATGCATATGTGTGATTTAATCATTGACCTCGCAGGGTATCTTTTTTTTTTTTTTTTTTTTTGAGTAAGAGAACTACTACCATGTTCCTGTCATTTCCTATTTCAAATCAAAGGGGTCAACACAGAAAAAGTCTCAAAACCAATTTGTGTTTCAAAAAGACCCTTGAGAAATAGTGGCTTGTGCTGTGTTTGATATGCACAAAGACACTTATCCCTTATCTATCTTTTCAGAGAGACAGAGAGGGAGATAGAGGTTGAAGTGCTCCAGGAATCAGTGCTGCCTCCATGAGATATGATGCTGCTTGATTTTGATCATTGACATTTGCTTTTTCATGCATCACGAAAAACAAGGCCTCCCTTCTATTAAGGAATTATTCAAATGACCTTCAACAGAGCATGTTTTCATGCAGTTTTGTTGTGGGAATATGAGAACACATACTGACATCTCAATTACTTATGCAAGGCTCAGAGTGGGCCCAGTGGATGCAATCACCGTGTGTGCAATCCTCAGTCACTCCGATTCAGAAAAGCTCCCGGACAGACACACATAATTCAGACAAGTCAGACAGGATTTGCATACAAAGACTAAAAAAAAAAAAAAAAAAAAAAAAAACAGGGCATAAATAAAAAAAATGCATAAAAAATGCATCAAATACAGGAAGGAAAGGTAGGGATTTAAGAGGCAGGGGTGATCAGGTAGGGAGACCAGTAAATTGTTCAAAAAGGTCTTGCATGTCATGTTGTTTATATTAAAGGTTTAGACTGATATAGAGAACTGATTCTGGCTGTTGGCATTTGGTTTTGATATGTGTTCCTCTTGATATAATATTTCATTAACTATTGATGTTCTTGATGGATAATTAAACAGATTGTTGTCAAATTTGGCTTTCAGTTGTAAGGAATGGAAAGGACTATAAGTAGCACAAAAGTGGCTTTACAATACATTACTGTCTAAATTGTACTCCTGCTTTATCACTTGTTTTGTCCTCTGTCATTACTTTCTTGATTCTCTTGGTCCCTTCTCTCACGATGTCTAGGCGAGTAGGTGAGGTTTCTTCAGTTGTAAGTGACATTCCAGCTGAAACTTCCAACTAAGAGTTCAGAAATTCCAGCTTCTGTGTATAATTAAAAATGAACTAAAAGTGCCACAAGGTGATTCACTGTTGTTGGAAAACATGACTGGGTATTATTGAGTACAAAGTTACTTTGGCTGGCTTTTGCCAATAGTAGAGTTGGGAGACTGAAAGAGCTAGACTGAAAGAGTGGAGAATTTGTTTCCTAAACTAAAATCAAATACTCCTTCCAATGAAATTCCATCCATTCAGCCATTATCTATACCCTCGTCGTCCTATTCAGGGTCACAAGGATCTGCTGGAGCCTATCTCAGCCTTTTTTCTGTGAAAAGCAGGGGTACACCCCGGACAAGTTGACTGTCTATTACAAGGCCAAATGAAAGTGAAACTGATATTTTAACATGAAAAAACCCTCCTTTGTGGTGCTTTAAAAAGATAAATAAAATCTTTAAAGATCTAATATTTATATCTAAAGGCCCTCATTCAGCTGCCTACCACTGTCTCAGACATTGTTGTCCATCTTTATTATATTCTAACCATTTGATTTTTCCTGTTCTGTCTTTTTCTTTTTTTTTTTTTTAATCTTCTGCCCTTCTGGAGGTGACACACTGTCTTATTGATGGCTGGGGGCTGTTAGAGGAGTGGGTGAAGGGGGTAGAAGGGTTGGAGGGGTGGGGTGCGAGGAGAGCATCGCAGGCTAACCCGGCATCCCGTCATTAGCGTTGTGCGGCAGAGACGCAGGGGCACCCTGACACATGTCACGGACAGCCAGCCGAGAGCCCACGTATGAAGCTGACACGCTGCGCATAATTTATCCCATGACACGATCTGCATGTCGAGTTGTTGATCTGTTGTGTTTGGTTTGGACATGGGCGCTCTGGCAGCAGAAAGCAGAAGGGGATGGGGGTGGGGTTATTATGCAGGTGAGGTGGGGGGAGGGGGGGGGGGGGGTATGGCAGGGAGGGGGGAACGAGGGCGAAGAGGTGGCAGGGTGTGAGTGTTTTCGAGGGAACTTGGTGTTGCACACGTTGAAGGAGGGCGACACATTTGTCATGTCCACTGAGGAGCAATGTATACATAAACAAGTGCACTCAAACCCACTAATGCAGACACCCAGACTGTCTCTATCTCCGTATTACATACGCGCACAGGCACATCCACCCTTTGGTGACGCGCGCGTGGAGTCAGTGTGAAGTAACAGCCATAATCCTGTCCCTCTAGATATGCGTTCATGAGTGAAAATGACTAATATTGTCGAAATGACCCCGTGTCAGTCCACTGGATTACACGGCATCTCATCAGCATTCTTTGTGCTTCAGTGAATCAGTACAGCATTTAGTATTGCTTGTGTTTTGTGTTTTGTTTTTATTTTTATTTTTTTCTTAAATCTGTTAACCATTTAAAGCCACTGAATCACTTTTAAAAAGGATTTGGTAATAAAATCTAAACTTCATAAAAATAGATTAGGACTGCATCTGTGTACTGTAAATCCCATCTATGAGGTGTCGGTGAGCTTTTAGCCTCATTGTTGAACTGCGGTGTGTCTTCTGGACGTGCTCATCAACCATCAACCCCCCTCAGCCTGGCTCGTTTACATGAATTATGCATATGACTGGTCTCGTTAGAGAACCCCTCCCTCATCACACTCCTAATCCCCGCTGTTGCCTCAGTAACCAGATTAGACATGACTCCGAGGTACAGTACGGGCCCTCAAGGCCTTTTTTTTCTGGACAGGCCTCGTTCTCAGCAGGCATGGATGAGGGTCCGGAAGTCCCGGAGGCCCGTAGGTTGCCTGTCTGCTGACATTACCAGACTAGTGCTGCTGTTTGATGGGAAATATTTATTTTAGTTCAGTTTAGTCCTTTGCCATGATTCCCAAGGGCCATGAAGCGAGGAGAAAGACTGAGACAGTGAAAGAATCCTGTTGGACATGGTGTGTTGTAGTTGATCTTCTACTGCTAATAAAAGTTTTTTTTTTACTTTTTCGGCTCAAATTTTTACATCTTTGAGTGTTAATGCTATCTACCAAGAAGAGAGTAGCCAGACTGACGTTTTTGCTTAACCTGCTCCATTTCCTTTTTAAATTGCTAATATTTTGTGGGAATAGTAATGATTATAATAGTGATTAATGATTACATGATTACACCCATGTTCTAAAAAAAATAAATAAATAAAATGGTAACATTGGGTTGATAATATATGATACAGTTGAGAAAATCTCTATACTGTTTCTGCAGAATAATTATACATTTACAGTACTGTGCAAAAGTCTTAGGTACCCCGTAGTCTCGTTTTATTAAAGTTTAAATCAACTTTATTAAGATACAGAGAAGAAAATACTGTGATAATATTTGAGGGACACCAATTGATTGTTGGCCAATTATTTGGTCAACCTCAGCATCATTTACACTGATCGAAGCAGTGCAAAAATGATTTTTTTCACGTAAAAAAAAAAAAACGTGTCAGCTTCATTTGGATTTGATTTTTTTAAGGAAGTGTCATTTAGATGGTTTTTGCCTACATTTGGCAAAAACCAGCTAAAGTAATTTTGAACTCTCATCCTGGCCGTCTCTTCAAATAACTGTGTATCACTTTACAGACCTATTGGTGAATCCCATATGGAGTCAGAAGTTGGAATTTCCTTGAAAGTCAGCGAAGCCTCACCTATCACAAACATCTAAGCTAATTTTACCATTAATAACGGTCCCTTCTTATCTTATTTACATTAAGCCAGACATATACTTACAGAAGGTCTGTTTGCTTGTGGCTACACTGTTGATTTAGTGAACGATGGCACACTGTAGTTATGAATTAATATTGCAAACAAAAAGCTAGTCTGATGTTTGGACAGATTCATTTTCCAGCTGTTTCAACTGGAACAAGTTCAACTCGGGTTTGATGCCATTTCCCAGTTCCGACCTATGATTACCTCAAATTAGAGGTAAATAGAAGGCGCCATAAGTCACAGAGCTACATCAGAGGTGTCTAAGAGACTCAAGAAAGAATTGACAGAAGTGAAAATGAGAGAGTGACAGAACAAAGTAAATCTCTTACAGTGTCATAATAGGGATTTAACCTCCATGCCTACACATGGACCTTCTGGCCTAAAAATGGTTTTCTTTGTGCTTCTTTAAGGATAGCCTGGCTAGCCAGACCTATTCCCTTCATGAAAATTCTCGCTCATGAAATGGGTCTGATTCACTTCCCATTCACAACCATTTCCAGCGGTACAGAATGTACCGAACCAATCGCAAAATGGTGGGAGTAGGCTGCATGTGATCACTCGTACTGAGCCATTATTCAAAATAACCATGTTAGCTCCAGAATTGCTAATAATTTTTCCTAAAAAACCATCAACAGTCCTTCACCAGCATTCCCTCTCTCCACTACAGGCCATATTGGATGTCTTTTGTTGATTCTCGTCTGGTTGACATTCTGCCTCCATTACATGCTCTGATTGGTTGTATGACTATTCAAAGGCATCCAGAGTTTCTTCTGTATCCATACAGAATAGGGTAATACCCTCTGGAAATCAAAGCCAAATCAAATCTGAAGAACCAGAGCACAATAATAAGAAGGGCTGGCCATTGTTACAACCTTTTTCCTCAAAGATTCTGGCCGTGTATTCTTTGTTGGAAAGCAGAGTCTTGGTCGGCTCAGTACAACACAGATGTTTAATTGCAATAAATGTGATATTACGGCTCCCTGGCAGAGGCAGTCTCTAGCACGAGGAGAGGCTGAACACACAAACAAACAACAGTTTATACAGAAATGTGCATCACTAGATGGGGAGGAGTCGCGGTTTAGACTTGGCTCTCCCATTGGCTGGTCTGGTCCTCCGTTCGTTTGTCCAATCCGTTGTCACCATGTCGTCTTCTGATCCAATCCGCTGTTGGCATTTCCTGAAAAAGAAGAAAGACTACATATCCCACACGGCCATTGTATCAACCTGGCCAGGTCTTTTGTTCAAACACGTGCTACAGGTGGGCTAGTTTGCTATATTTCTAATGTGAAGTAAAGACAAACAGACACTAAGACCAACCAAAGACACTTTGATATGGTCATATGGTTCATTAAACAAAACAATAATATGGTAAAAACAACGAACAACAATAAACTGTGTGATATAAACTTCATTTATGTTTCCAACACCCTTATTATTAATAACAAATATTGATAACAATATTAATACCAATATGCAACCAATGTGTAACTGTACAAAAACAAGAACCACCAACTGCACTAATTCTGGACCTGAAAAGTTAAGAAAATTTAGGTTCTGTTAGTATCTCACACTAGAAAACCAACACTGATGACATTAAAACAACAAGTCTAGGGATACCTAAAACCTTTTGAACAGTATTGTATAATCACCGACCCTCTACTTTTTATCTTTAAGCACAGTTCAGCTGCCAAAACAGAGACAAAATGCTATTTCTAAAGCTTTCCATATATATATACTCTCAATAGCAATGTTATTGTGAATGCTTTTGACTATTATGATAATGTAGAAAAAATGTGGTATCTAAAATAAGATCAAACATTTGCCTACACAGATGCTTTCAGTTTGGTCTGGGGGATTTCTTTGTTCAGAAGTGCCAGCAATGACAACTGTTTGTCTGGACTTTATTGGAGATTTTTAGTGTTCAGTAAAAGACTAAATGCTGTTGCAAAGAATACTATAAAACAATCACTGCCTGACAAATGTTGACCTTAGGAGACAAATATTGTACATTAGAAATATTTTATTAAAGTATTAAAATGCATGTTGGAATCTGTTTTCCCATGTTTCTCACACCATATTTCATCACCACTCCCTTGTGATCTCCAACTAACACTATTTAAGTTTTTACAGTTCCACCAGGGGTTTTTTCAACTGTAAAGAACAAGAAGTTCTATGTGTGTGTATGTGTGTGTGTGTTGTTTGTTTCTTTAGTATCAGTGCATATGGGTGTTTCAGTTGCTTGGGTGCTGTGATTGTCATATCTGATCTATTTATGTTCAGTGTCACATTTTATGTAAAGCGTTTGATGTAAAAATTGTCTGATTTACATTTTTAAATAATCACCCCAGTTGTTGAGGTAATAAAGTGAAGCCTCTGAGTGTGAAAGGTAATCATAGTGAGGACCTTTAGCTGGTCACCAAGCCTAAATGCAATAACCCCTGACCACTATGGGATCAGGCTGAACAAAAGTAACAATAATGGAAAATGAAACAGACTGGCATTGTAGGCAGCTTGCATGCTATCATCTTGTTATTTTAAGCCCGCTCATTTCACAGCACCACTTGGGGTTGTCCATCTGTTTATTAAAAGGTTAACTGCCTCCACACTTATGAAGCAGTCCTCAACTGAAAAGTTGACTTTCCTTTCTGGTAAATGAGTTAATGGCAGGTTTTGTGTGGCATAAACAAGAATGGAAAACTTTAAACTTAACCCACGCACCCAGTACAGGTCTGAGAGAAGGCAAACCGAAAACATGAACATATATTCAGATGACATAATGTTTTTATTGTTGAGATAATGATTATAATCAGCCCAAACAACCATAGAATACATCAAGTGTTTATGATCTGCAGTAAAATGTCATGTTGCTTTCCTAAAAGAGGGGTCTGCAGATGAGTGAGAGATTTTGGTGTAGAGTACAGATTGGCAGACAGACCAGTTAATGACCACCATAGTGGAACTAAGGCAGGGAGATGCAGTCTGGTGTTGATTTAATGGACAGCCTGTCACTTCCATGTCACTTCACCAAGATAATTTTACCCCTCTCATTGTTCCCATTGCATGTGTAACCAACTGGACTGGTTCCATAGTATGCTAAAGCCAGCCTCTCTGGGAGTTTTTGCTCCCACGGTGGTTGGTTTAGAGGAATTTATTTCAGCATGAATGCTGCTTTGGTTTATTTTCCCATATATTGTATGAGCACGGTAATAACACTAAGAAGAAAGAGGCTTTTTTGCAGCGTTTCCAGAGGAGCCCGCAGAGCTTTTTTTTTTTTTTTTTTCCTGACAGAATCATGTGATCTGTGTCCTTAAAATGTTTTGTGGATAATAACTTAAGGCAATTTTATAATAAAAGGCCTTCCCCATACTTAAAATCTGAACTCGGGAATGAAATTACAGCTGCCGCACAGCACTTGTTGAAATTTTAATTATTATTTATTTATTTGCTGTGATAAACACAGCTGAGTCAACACATAAAAGCAGACATGGTCTTGTGGAAACTGATGTGGTCTTTGAATCGGAAAAAAAAAAAAAAAAACATTAAGTAACTATAACATTTAGATCAAATGGGGGTAGCACATCACGAGAAAGTTCACGTGGTAGCCCCTGGCCTCGCTTGGTCCAGTATGTTCAAGCCAACAAGGTCAAATTGAGGGCTTATCTTTCTGAAATATTGCAGAATGTCTGTATGTAAGCACCTAGTCTTTTGCCTCTTTTTTCCTCATTTTACAACTCTATCCTTTCAACTTTGGACATGTTAATTTGACAGGGGTGGTTGCCAGTGGTAACATAAATGAATGGATGAGGACATGCAGGCAGTAGACTGTGGTGCAGAAAGCATGGGTGAATTAAAAAAAAAAAAAAGCTGATAATGAAAAAGTACTTACCTACTTGAGTTGTAGTAGTTGTGTGGCATTTTGCTTACTGTTTACAGCCTTGCTCTCATTGGCTGTAGCTCAAATAGGGATCCACCTTACGGTTTCAGATATGCTAACTCAGCTGTCAGCAATCGAAGATGGCCTGGCGATGTGTCAGCAAAAGTCTTTACTGCATTTTTGAGTTGTTCAAACACAGTGATAGAGTGCTGATGTGCAACTGTTATCTGCTCATCAACTAGCCCCTCGGCCACCCAGTTAAGAGCTTAGTGCACTGTTGCCAACTCTCCAATGAGAAAAGTCGCTAGAGGCTGTCCCGGAAGTCGCTAGAAGTCGCTAGATGCGACGGACGGACGGACGGACGGACGGACGGACGGACGACAGAGAGAGAGAAAGAAAGAGAGAAGCGCGGCTCGTGAGGCAGACAGCAGCCATCAACAGCCAAGTGATGGCTTCAAACCTAGCGGTTTGAGTGCCAGTGAGTCGCTAAATCACCAGAAAAAGTCGCTAGATTTGTTGCTAGTCGCTTTTTACAAATTAAAGGAGCCGTATGTAAGAAGTAAAATAAAACAAATCAAAAAATGACCCCGATATGTCAACAGACATTTAAAAATCATGTTCATTTCAAATACTTATGTCACTGACAACAGCACTCAAGCCAGGATATTCCCGTTTAAAAAGAGGAGTTGCAGCCCTCAACTGATGTTGATGTTGTCATTTTTTTGTTTTGGCCTGAAGCGCCACCCTCCACCTATCTCCCAATCACGAAGTCAGTAGTGTTTCGGCATCCGGGTTGCCAGCTCGGCTCTATTTATCGCAGCAGCTGCTACGAACGTGTTGGATGAAAAAACATCTAGCTTTCTAAAACCTAAAAGACCTCGTTATGAATCCGAGTTACGTCATGACAAGGTCCGAAATAAAACAAGGATTTGTATAGGAGATGCTTTTGATAGATGGAGACGGCTGAAAGCGGAGTAGAATTTGAAGACAGACGCCAACGTTGTTGATTTTCTCCTGGACAGGTAAGATTCATAGCTAAATGTGTGGCTAACGCTAATTTACTTGGACAAGGTAACAGTGGTATACAGTGGTACCTCTACTTACGAACGCCTCTACATACGAAACTTTCAGGTTACGAAACGCCTCAACGGGAAAATATTTCCTCTAGTTACGAAAGAAATTTCAGTATTCACTACGTCGTAGTATTCACTAGTTAAACAAAGTTATGCTTTGTTGCGCTAGCATAGTAACGCTAGCGCATAACGTTATGGAGCAGGTGGATCATCGAATTGAAAAGGTAAATAATTATTATTTAGAATATAAAAACAGTGACTGATATTGCTAACACTAGCAATGTAACGTTAGGCTAATAAGCGGAGCCCGTCAGTCATCATGCCGTGGAAAACATTAGCATGGCCATGGTAATGTGAAACCTCATTGAGACAGTAGCCTAAAGTTACCACGGTTAACGATTTCTTATTCGTTCTTCGCATATATTGTGTATTACACGTGCTGCAATTTGACCCATATGACCATTGCTAACGTTAGTTATTAGTGTCAGTCTTTTGTGATGGAACTGATAAAAAACGTTAGCCATTGATGACGAATGCAGACGTAATTTTCCCCGCATTATCTTTGGTTAGACACTAGTCTGTGGTAAATGTGTTGGTTGTTGCATATTATGGTAAATGTGTAGAGTGTTCCATAATTATGACAAAAACGCTTGTCTCTTCAGCTGTTATGGCCCAAGCACTTCAACCCCAAGTAAAAGACAGTGGAAGAAGCACCACCTGACTGCACCATCACTCTCCAGTATTGGACATGCATCGTCTGAAACGCTTTCAAATCGGTCAGAGATCAGTGCCACGTTGTTTTCATTTTCATTTCATATTTGTTGATGTTGCATATTAGCTTATTGATTACCATAAGTACCTATCCAGAGGTGTCATTGTGGTCAATCAGATGACCCATTTACATTACTAACAATCATCATCATTAGCAGTGAATAATGTTCAATTGCCATGCTTTTTGTGTCTGTCCATTATATTTCTGTATTATTTTGTAGGAGCTGTGGCTTGGGCTCCTACACCATGTCACGAATGAACACAGGTGGGTACTGGGAGGCTGCCAGCATGCAGACTTGGAATCAGGGGGAACTCAAGAGTGGCTTGAGCGAGGCTCCATGGCACACGAGGCCCTGTAGAGTATTGTGCGAAACAAGCGATGGCTCAACAAAGTTCACAAATACCTGAACTTCAGGTAATTTAATGAGTGTGTACACATACTGTACCTAGAAAGTGATTTTCAAAAAAATCAAAAATTGTCTCTATGTCCCACCCCCACAGGTCCACTGCTGATCTGGAGTCCTTCCAAAACCATATTTTAATGTATGCCAGCAAGCACTCAGCATTTAGCCCTCCTGTCTTTGAGGCCAGGATGCTCCTCACAGCGATGGATTATAACTACCACAAGGACCGCCCAGAGTTGTGCAAGTCTGATGGAAGCAAGCAGTAAGTGACATGCTCATTTCTACATGTTGGATGTTGGGAACCATTTTACCTGATTACACCATTGAAACTCTATATAAAACACTGTACTGTAAAACATGGCCCTTGGAATGTAAACAATCTATTTTCTCTGCTTTTATTTTAGGTACAGGAGGCTGTACAAGAAAAATGCCCAAAGGTATATGCTGTACACCAAGAAGACATCAATGACCTATGGCTACATCCCAGAACTGCAAACAAAGATTCTGCAAAAGAGGCTAGCTGGCAAGGGAATGCCCAGGCGGAGGAGTCTTCGGCCCGATGACCCCAGAAAGTACGGCCCTCTTCCCCCTGTGCCGGCACCAACCAAGGAGGAACTCCTGCGCACCCAAGTCAGGAGAGGTCTTGGTAGGTAGAATACCAGTTTATTTCTTTTGCATCTTCGGCTACATACCACACACCAAGTTAGATGTAATGCATATTACATTTAATTTTAAAATAATCTAATTTCTGTTTTTATTTGCTCTCCTCAGTGTCAGCATTCCAGAGTGAAGACCAGTGAAACCCGTTTCCAGAGCCTCTCAGCCCGTCATTTCCATTTTCTGCCACAAGCTGCTTTTAAACCATTTCATAAAGTTTCCACAGTACAGAGCAGCTAATTGTTCAATAGTTATTTATACTATTTATACTGTTATCCCTCGTTTTATTTATTTATTTTTTTACTGTTCCTCTATATCGTAAATAGCAAAGCATTGTTATTATAAATAAACTTTTTTTTTATTGAACAAGGAAGAAGGCTCTTTACAAACTTGGAACAAAACAAACAATTTGTAAAAACAAAGTATATACAACAAGTAACTTCAAGTAAACTGGAGTCGGTAAAGTTTGTTCAAATTGTGGGTAGAAAGCCAGTGTACTGGCCTTGAGGGTCAGGGTATTTGTCCCTTATTCTCCAAATGCAGCAGCTGGGGATAACACGACGGTTACCCTGGCCCAGTGATCCATGCTGCCAAAAGGTGTACTGGCGATAAGCAGCATATCTAAACTGCCTATTATCATCACCTGGCTCTGTAACTTCTGCTACCACCAACACATCATTCCTGTAGTCTCTGTGTAGACGCAAATAGCCATCTTCCAAGCAGTAAAGCTCGAAATGAGGCAATTTGCTTATGCAGTGCTCAGGTCCCTGGCCACAGCATTTCCTTTCTGCATCTGTGGCCATCTCCCTGCAGTTCCCACAGGTACACCATGGAAGAGCAGCTGCAGGTGGAGAGTGGTGCTGTCCAATGGAGGCAGGGCATCAAAAACCAATCCAGGGTTCCGGGAGAAGATCCGGGTTGCTAGTGCTCGTTGCCCCATTTCACTCATGTTTTGAATTAGTTCCTAAGTAAACAAACCACAAAATAGCATTTGGCATTTACATTTGATTACATAAGATGCTGACATAGATACAGATGGTGATATTACAAGTCATAATTTTACTGCCAGCTCTCATCAGCCTCAAGAGAGGGTATCTCAAAAGTGAGGTCTAAATCAGGCTGAATCAAGTGAGAGCAGTACAAGCAAAGATCATCTGGTACAAGTGCTAGGCTACCTTGACATAAACGTGTATTCTAAGCATATTCTATCTTTTAGCCTGTGCAATAATTTAGTGTTAGTTTGGAAGTATCAGGCGTAATTCCACGGCAACATCCTCAATACCAAAAGCGCATAATTTGGTCCACATGCATGGAACTTTTGGACGTGTTTTTGATTCAAATTCTACACGTCATGTAATTTTTCATATAGCCTGATGTATTTTAGGAAAATTACCCTCGACTTTACATGTGGTATTGTCGACGTTACAACAAGTTACCATCGATATGAGCCTATAGTGTTTCCAACCAAACAATAAATTACTGCATAGCCCAAAATTAGAATTTGCATGGATTTTTCAAATGCGTTCATAAAAAGCTTTACATCGCAACACTAGCCTAATAAAGACATTTTTAACAGGGTAACTAACTGGAAACTTATGCTCCGACTGAAATGTGGTAACATTTACGATTCTATTTGGCTAATCGCCATTAGTAAATTTTGCAGTACATTATTACTTCGCAAAAGATCTTTCATAAAGCATTAAATATAATTAACAGAAAATAAACTTACTGTGTAGGACTCGTCGCTTGCCATGGCAGCCTACGTTCCTGCTGCATTCTGCAGCCGACCTGGCAACCTCTGGTCGGGGAGGAGGAGGAGGGTACACGCCGCTCAACAGTATTTTGAAAGTGACTGCAGTACCAGTTTTGGCCATAATCTTACACACGGCTCCTTTAAGTCTCTAGGGGGGTCTGGAAAGTCGCTAGATATAGCGACAAAGTCGCTAAGTTGGCAACACTGGCTTAGTGGGCCTCTGGGTAGCTCAGTGGTTTAAACAGGTGGTCCATATACAGTTATACAGTGTTCCTGCAGCGGTTGCAGGTTAAACTCCAGCCTGTGACCTTTTGCTACATGTCTGCCCCACTTTCCTGCCTAAAGGCCCTAGAGCCACAAAATCTGTATCTATAAAAAAAGAGCTTGGTATTCACCTCTCAGCATGATTGGCATGTGAGTTGAATAGCCCCTAAGCTATATTGAATGTATGAAAGTACAAATAACCCTACAGTGATTTATATCACTTGTAGTGGAACAAAAAAAGGTGTTACAAGGCTTGACAGTCCATCAGCACAAGATTCAGTTCCTCTTTCGTCAAAACAATGGACCTTTGGAGTGAAAATGGTTGGCTACATTTTTAAAAATATATTTATTTGGTTCATTTTTGGTTCATCATATGGCAGCTTTAAACTTAATTCAGAAAAAATGTACGCAAACAAGAAACGAGGTTCAAAAGCAGCTTGTTGCTATGGTGACTTTTTGCTCCCCAGATTCTCTGAACTCCGTTTCCTGTTCCTGAACTGTAGATACAAACGCCGCCATGTGACTCTACAACCATCACATTTTCTCAAGCGCTAGCCCCACCCAGCCTCCAACATCCAGTACCCGGTGCTCCCCCACCCTCCCCTGCACCCCACCACCCTGCCTCTGCTTTGTTAAGCCAAGCTCGGAGTGCCATAGACATAGATGAAGGCGTGGAAAAAACACATGCCAAAAAGGCCCCCCTGCCACTCTCACTCTTTCACAGCGACAATGATAGGCTGTCATCACACGGCGATCAGCACTGTCACCCACAACATTGCAGTGCACAGTCACACATGTATACAAGCTCTCGCACGGACAGACACACGTGCACACACGCAGCACTCGCTCGCATATACACAGGCGTACATACGCACGGGACCAACGGCTGTGAATATCCACACCAGCCTCGACAACACTGACAACCAAGTCACTGCTGTCACTTCAGTTATTTTTACACTGGAGCTTGACAACACATCAGAAATCCCTCTCGCTATGGGAACAACATGAGACCACTGCATCAAGCCCATTAGATGCCACGTGTCACATCAAATATCTAATTATCTGCTATTCAATATTCCCAATTAAGTTAGAAATGTTCACTGCGCACATTCACACAACAATTTACCATAGTGTGCGTGCAAAGTAAGATGATAGGGCTGGTCTAGCTGAGAGGAAAACAGACAAAAAAAAAAAAGCCAGCTGCACTGCTGTCCCGGTGACAGTGAAGAGGCTGAGGTGGATCTTGTAGAGAGTTATCGCTTGCTGCGCTTCAATCTTGTTTTCTGCAAATAAAACGTGACCAGAGACAAAGAGAAACGGAGAGTGAGAAAGGGCCAGATTTTCTAGGATTTTTGTGTCCAGAAAGGTGGAGTGGAGGTGGAGTTAACTTTTTTTTTCTGGCCCTGGCTGCTGTCAGCAAGCAGAAGGCAGCCACATGATGAGTCTGATTGGCGGCCGATGGCGAAGAGATCAGTCGCAGGGCTCTGAGATGGATGCCATCTTGGCCGGCTTGTGATGTGCAGTTTGTCGCCCAGGCTTCACCGGGAAGGAAAGCCTTGAAAATACTGCTGGCTGTCACTCAAAGAGAAGTGTGCGAGAGCTCCAAAAAAAAAAAAAAAGAAAAAAGAAAAACCCTTCATCAAATAGATTTTGATTTTTTTATCTTTTCCTTTCACAGTCATTTGGATATGAGTGTTACAGTAGTAAAGAAAAAGTTTAACAATGCCTGTTGTTGGTTACAATCAGAAGCCTTATTGACCTGCAATTGAAAAGTTTCCTTAAAAGACCTAAATATAAGAAACAGCTCACTACCAGCAAGAAATGATTGCAGCGAGCCTGACACAGATAATTTGGGCCATCCCTAACATACACTCTCTCTCTCTCTCCCTCTCCCTTTTTTTTTTGGCGTTTTCTATTTTATAATAATTTACCACAATCAAATACAAGTCTTCATGCAGTATGTTAACAATAAGTCAGGTCAACAACAACACTTTGGCAGGGCAAACAGCATCATCAAGGACACATTTCATTCAAACCACAAACTATTTATCCTCTTGCCATCCAGCGGGCGCTACAGGAGGATTTGCTCATGCACCAACCGAAGGGAGCAGTGAAGGAGCAGCTTTTTCCCTGAGGCCACAACACCGCTGAACTCTACTCTAGAGATAAAAACTTCATTGCACTCTATTGGACTGAGCTAGTACTGCTCTGTGCACTGCTTCTTTCTGCTCCATTTGCACTACTGTGATCCTAAAACAAAATATTACAATATCTGAATTATCTGTGTATTTGTGCCTCCCTCCCTAAAACGCAATGCGTACTGACTCATTGCTCTTACTACCCACTTACTATGATACCATAATGTATATGGTATCACAGGTGCTTCACGTGTTAACTGTACATATGCTATTTATAGCATGTAATTTATAGCTCTTTATAATTTATATCACCATTTTGCTGCTGGACATGCGTTTTTACTTTCTAGATCTTTCTGTTAGGTTGTGTAGAAACCTAATAAAAATCATATGATTAAAGTAGGTCTAAATACTATTAAAATGCAACTTCAAATGGACAACAAAAAATAACCCTATTCACCACATCATTAAAAAAAATGTGGGCAATAATGAGTACCCCCAAGATTCAAAAGCCTGAACTGTCTTTAGCAGAAACGGCTTGAAGTAGTTGTTCTCTGTGTGACTTTGTCTCTCACAACATAGTAAAGGAATTTTGACCATTTCAGAGTATTACCTCACTTCATTTACATTTGTTCATTCACTCATGCGCAACTCTCTAAAGGTCCAGCCACAGCATTTCAATTAGGCTGATACCTGAACGTTGACTTGGCCATTCAAAGACCTCTACAATACTTTGGTGCACAAAAGAGTTCATGGTAGACTCAACAGTTGCAAGGTGCCCAGGTCCTTTTACTGCCGAACATCTCCAAATTCTCAGCCACCTTTGTGCTTGACGGTAAATATGGTGTTGTTTCTTCTGAAATGCTTTGTTTGGTTTCTACCAAACATAGCGCTGCACATTAAGGGAACATTCTGGAGGTAAAACAACCCCAGGTCAATAATTAGATGGTAAGGAGTCTAAGTTTCATCAGGGGCCAAAACAATGTGAACTGAAGGAGTTTTGAGTTAGAATGAAATATGTGTTGCTATATTAAGACTCTGACAAGATTAAAAAATGTAATTCCACTGAAGTGATAATGCATATTATGGTCCCTTTAGACACAGCAAAGTAATTTGAACTTTTTATGTGTAAAAGAAAATGTGTATAAATGACAACACAGAAATCTCCATCTGTTCTCTGGCATTTTGTCTTAAGTTTGTACAATACGTATACAATGGTTTGTCTGCTGTCAATAGACTGAAAAATGGTTCACGGCCTCTGATTCTAATTCTTGCCTATTTTGTCATAAATAAATAAGTCAAGATCTAGTTCTACTGAAAAAGAGGCCATGGACTCTCCTTCTTTTGTGTCTAAAGACAGAAATCGGTGGTTGACTTGTATGTACTTATGACAAGATGTCAATAACTAGACAGAGATCTCTGTACAAACAGCCCTTTTTTAATACTTTATGTGCATAATTGCCATTTCTTGCGAAAAATAAACCCCCCCCCCAAAACATTTTCACTCAAAACTGCTTCAACCCATGTTGTTTTGGTCCATAGCAAAAGTTTACACTCCTTACCAAATAATAAGAGACAAAGAGTTGATTAAGATGCAGATTTGTTAAATTTAAGTCATGAGAGAAGATGCTTCCTCTTGAAAACCCATCCAAACAAACTGAACTTGTTCAGTCTTCTTGTAATTGTGCTGTCATGGACCATAACATTTAACATGCACAGAGAGGCCTGTAGGGTCTGAGATGTAGCTCTTAGGTCAAGAGCTGCACACTCTGACCTTGGGGTAAACTTGCTGGGCCATGCACCACTGGGCCAATTGGAAAATGTGTGTTTTCCACATGTGAATAATCTTTCACTATAGATCATTTAACTTCTTACTGTTTTTAAATGATTTTTTAACCCTCTCCAAATTGACGTGGAGCAACAATTGCTTCTCAAAGACGATTGCTTATATCTTCCCCTCTTGGCATTGTGTTTACACACAGCTGAATGCTCAGGAGGAGCAAACTGTCAAAATATCTGCTTTTACTGAAGTCAGCACACCTGCTCATGCTTAATTCATCAAGGGCTGATGATTAGCAGCACCTGGATACAACTTACTCTCTTAAATCATGTAGACGCAATGAGGGGGAATTTAGCATTATCCACATAGCTTTTATTATTTTATTTATTTTTTTATTTTTGAAAAAAATGGCACTGTGCAAAAATCATAGTTGTTAAAGTTGTTGTTCATTTGAACTTGTGTTTGTCTAAATCTAAGACCCGCAATACACATATTTATTCGGGATGCAACAGTAATCAGTAAAATACCGAACCGTTCGGTACGACCTGCACGGGACAATACGCTTTTATGTCCTACATTATTTATGTTCCAATAACTTTGCATTGGACTTGCACGTGAGCGTACGTGCCTTTTTGGCAACAGGCCCACCACTTCATGTCAATGTCCACTCGCCTCGGCTCACTCACAGTGACCAGCCTATCACACTTTCGCCGGTTGGCTGCAGCTCATAGATGCAGAAAAAAAAAAAACAAGCAGGCATGGCCAGCAGTAGCAGAGAAATGGGGAAAAACTTTTTTTAATCACCGGTGTGGGAGCATTTTGGTTTTGCTGTTGAATACACCGGCGAGGGAGTGAAAACAGTTAACAGTTAACAGAACGTTATCTTCCACCTCCCTAAACCCGCGATCTTACCTGCGTAAGATCCAGTTGTTACCAGTTGTGCATCTTGGCACAGCTGATGTGCTTTTTAAAATGCTGCAGAACGAATCATTGGATGCACATTTAAAGATCACGAACAATTATTGTTCCTATCCCTCCTCGACCACCAACAGTTTCAGACATATCGGAAATAAATTCCTGCATCCAGCCTTTTACAGCTTGACACCAGACAGAGAGATCTCCTTGGTTTCCTCCACAGCAGACATCTGAATGAGAGCTGCCACAGCTGCACATTTATTCCATTTGGATGCCCTCTTTTACGCGCCGACTTCCCAGTTGCGCTTTCCGCAAACTCAGTATCTTGCAATCGCTTGTTTAGGGTAGCGGGTGGTCTGAAACTGTACCGAATCCGTACCGAAACCGTGACACTAAAACCACGGTACAGACCGTACCGTGAGTCACCTGTACCGTTGCACCCCTAATATATATATATATATATATATATATTTCCACATAACAAAGCATAGCATTAAGAGAAGGGAATTAAGTTTTGCACACGACTGTATGTGCTAAAAGGGGATTGTAGTGGTCTCTTTACAGGCTTTAAACAAGCTCCTCAAGAAAATGTCACACATCCAGTGATTTTTGATATGGTGTCGCTCATAATTTTTTCTGAACGGACTTCAAGGGAGAGTCTTTGTGAAAACTTTACAGCAGCTGCATGAGAATTTGGTTTGAGCGATGCTCTCTCAAAGGCTCCTCAGCGTGTCTCAGATGCATTCACGCCACCATAATTTGAAGCTCTCCGCTTGTGATCAGACCACCCACGACTCACACTAATGTTGTTAACGAATGAGCAGGGCCATTTTCCATTACTTTAACCTCTGCCTATTAGAAAGAAAGATTTTATTTAAACAAAAGCAAGAAGCGTGAAAAGGAAAACATATGCATGTGTTGACTTACAGCCACTGCTGTCATTTATTTTAATCTATCCTTAAAAAAAACCTCTTATATGAAAGAAACTGATATCTAAAGTAAGCATTCTAAAAACAATATTATGACACCTCTTGTGAAGTATTAGGACTTTAAAGGACATTATTGTAAATCCAAAATACTTTGTCTCTGCTTAAGTCTGAATGTACTTCTTAATTTCACAAAATGGAGTGTATATTTAGCTGTGGTGAAGAAGCAAACATCCATGAAAAGTATAAGTCAATGGGTTGCCCATACCTCAGGGAAAACCTCTCCCACCCCACGCCATTTTTCCCCATTAGCCCCTTGTTTGCCATGACAGAGTGGGATTAATAACAGTGTAAAATGTTCCTCTTCTGAGCATCTTCCTCTTTCAATTTAGTGACAAAACAGGCAAATGAAGCCTTTGCCCCATGTAGCTTTACCCCTCCTCCATCCATCCCTTCCTCCTATGAATGTTTGTAGCCTGAAGCCAGGATCAGCGGCTCATCACAATCGGAGGAGGATGGCGGGGTCAGCTTTGCCTGCAGGCCCAGAGGCCCCTTAGAGCCACAGTCGCTCTTCATTTCAACCCTCAACCAACATGCACAATAAGCGAAACCCTGGCTGCATCTTCTGACCAGGAAGTAACACAATAACATCAGCAATCAAATGAGAACAGAATCAATGTCTGGAAGTGTGAAAGAGGCTATTTTCCCCTTTTTCCTATAAGAAGTTATGGCCATAGATATCTACATTTTTGTAAAATATCTAGTAACACTTGAGAGGGTGTTCATTTGACCAGTATGAGTTGGAGTACTTTGATGTATGTATCCAAATCCTGACAGTGATGATAGGAGAATATAAAAATGTGTCACTAACATCTTGCAGTTGATTTGTATAATAATGAACACTTCCTTTTATGAATTTTTAAAGCAACTGTCGGTCTGTATTGTAAACAGGTGACTATGCTTGAGGACGTGGAGTTATTTTAATTTCTTTTGGCCCAGCTGATTTAATAATAAAAGGACTTCTTTTTAAAATTGGAATTATTTTCAGAAAGAGAAGTTGTACTAGTGTTCTTCAAATACAGTTTACCTGATGTAATATTTTTTTATAACAGTCAAAGAAGTATGACATTTTAAAAGTACTGGTTGGTGCGCTATGATGGATTAGTATTGTTTCTGTCATGCTGAAATACTGAAACCACTCTCGTTGTGATCTACAAACATTCCCAGAGGACATTCCCAGATGCTGTTCTGGCATAGAATACACAACCTGCACAAAGACGTGGATAAATGGTGTGATGTCAGGTTGCAGTAGTCAAGGAGGCTGGAAGATCAGTCGATTACAGTTGCAAATCATAAACTCTGTCTGAAGTCTTTGACTGATAATGCAACACTATTTAGTAATTTAACTTTTCTAATCCATGTTCAGTGTCAATATAACATTCAGATTTTAAAAGATGTCATAAGATGATCACTATTCATTTAAAGTTAGATATGATGTGTACCAGTATCCACTCTTAAACCATAACAGCCAAAAAGTGGATGAGATTAAAACTTAATCAAGATAGTTTTCTTGTAGCATTAAATGAAAGAAAACTGAAAATAAAAAAAAAAAAAAGCATGCAAAATGGTTACAATCCAACACAAAAATATACTAAGACTATTTTTTTTTCAACTCTGTGCGAGGTATTTCCATGTTTTCAAATGATTGGTATCAGAATAAAACCAGCTTCTGGTAACCTCACCTGCACAATGTGAAGTGATTCAGGTTGAGATGTTGAGGTTTAGATGCTGGGGTACAATTCTGCCCGTCACTTGTTTTAAGTAGACTGACAGTCATTGGAAACCATTTAGTTGATGTGCAGTAACAGGGCAAGTTACTGCAGATCTCCAGTGATGCTGTTTTTCTGCTGAAATACACACATGCACATTTACACATACTCATGCATACTCATGAAAATGGCACAAGGCTGTTTTTTTTCTGTCTGCAGTCAATAATCTCAAATCTGTGATCAGAAGGGTGATTGCATGTGGCTCAAGCTGTGCCCGGCCAGACCCCACGGACTCCATGACCACCAAACATTCACCTGTGAACTTCTCCCACAGGTCAGTCAGGAGACCCTCCCAGCCCCTGAAACAGAGCTCCTAGGATCCCTGAGGCATTCAAATTCCCCCCACACCAATAAGGTGGCGATTGATGATTCAACCTCAAACCTGCATGATGAATATTTCTTAAAATAGGGTATCTAGTACAACATAATCCAACATGGAGTGCTATCAAAGTAGTGGAAATGGAAGTTGGGTCTCTTGTGAACATTAGTACTTGTGTACTGGTTTTCTTGCAACTGCACAATTGAAGTATTGGCAAGTCCTGTCCCCTTAGTAACTGTTGCTAACTTGAATTAGGATTTTTAACCTTCCTTTTGTCAAGGAATAAGCAAATGTCACCTAAATATGCCATGTAGGAATATGAACAGAATCATAAAATTAAGATGGTTGGTAACAAGGTTGAACTGGACACGAGGATTTACAGATCACAGTACAAACGGGTGAAGCCTCATCTTAAAAGTCGTCATGATTGCAGATCCAAAATCAACAATGCAGTAGCAGTGAATGGTAAGATTAAATTAGTTTACATTTAATTAGGTTAATTTTAAAAGGCATAACTTTTTGATCGACTACGCTGCAAAACTTGCAAATCAAATGCTACATAGCTAGTAGTATATGATGGAAGTTATAGTTCTGCATAACTTCAGATTTAGCACTAGCTATCTAGTACTGCATCTGAAGTTATAACTTGGGTCTGGTACTCAGTAGCTCCATGATCTGAGGTAAACTCGCAACACTAAACATTTGTGTTTAGTAAAGCCTTGTTAGTCTAAACAGTAGTGTTTTAGGGCCAATAGTCATAGCTATGCTGCTGCAGGCCTACACTGCAGGGGGACACCAACATGATCCACTGAGTGGTGTCCTCACCTCTTGCCACTGTTCGGCTTAAAGGTTTTTCTTACTGACTAGATTTTTATACTTGCCATTTTTCTTTGATCAGGATTTAATATTATCATTTTAGTTAACAATATTTGTTCAGGGGCTGCCCGGTGGCGCAGTGATTAGGGCAGGTGGCCCATGTACAGAGGCTACAGTCCTCGTGCGGCTGGTCGCGGGTTTGACTCTCAGCCCAGATGACCCTTTGCCGCATGTCTTTCCCATTTTCTCTGCCCTGTTGCCTGTCTCTCCTTCACTATCAAATAAAGGACACTACTGCCAAGAAAACTTAAACAAAAAAAAACATATTTGCTTAGGGGTCATGCTCTGGGTCTCTGTAAAGCACATAGAGACAATTGCATTGCAATAATAGACGCTAGTGACAATTAACTTTATTTGACATTAGATCTAGCTGGCCAACTGGCAGTGCAAAAGCTTGTGTTGCTACATAAAAACTGTGATTACATTATTTTAGGTAGCAGAGCCAGGAGCTTTGATTTACCTTAGAACAAATGTTTACATCCTTGTCGATCTTTTGGACATAAAGTTGTTTTGTTTGGGTTCATGAAATGGAATAAAAAGCACCTCTATGAATATCTAGAATCGCTATTACAAGCACCCCAGGCCCATCAATTTACTATTTTTTCTGAAATTGTGCAACTGATACTCATTGCCATTGACTCATCTATGTTTGAGGGACTTAGTTATAGGTCAATTTGGTCAAGCCATTACAACAAGAAAACAGGAATAAGATACTTTGACAGAATAACAGTTATTGTGTTTTTTCATTGTGAAAAATTGACC
Source organism: Hirundichthys speculiger (assembly GCA_018398805.1). NCBI lineage: Eukaryota > Metazoa > Chordata > Actinopteri > Beloniformes > Exocoetidae > Hirundichthys > Hirundichthys speculiger. Next base: position 280,231 of record JAGFBZ010002535.1, on the reverse strand, counting down.
AAAATTGTCCAGCAAAAAAATTGTGTTCAAGTTCAAACTTAGGACTGCTGTTTTTCAGTTCCTTATTATCATTCATCCAGTCATTATTTTGACTTCTATACTGCTATACTTTACTACTGTATTGCTTTAATGTGCAGCAAAAAATTCTTGGGCATAAACCCATACATAAAATACAAAGATGCGTACATCGTACATATGGTGCTGTTGCCCACATTTTCCACATTACCATGGCCTTCCTTAATTGTTACCTGCTGAGGAGACCGTGTATGTCCAAAAATAATGCTTTTGGGGTAACATGCACACTGAAAACCAGTGTAGTGGGCTCCCGAACAAGCATCAATATGTGAATAAGTATGGGAGTGAGAACAGGTTGTGGATTATCCACGTCATTCTCCCAAATTCACCATTCACAGATATTATGGTATTTCAACGGCAACTGAGGTAACAGAGTAGCATTCATCATCACTATAGTTGCGCCATTAGAGACAAGAAGGTACAAATTAAGCTTTATAAATCTCACCCCAACAGACTGACTGATCAACTAGTCCCTTCAGCTCTTCCAGGATCCCATCAGATGGTACAAGGCACAAAATAAATGGAATATTTTTGTGAATGGTCAGAATGTGTTGGTGATGGTCATCCACAGACGGGAAAAAGCAGGATAAAGAAAACAGTCCTGAGTAGGGACTCTGAGTCAGGCATGTTGCTTGTAGCATTAGGAATTTCAATAAATTAAAAATATAAATTAAAGGTATGACTGAAGTACGGGTTCCTAAAAGGATGATCACCTTTGAAAACAAGCAACATTTTGGAGCCAACAAATGGAATGTGAATGCATTTCGAAAGCCTGGAAAATAATTTTTTTTTGGTACTTGCAAACAATATATACTCAGACAGCCATCATTATTAACTTTTGATCAAATCAGTGATTTTAATGTGTTAAATTTACAATAATTCAAAATGTTTTCAATGCTTTTTCTCTGTTTTTCTCCTCTGCTGGCTTTATAACTAGGCGAAGGGCATATCTATATGACTTTGGTCCTTAATGAGCCCTGTTCAGTATTTCTTTTTTAAAAAAAAACCAAGACAAGGTCCTTATCAGACGCTCTTTCCCTGGGGATTGTCACCCTTTGCGGAATACATCTCCACGTAAGAGAGATTTCCCTGACACAAAGGCATCTCTCGTCTATCTGCAAAGCTTTTTGAAGTGTTTATCCACCAGAACTGACAAAGAGCTGACTTTAATTAGCACCATCTCCCTTTTTACCCCCCGCCCACTGCCACCACTCTCCCCTCCCCCCTCCCCAAGTCTTGTCGGATTGCATAACTTCCAACTAAACAGTATATTAGGTTTTATTCAGTGATGTTTTTGAAGGATCAGTTCATCGAGAGAAGGAGATCGAGCTGACTGCTCTCCTCATTTATGGCATGTAATTAAAGCTAAATGACAATTCCACTCTGCTATTTAATTAACCACTTTAGAAAAAGCAAACACACATGTGGTATGGTAAGGAAACACACATTCACATCACACACAAATGAACACATGGAAACTAACTAAATCCAGACGGCAGACACACACAAACCATTGCACAGAAGCAGGTCACACCCCCAAAGTCTTATTAAACCCCATAATATTTCAATCTGGGGCTTTACTCACTTTGATAATATACAGAAGGGAAAGCCGCCCCTCCCTCAAATCTTTTTTTTTTTTTTTTTTTTTTTTTTTTGTCGGGGGAGTGTCAGTCAAGTTGACACCCTGTAAATACGCTTTCAAGCTCTCGTTTCAGTGATTCCCCCTACTGTCCAATCATTTGTGAGTTTTCTCAGTGTTAATGATGAAGGGTTTAATTCATCATAACAGTATTCGCACAACCTCTAATTAGCAGCAACACTCGTACAACAATGCCAGCGTTATCTCCTCATGCAAATGAGCTCTCAGTCTGTTGCGTTTGCTAATTTTATGAAACGGCAGGGTGATAACTACGCAGCCTGTGCTAATCTTCCCTGCGTTTAACCCTGGTTTTCATTTTAATCCGCCATCCATAACAAACACACAACAAACAACAATAATCCTATTATCGGCTTGATGATTCTTCTTCTTATGACTTTTTTTTATTTTTATACTCTAATTTAATCTCAATTATGGACAGAGAAAACACTGACAGATAAGGATTTCTTCTACACATTCATATTTTTACTCTAGATGAGCTTACTGAAGATAAAATAAAATTCCCCTGATGGATGCCTGGTGATAACGTCCACATAATTTTATATTATTGAGAATGAAGGCTTAAGTGTTCGCCATGTTGTGCTTTATACCACTATAGATCTTGGAATGTGAATGATAAAATTAAATTACCATCAGATGGAGGTGTTCATGTACAGTGCTCATAATCACTTCCTATGATAGTCTGCGATCATATTCATTAGATTTGTAAACGACAGGCAATGAGGAGCCAAAGCAGCTTTTGTATTGCTGTGGATGTGGCCCATCCATGTGGCGATGGGTGGCAGGGATCTGGCTGTTGTGACCCTTAGTTCACTCACCTTGTCCATATTGACAGCTCCTGCTATCTGGGCCCACAACTGTGAGGGATCCCTGCAGTTAGATTTGTGAAAGATGAATGCTTTGCATCTGTGTGTCAACATTTGAGTGTCTACGTGAACGTGTTCGCTCTTGCTGATTACTCACTTCACCTGTTGTCACTGTGGGAGAAAATATCAAATATTGCCTCAATTGCCTCTGACACACAGGAATAATGGATACTTCTGATGGTTAATGCTCTAATTTGGACAATGATTCACAGCATGATGTCTTTAGTCAGACACAAAAACTTTACCAAGTCATCCACTACTATTATGTGCATGCATGCGTATGTGTTGAATTATTTATATATAAAGTGAGACCAGTCGGAATAGTGTCCAACTTTGCACCAGAAAAAGACATATTTACATCTTAATATAAAAAAAAAGATCTGTATAGCTAGATTTCATAGCCATGACAAGTGCATTGGAGGTGAATTTTTATACCCCTCATCAGGGAACTACATCCACAAATGTATCCATAATTAGGAGCATGGTCTTTTGATTGGATAATGTCTCATCATTTTAGCTACTTTGTACTTTCTTGATTTGACTTCTGAGTTATGAATGAAAACAGTCCATGTACCATTCATTCTTTCCATTTTTAAATGGCAATCAATATGCAAAAAATTAACAAAAAGGGTCCAAAAAGGACCAATTTTTTTTTTTAAATATTTAATTAGTCGGGTCTATGTGACTGCAATGGACTGGCAGCCTGTCCAGGGTGTACCCCTGCTTTTTACCCAAAGAGAGCTGGGATAGACTCCAGCAGATCCCCGTGACCCGAGCTGGGACTAAATGGGTTTGGATAATGGATGGATGGGTTTACATGACCTGGAAATTATTGTCTTGCTTACATTAACGTGAGCTTTTCTAATCCATATCCATCCAGCCATCTATGATCCATCAGCCATGGACTATTATGCATTGCTCAGATAAACAAAACGTGTAACTCTGAAGGAGGAAGACATGTCTGTTTCTCTTCAGATCATGCCAAGCACAGAATCTTCTGATGGTCATTTTGAGTACTGGAGAACATCCATCTGCTGCAGTGCGCAAAATGTCTGTATGTGACATACTGGCATTTTACACTGCACCTGTTTAGTTCGGGCCAAATGGATTTTACTCATAAGTACCGTTCACTTAGGTTGTTAACACAACAACCAAACTCTGGTGCACCAAAACAGCCAAACCGAGTGATCTGAGGAGGGAGTCTCCATACGGCTGTTGTCAAACTGGTGTAGTTTGCTTGTGGTATGAAAGCTCCACGACCTCGGACCAACCCAACTACAGGGTGTGCAACACATTAAAGCTAACATGTTTGAGCTACATTACCTGCACATTGACAAGTAGGTCAATTTCCAGGTCACATAAACCCAACCAATTAAATATTAAAATTAAATATGGGCTTGTGGCCATTTTCTTTTTTTTGTTTTGTTTTTCAATTTTGATCTTAGCCTAAAACTTAAAGTATGAAAAATAAGGCCTTTTTCATTGTTTTGGTATCTGATTCAAAAACAAATAACCAAATAACAGCCTGAAGGAGCCATCTTTGTCCCTGGTTGAAGGCTAATAGCCAGGGCTAACCAGAAGACTCCAGCCATATTTCTGCTAGCTCATCGGCTTCGACCTTTTGTAGCAACTGGGTTCTCCAGTTGAAGAAACTTGTACTTGACTGAACAACTGAGCATCCCAGTGGAGTTCTGCTAACCTTCATTTAAACTCTGGCATCAATCATCTTACGCATTGTTTTGGTATAAATGTCTGACATAGTTCAGCCTGGTGGTAGTTTCCATTAATCCTCCATTTTGTGGTCCCAGTGCACATTTTATTTGCTGTGAGTGGGCACATTGCGGGTGATTTCCATCCTGGGTTGGTCCAGGTTCTCCTCATCTCATTCTGACAAGCCTCTGTCTTGAAGGTACATTTAGAGGTGTGGATGTGTATTGTTTCAATATCATTTTACCCTATTTTTGTATGAATGAAATCCATGGAGTTACTGTTACACAAATATAACAGAAATTGTTTCATAAATGAACACCTTGATATCTGGAACGCTGTCTCTGGCCTTTTAGTATGAATGAACCTGTTAGTGCCTTTCTGTATTTAAGGTGGTACTGCGTAAATGAAATTATCTGGATGAATTTCCCAGAGTGGGGTTGTTGTGGTAAACATGACTTCTACACAATTCTTGGCATAGGCTAAGCTAGCCAAGCTAAATTGGCTAACTTTAAAGGTGTGTTTTCCAACCAGCTTCCAGGCCAGCTCGTTCTGCCCTTTATGGATTCACTGGGGTTGGGCAAAGTCAACTGCTGCCAGGATGCCGCGCTGAGTAACAAGAGGCTTCGAAAGTGTTCTTCAGGGAGTTTGAACAGTTCATTTTTTATACAGTCTGGTTTGTTACTGCTTGTTGCTATGGACATCAGTTGGTCTTTCAGTAAACCGTTTTCTATTGTGTTAATGCAGAAACACTTCTTTAGCTTTAAGGGCTAAAAGTTTAAGACTTTGGTCACAGTTAAAATGTACCAAAATGGAATACGACATTTATCAGCCTCCCCCTTTTGTCTTTGTTATGCATAACAGAGGATGAAGTATTTCTGCTTGAGTAATCAGTCCAAAGAGTTAACAACTGTAGGCCTGTGTACGATAACAGTTTTTAGATAAAGTACATTTTTTGGCAAGGACTTTGGCACAAGGCACCCAGTCATAGTTGCCATATGGCCCAGAAAATATCTTTGATTGCTATTCCTCAGAACAGTGTTTACAGTCAATAAGCTAAAATAGCCATACAGATCTTTGACACAGAATTTAAAAGATGAAAAATAATATTGAGAAAACAAGCAGTTTTACCATGCAAAAGTTAGGTTCACAGTATATATTTTATAATAATGCAATGATATCAAACGAATAAGCATCATTACTTACTGAGGTGAAGCTCAAGATGATACAGTATGTCACAGCCAGTTTGTTTACATGACTGGGTCAGATAAGACAACTGCAAACATTATGGGTGCAGGTGTCAAGTGTGTGGTTATAAAGAGGCAGGGCAGGAGCAATTGTCGGGGGTAAAGAGCTGGACATCTAATGGATTGAGCTTTTGTGGATATGGCTTCTGATGAGGTCCTCCTTCCTCTCACTGTGCCCACCAGCCATTTCTCTTAAAGATGTAATGACATCTCGTAATTAGCATAATCTGCCAACTTGTCTGCTGTTTTCAGCTGTCACAGTGTATTTGTCTGAGCTTGGCCAATTACAGCCACAATGAGGGGTGGGGGTCTTCAACTGGGGCAAATAGAGGCTCACATGATCAGCCACATCCCACTGGCTGTTAGTCTATATTTAAGTGCAATGCATTGTTAACAGCATTAAACTTGACAATGGACTGTAAATCAGCTGCAGGGAAGCTTTGTTGCTTATGCTGGCTCAGACATTCACTGAAGTCTGAGTTAAACTCAAAATCACTCATAGTGGTTTTGCATGGAAAAGCAGGGCATTAAATTATCTCCATGCCCCAGAACTGATACATGAGATGATGTGAAAATAACAGCGGCTATAGAAGAGCCATAAACTAACATGATTGTATTGTGGCATTTGATTTTTTAAAATGAATGTAACTGTCCAGAAGTTTTATCTGCCTATCAAGTCTATCAAGACACATCATTATATATAATAATTCATTTAGTCATTATAACTGATTCAATGTAATGTGTATGTGTATATATATATATATATATATATATATATATATATATATATACACACACACACATACACACACGTGTGCACGCGCACACACACACACACACACACACACACTTTTACTTTTACACACACTGTGCTGGTACCTTTCAGGGGTCTTCTATCACTACGACTGGCAGAAATCAGCCAAAATGATCTGTTTATGTCTTGCTACAACTGTGTGTCACTCTATGGCACTACATCACACATGAACAATGATGAAATGTGCTCGCAGAGCTAAAATGGACACCATGGCAGAGATGACTAAGAGGTTTAACATCAGCAAATGAGAGAGTGACCAAGCAAAAATCAAACAAGATTGGACAGTGTCATAGAAGTGAAATAACCTCCACACCTACAGGAGAACCAATTGACCTTTCGGTAAGCCCCGCCCCCTTCCTAGTTACTGTTGCTAGGTCGGACAAACTTACTGCGCCTGCGTTAAGGACTGTGTTATTTCGCTATTTTTCAAATGTGTATCATTAGTGTTAATATTATAGTATAATAATGCCATTGGTGAAATATTGCTGCTGGGGACCTGCAACAGTGACTCAGGGTGTCCAGAACGTTTGGAGGGGACATTTTTTATTCCCTTTCCCAAGCTGAAAATGCAGGCTGTAGGTTAAGTTGTGTCCGTCCACGCAAGCAAGTGAACGTGGAGAAAGTTACAAAACACACCTACATTTACTCCAAGGTAATTTTACTTTGTTTATTAGATGATTGATTTAGTAAAAGTAATAATATGATTTAGCGGCAAGGAGGGTGATGAGTTACTTTCACTATGGACCAGAGCTAATGCTGTGGTCCATAGTGTCGATGACTTCTCCACCATGGACCAGAGCTCGCTAGCCAGCTTTAGGCCTACCTTGTTGTCTACAAATATACAGTCATGGAAAAAATTATTAGACCACCATTTTTTCTTCACTTTCTTGTTCATTTTAATACCTGGTACCACTAAACGTCATCATGTGACTAAAACAGACAGAAAAGAAAACACTGAATGCATAAAAGCAGTGTTTTTGGCAGTACAACGCCATAGCTATTGATGTAAAAACTTAAGTGATTTAGGTTATAATCAAGAAAACCATGGAAAATGGTAAGATATCAGCTCTTAAATAAAACTCTTATGAACAATCTTTGTGGTTATCGTTATGTTTGTCCAAACAAATGTACCTTTAGTTGTACCAGGCATTAAAATGAACAAGAAACTGAAGAAAACAAGGGTGGTCTAATAATTTTTTCCATGACTGTATATGGCCCTGGATATATATTTTGTTAAGTATAAGGTGAGGCTTGTGATGTTAACGTCACTTTATTAATTATATTAAAACAATGCTGCGACTGTCTCATGTTAGCATAGCTCTGGTGTGTGATAGACCTATGGACCAGAGCTAATGCTAACAGAGAGACGTTTTCACTCATCACCCTCCTTGCCGCTAAATCATATTATTACTTTTACTAAACGGTGGTTAAATCAGTCATCTCCAATCTCTACATAACCATATACTCCCATATATGTTGTTTCTGCAAACACTCATAATTCTTTAACTCACATGGTTTAGGTTAGGTTTAGGTTTGAGGCTGAAAAAATTGAGATTTATTTCATAGAAAGAATCTATTGATTTAAGTGGAATGCACCGTGTAAATAAAATACTTTAACGTAGTGAATATATGCTAGTTTATATTCTGTAAAATTGTGTGACAAAGCCTTAAAAATGTGAAACATTCTTATTAGTTTTGGTGTACAAAAAATAAGTCAACAGAGCTAGCATGACAAGAATCTGTCTTTAAAGTCATATCAAACAAAAGAGGTTGCTTTTTTCGCTGTATCTAACATTGTGTCCTCTATCTGACTGCTGTCCCAGTTTTATGTAACCAGAGTTTAATACTATCTAATAAATTTGATTCCTGTGACATTTTCCATACATTCTTGTTAAAATGAGAGAAAAGCAGCTCATTCAGAAGCAGAATAAACTCACAACCAAACTGTCAGATTCTGAAGATGCTGAATTCATCAGAGTTGTTTTAATCCATCTCCATATGATTCCCGCCCGCTCTGCTATACATCCAAGTCTCAGCAGCCTTATATATAATGTATCTGTGCAGAAAAGAAATGGAGGTGACAGAGTCAGTAGTTACTATGATCAAATATCATAGCTGGAGGCTAACTGGGCATCAGGGCCCACTGACAGACACAATCCACAGGGAATGAAAGGAGGGAGAGAGCGGATGTCTGTAGTACACGGTAAAGGATGGCTGTGTGTTGGTATAAATCACCATTGCGGAGGCTAATCTCTCAAGGTCTCTGGCAGGATAAATACTTTGCTTATAGATCCAACAAGCCTCAGTCTCCGCCACTCATTGGGCACGCTCAGTAGGCACAAGGCCTCCCTGGGCACGGTACTGCCTTTCGCCCCTAAATCATTCCTCATTCTCATCTTTTTTTCACTCCTCCCTTTTGACACTGAGAGGCTGAGAGGATGGCTGGGTGACTGGAAGAGGGATGAGAGAGATATTATTCTCATCTCTCTTTATTTCCTCACACTTCCCCTTACTGAAAAAAAGAGTCTCTCTCTCTCACGCTCTCTCTCTCTCTCTCTCTCTTTCGGCAAGGCTTTTAATCTCATATCTGATCGTAAAGTCATATTTTTCTTCAAATGAGAGAGTAATTTGGAAGGCAAGGAAGAGCCTATTCCTTTTCTTACTCTTACAGTGTCACCTGTCTCTGGATTTTTGGTGACAAAAACACAGCACACGTTCTTGAAATGAGGTGAAAAATATGCAGATTACTCACTATTTGATTATGAAAAAATAAGAGAAACCGTCATCTTTGTCTTGCTCAATGACAAATTCTTTTTCACTTCTTTCATAAAAGATAAAGACATTACCAAGACGCCCTTAAAAAAAAACAGTGCTTTCTGCAGTTTACCAATCATTCAGCTTTTTCTGGCTCTCCCTTAACTTTTCCAGCACACAAGTGGGAACGTGGAGATCAAATTAGCCTCCCTCCATTGTTTGTGCAATGACAGACTACATTTTCTCGATTGTTTAAAACCTTACATTTGCAACTTGCTTTCCATTCGGTACATTTTGTATCTGAATGTCCCCCGTTTCACCCCTTTCATCACACTGGCGGTGAGGTAAAGACATCCTTCCTGTCACTGCAACCCCAACCCTCCCCTTGCCTTCCTCTTATTCTCCCTTCTTCTTCATCTCTCCCTTGTTCCCTCTCTCAGTAATCTGGTCCTGTCTGTAACAGTGGAGTCGCCGCCTGATTGAAACAAACGGCCGCTGATTGCTGATCAGCCAGCTGTAAAGCCTGGCAAGGATATGAGCTAATGAAAAAATGGACCTGATTTGAGAGGCACCGAGCGTCGCTCACCCTGCGAGCCCTGCTGTCCCCTGCTGTTACCCTCTATCCCTCCATTCTTCCCTCTTCTTCCACCCACCACCTCATCCCCCGTCACCCTGTCTGCTTGTCATTGTCAGCTGTCCTTACTGGGGGAGAGAGGTAAACTGAGGGAGATGTAGCGGATGGGTTGGGGCTTGTTGTTTAATGGAGGTTAAAAAGAAGAATTAGCAGTCACGTAGAGGTGGGGCTGTTTGAAAGAGTCTGTTTGCATTTATATCCAACAGTGAAGGTCTTTTACTGACCCCCTGATTTTTTTTTTTGTTTTGTTTTGTTTTTTTTTGTTTTTTGGATCAAACATCTTCATTGCACAAGAATCCTTAGAAATGTGGATAATTAGTCTTTGACACCGATAAGAAGAGCAAGAATTATACATGAATAGTTATATATCCTGGCTTTAACATCCAAAATGGGACTCTATCACATCATGCAATTGTAGACGTAGAAATAATGCCTTATGATGGTTTATTCACATTTTCATAATTTCTCCTCCCATTTTAACACATACAAAGGCACAGTGCAGCATACTCTGACCCTCCCATCTTGTAGGGTCACCGCTAAAGTGGGCAGTGATTGCCTGTGGCAGTTCATTAGAATTGGTGATTTTGTGAAATTTAAGTACAAAAAATAAGAGAAAACAGAAAACATGTACACAGACACATGTACATACAATATATACACACATAAAGGCACTACACACACAGACACGAGCACACACACACACACACACACATCTACAACGTCAAGACGATAAATTTAAATCTTCATGACCCTGTGTACACAAAATTAGCCACAGGGCCAACAGACCTGCATTAGAGCAGTGCACGGTAAAAGAGAAGAACTCTAATTGGGGGTCATTATTTAAGCTGAGAGAGGGGAAAAAAAGGCTGAAGACTCTCATTTTCACTCCTCTTTCTCCTTCTTTTTATTTGACAGGCGCAGTAAATTAAGAAAGTGGTGATATTTAATACCTTTTAACCTCCCAGAGACAGTTTTCTGATCAATTACTAGAGCAGGCTGTAATTGTTAGCCTGGATAATGATTCCACATGTGAGAGAGCAGCGTTAAGATGAAGCCCTGAGTGCAATTACCTTAAACCCTTCAAGTGTACTGGTGTCTGGAGAGGACATTATGGAGAAAGAGAGAGTTGGTAAGACAGGCAGAGAAAACCTGCAGAGAGAGGCTGCCATATGAAGAAGAGGATGATCTGAAATCATCTGGCGGAGAGGGGTAAACCCTGCTCATAAACCTAAAACATACTGACGGATCAAATAACATGCTAAGGCTTGGCTTTGGTCTCTGAACGTGACTTGAAAATGTAGCACACTGAGTACTTGGTGTTAAAGCCTAACTATTCCAAAAAGAAGAAAGAAATACAGAAATTATGCCAGTTGCTTGTGTTTAGTGGTGACAACCGAACATTAGCATGCTGAATATTATGACTACGAGCAACACCAACTGGTAAACTGCATTTCACTCAAAGAACTGATTTAAGTACACACAGCCCGAGACGATTCAAAAACAAGGAAGACCTCTGAGAAGTCATTTCGTGTAGGGTTGTTCTCTGCAGCTGACAAGGTTGTTTAGGAGACCAGCAATAGTGAACATGTCTCAGCAGCATACTCACGCAAGGCATGACAACACTAAGGTCCCACATCACTTTTGATGCCAAACGAGGAGTAGTTTTGGTTTTAACTCTGACTGACCAGTGGAAGGTGGCTCCAAAAGCACGTCAATTTCTACTGACTTCTTTAACTGATTTTGGGTTGGCTGAATAGCTGAAATGAGAAGTTGCTGAAGTCTATTGGTACCTGCAGTCACTCAGCTCACAACTCACGGGCTATAACGTTAGGGTTGCCCTGCCACGTGGCCAAGCCAAGTGATGGTCCAGTCCCAGTGGAGATTCTCATTTCAAAATGGTTGGCAGCTCTCATTTTGGATGTCTTTTTGGTAACAGTGTTTAAAATTAGGATTTCTGGACAGATTTGATCAGAATGAAGGTAAAGAAATATTAATTAACGTCACAAGTTGCATAAGCTAAGCCAGCCAAGCCAAAAAAGCTAACTTGCAGTAACTGAACTAAGCTGAATGTGTTCCAGCTGCTCAGGCCTGCTTGTTCTGCTAGCTTGCAACATGGGACTGCACAGTACGAGGAAGAAAAAGCTTCAAAAACATTCTTCAAAAAACCCTATGGGTGATGTACCATGGGAGTTTGTCCAGTTCTCCTTATACAGTGTATGAGCAACACGAATACAAAACAAAACAATGGAAACTAAATAAATGACCAAAAATATACTGTCTTATGAAAAATAAGACAGAACTGTACTGTCATTATCTTAGCTGAGGTTTAGAGTTTAACCTGGTGTTAAACCTCAGTGACACAAGAAAGTCACATGACCTGAGCACCTGTGGTTTAACCTGCAGCTGAAGATTTGCTTCATCTCAATTTTGTTGCAACTTTGGAAGATTTCACATCAATAGGAGCAGGTCTCTTTTCATGCATGTTTGCTTTAACCTGATACAGATAAGTCTTTAAAAGAGATGAAGTAGATATGTATTTCATTCAATTATACACACTAACTTAGGCCCATATACTCAGAAAATCTAAAAAAAGACCAAAAAAAATTAGCCTACAAGCCTAAATCTTAAGATCATAGCGTATTTCAACATTCTAAAGTTAAGTTTTGATCCCCATAGTCCAATTCAGCAGTTGGCAGAAGGGTTACTGCAAAAACAGAAGCTACAAATCCAAAGTCATCTTCAGCTTTGTGTATACTTTTGGTCTCCAGCTACTTCACTGAAAAACGGCTGAACAGTTGAACAAATTAACTCTGATATTACAGTTTAGGAAGTGTCGCATTAAAGTGTAGCTACAGTAGTCACGTGCTAACCAACAATGCAGCGGACACATTCAGTACACCCACTGGTACAATTACAAAAATTTATTTTTGTCCAGCAAGGAAACTTGGTACCATTGGTGCAGTTGGAAATGACCAGCAGCTATCATGGCAACAGAAAGTACTGCTCCTCCTAGAGCTCAAGAACCAAGAAAAGACACCTAATTGTCTTCTATTCAAGTAATACCACAAACTGAAAGACTGAGAATCTCCTACAACATTTGGCTAAAGTCTCAATCTAAATCTTACCCACCATGTCTACATGGGAACATAATTTGATTACTATTTTACCTGACGGCAATATCCATCCGTCCATTATCCATACCCTGTTTAGTCCTATCTAGGGTCACGGGGATCTGCTGGTAGGGGTACACCCTGGACAGGTCGCCGGTCAATTCGCAGGGCCACATGAAGACAAAAAAAAACATGCACACGCACAATCACTCCTACGGGCAAATTAGGACCACCAATTAACCTGACATGCATGTCTTTGGATGTGGGAGGAAGCCGGAGTATCTGGAGGAAACCCACGCAAGTACGGGGAGAACATGCAAACTCCACACAGAAAGGACCCCTGCCGAGGTTTGAACCAGGAACCTTCTTGCTGTGAGGCAACAGTTCTAACCACTAAACCTTGATGGTAATACTCCACTGTACAGATTCAGCTTTCATGAAAGAAAATAGAGTAAATTGTTAAAAATAAAATAAATTGAGGTAGAATCCCTGGCTGACTCCATATGTAATGTTCTAAAATAAAAAAAAAAAAAAATTGTCAATTTTGGCATTCACAGCTAATATTTCTATCCCTCCAAAGGGTTAAAAAAAGCCAGCTATTGTAGGTCCATTGCAAAATACCTGCTTCAACACTGCTCTCTGTGGGCTCCTGCTGTTTGTCAGTATTGTCCCCCATATTATCTTAAGAAGTAATGAAGTAATAAGTACTGTCTGACTTTTTGACAATGAAGGAACGGAAGCAAATAACACTGCATAAGATAAAATCTAGCTTGGTAAAATATAAGGCACAACTTTTGTGCATATTTTGCCACATGCTATATCTACTGGATACAGTATTCCCTCACACTTCGCGGTTAATGGGGGCTGTGAGCCCCCCACGAATGGTAAAACACCGTGATGTGGATGAACATGTACATGTACATACAGTATACATGTACGCACGTACACAAATCTACGGAAGGTACACTCACTTTGACGATTCTCCTCTGTGAATGGCTGACAAGCGCAAGAGATGGTAGATGCAGGGACACGTGTCAGCCAATCAGCATACAGACAACCGACGGCACAGTAATGCCCGTCATAGCAGCCAATCACAGGACCTCGAATTTTCGTTCATGGGGCATCCCGTGTAGGTTCTGCATAACTGTGGGGTATACATAAGAGTGCTCTTATGTCTGTTTAACGCAACACACCCCCAATAGTGACTTTCTATCAGTAGTTGTATTCACCTACTGTAACTGAATGAAAAGGAAATCTTAGCATCTTGATTGTGGAGTTGTGTTTCCACGCTAATCTGCAGGCATCTACTGCCATATCAGTCTTAGAACACAGGACAGTTTTGCATTTTCTTGATAAACATCAAAAGAAAAAGAGTCAAAATGTCGCACTCCGTAGGAAAATTATAAAATAAAAGCCCCATTTAACTGAATATCTTATTCTGCATTGATATCCTGGGACACGTAAAAGTCAAGTGTGTTTCAAAAATTTGAACAAATCCTTTGCATATGGCTGTAGACATTTTTTTGTATGTAAATGAACAAGAGGACTGAAATTGTAAAACTTGATCTAAGAATAACTCTTTAGATCCATCATGACTCTGACCATCTTTTCTTTCATCACAAATCTTGTGAAACGTGTATTCCAGAATAAATAGCCGCAAGAAAATGTAGAAAAGTACAGGAGTCAAAGCATACATTCCTTTTTGTTCATAAACCACAAGCATAAAAAATAGTTTGCTTTACAGCTTTCACAAAACCTTAATTTGTTACTTTCCAACCTTGAACTGTTCTGCTGTTTTGCATAAAGTACAAGATTTACCAGGGGAGGTGGAGAGAATGTGAACAAATAGTGAAATTTCAAACAAACAGAATGCTTGATTTCTTCAAATATTGAACAGTTGGTGGTGTTATGTGGTTCGGTGACCCAGCGCTCACAGCAGGCAGAGCAGAGTGGCATGGCCTGACCTCCTGTCTGTGGCAAGGCTGGCTGGAGGCTGAGGAGAGTTGAGAAACAGAGAGAAAAGGAGACGAGACAGGCAGAAAAGGACAAAGGCAAATAAAATACCAGACGCCTGCTCAAGAAACACACACAAAACTAAACTAGCATGAACCTGATGCCATCCCACCCTCCAATATCAAATATGTTAAGGCCATCTGTTTTTTTTTTTTTTTTTTTTTGTTTACACCAGTAAACAACAATGCACTGTCAATACCAACAGGGCTGGGTGACTGCACTTGTTTAAAACTGAACTGAAATAAGTTTCTGTAGTGTTCGAAGTTAAAGGTCCACATTTGCTGTATGTGAATGAGGTGAACAGTATACCCTCTGTCTCATTCAAGAAGTGCTGCTTTTGCCAGATAATTTCCATTAGGCTTTCACTTTGTCCACCCTCTTGTACTGTTATTTGTGAAATGGGTAAATTTTTGTTTTCAGATGCAAAAGCTTCCTGTCTCGTTCTGGGATGAAACATCTTCCCATGCTATTACAAATGTTGACACCATGCATAGACACACTATTTACGACACTTAAGATAACCTATACTTAAGAGCCTAATCACACAGGTATGATGTCTACTTTCACAGACGCGAATGAAGAATAATAGACTTCAACTGTACTTCTAAATATGTCCAACTTCCATTGCTGTGTTCTGTACATAGACATCTGGACAAATATTCAACTGATGTCAACTGTAGGTTTCTACGGAGTAATTTTGAAGCCTCTTTTTTCTCATACAGTGCAACATTTTAAGATGCGCCAGCACTGTTCATTGTTAATCATCGTACGGACAAAAAAAAGAAAAAAAAAGTACAAAAACATTGTGTACACCGAAGGTGCCCCAGTATTGGAGGCTTACATTGGATTCATGCGGGTGCGTTGCAGCAATGCACGGGGATGATGTTGTTGACATTTCTTTGTCAAACCAAAAACAACCAATCAAATTTCTTTCTGCTTGCTACACAAATAAGCCGCATGCTTTCAACTAGTCCTGCCTACGTGTATGACTTTAATGGCTAGCCACAACTGTAGCCACAACTTGACTGGCTGACACATACGCTGAAGCGGAAAAAGTTGAAAATCCCCCAACTTTTGACGGAACCAACTCGATTGACAAGAACCCACAATTCATCACCCCATTTATGGAGACGGATGCAGACGATGCAAGCAACGTGTAGGTGTGAATACGTGCCCCCTTCTCTCTCTCTCTCCCTATCCCTATATATATATATATATATATATATATATATATATATATATATATATATATATATATATACAGTCATGGAAAAAATTATTAGACCACCATTTTTTTCTTCACTTTCTTGTTCATTTTAATACCTGGTACCACTAAACATCATCATGTGACTAAAACAGACAGAAAAGAAAACACTGAAATGCTCAAAAGCAGTTTTTTTGGCAGCTGATATCTTACCAACGTTTCCATAGCTATTGATGTAAAAACTTAAGTGATTTAGGTTTTATACATCAAGAAAACCATGGAAAATGGTAAGATATCAGGTCTTAAATACAACTGCTTTATGAGCAATTCAGTTTTCTCTTTGTGGTTATCGTTATGTTTGTCCAAACAAATGTACCTTTAGTTGTACCAGGCATTAAAATGAACAAGAAACTGAAGAAAACAAGGGTGGTCTAATAATTTTTTCCATGACTGTATATATATATGGTACCTCTACTTACAGCGTCTCTACATATGAAATTTTCAGGTTACAAAACGCCTCAACGGGAAAGTATTGCCTCTTGTTACGAAAGAAATTTCAGGATATAAAAGGCAAAAATACAGTACCCGCTGCTACTCGCAGCTCCCAGAGTTTACTGAACGTAAACATACTTGTTGGCTCTGTATCTCAGTTTGAAAGAGGTGCGTCCAAGCTGCTTTGCCATTGGCTATCGCTTAGCATCTTCCTGGCTTCCCATTGGCTAGGAGGGCCTCTTGTCTGTATGAACCCAGCAACCCAGGTAAACGAACAATTTTTACCTCCGCCAAGGAGGTTATGTTTTTGCTGGCGTTTATCTGTCTGTTTGTCTGTGTTCAAATAACTCAAAACGTTATGAATGGATTTTGATGAAATTTTCAGTTATCAGAAATGTAAAAAGGAAGAACTGATTTCATTTTGGGTGTGATCCGGATCCAGTGATCCAGAAATCCTGGATTCTGGATCACTTTCAAATTTTCGAAAATTGTTGCGCTTGGCAGAGGTCTGCGCTCTCCGAGTGCTTTTCTAGTTCTAACATGTATTTCTTACAGGTTTTTATGTCATTTCATGTATCATTTATAATTTATAAAAAAATTTCTGTGGACTCTAGGGTGTCTGATCATTCCTTTTTTTATGACAGATTTGTTGGAGAGAAACTAGAAAAATATGCCGTTACCAACTCCATCAACAAATGCAGATTGCTGTCTTGTTTTTTTTTTTACCAAAAAGTTGCTGCTACTCATCCAAAGGTGACTTCGACATAGTGCAAGTGTACCACTACTTCCACTATTCAAAGAGATGGCCGCCACTTAGAGCATGAAGTGTCCACACTCACTTTTCTTATCATTATGAGTGCATAATCTGGATAATTTGTGTGTACCGTGCAATGACAGAATAGTTTATGGTGAAATTCAACACACTTGTGCCCTCAATTGTAGGGCCACACAGTAAGGTCATCATAGCTGTAACAAAGTTTTTTTTATTTTTGAATTATTGTGTCACTGCGGGCTTTTAAAATTCCAGCCATTTTTGGAGTCCACGGGAGGCCTTTTGGGAGGCCTGACCTAATCAGGCTAGATTTCCTGTCTGAGTGCAGTTTGTTTTGGTAAACCTATGAGACTTAACTGTTTTGTAATGCGACCATCTGTGGCACACATATTAGGTGGGAGGATTCATTACTCACAAATATGATGGAGTTCTAGATGGGAGGTTGAAGACATAATCTTGTGAAGTTGATAGTAGATAGCAGGGTGCAGCGCGCATGTACAAGACCAGGAAACTGACAGTGATGGAGCACTAAACCATCCTTTTGTAAGTCTAATTTTCCTAATTTAATAGTTTGTCTTTCAGTTCTCTGGATTTCAACGCTCTCTCTTGCTTCACCATGTCTGGCACTGCAAAACTTAGCATTGCTTTGTTATACAATCGGTGATATGACTAATAGCCCACCAGCTGATCATTTGGCAGTAGGTTCTGTTTGTGTCCTATTTAAAATTCCAGTATTTAATTGTCACCTCCAGTTTGTTTTAACTACTTTAATGAGGGATATCAAACTTTACAGTATAACTGAAAATGTTAGCACCAGTTAACAAACATCAGTAACTCACAAGCATACTAGCTCAGTTCTTTCTCTGGTCCTCCTCATATTACAAATTAATATTCTCTCTGATAGCTGATCTTTCTTCTAATCCTTGTCCCGTCCTGGTTTCTCTGAAACTTGTTAGGGTCTAAATAGTATGGCTGTGGTTCATCAGGCACATGTGCATTTGTGATCTCTTCAGCATCAAAATTCCTGCATGGATCCATATTTCTATTATTACAACTGTTATTAAAACATGCACAAAACTCTAATAGTAAACATACCTAAATGTTACTTGGTACTTGGGTAGACAGCAATTCAGTTGTGTCCTAACTTTTCTTCATTACTTACCTTGACACCCTGAAACAAAACAGCCATGACAGCATTCTCCAGTGCCATGCAGTACCCTCTGGTATGTTGTTGGTAGGGGGATCGTCCTACAAACGAGATAATGACCCAAAACATAAAATCTGTGAACTGACTCTGTGGACAAACTTTCTCTGATGTCATCTACAGGTCTCTGAAAAGCAGCTTTAAAGCCCAGTTGGTATGAGCTAAAGTGGTCACCATCTTGGCAGGAGCTGAGTCCTCCCAACCCCAGGTTAAGTCAAAACATGGGTAACAGGCAGGATGAACAACCCTGGGACTCAGTTGCAACAGGCTCATCTTAACTCAGTTACTACAAGCTAGCTATACTGCTCGCTCTAATCTATGATGCTAACTCACCTTACCTTTCATTCGTTCTGATCTAATCTGTCCATCCGTAGTAATTTCAGATTTTGTCTCAGTAGTTTCAGTAGTGACATAGTGACAAAAAAGAACTGTCAGCAGTTGAAGTGAGGACTGCTGGAGGTGAAATGAGAACTGCAGGCTCCAGCTGGAGCTTTTGATCCAAGCTTTCCAGCCATACCCCAAGCCAGTTGTTGCTGTCTGTTAGCACAATTAACAGCCCAACAAGCCTTTGGAAAAATGAATATGCTTCAATTTTACTAACCGGATAAATGGATAACTTACACCAAATTATTTTGATGCTGAAGTCACTCATCCATCCGTCATTTGACTCCTACAATAAATGTAGTGGCATGAATTCGTTCAAATGGTTTTTGTCACACAAACAAGGTGCCAAATGATTCATATTTGAATCAAAGCATTTCAGCTGAGGAAAAATGATACAGTACGTAGCCCAGTAAAATAGACACACAGAACCATTAGAAATTTTAGCTTGGCATAATTACCGGCCATCAGAAAAATCCATTACATCAAATATCCCCAAAAAACATTCAACCGTGGTTTTTACATTTTTCTGTTCATTATACTATGATTATAAGTTTTATCTGATGAGCATTTTTTTTTTTTTTTAATGGTCAGCAAAGCACATACTGTTAACAGCCATCCCTTCATGGTTTTACAAAAGTGCAGTGACGTGGTGGAACAAGTTAGTGGAATGATGTTTCACATTCAGAGGTGCTGAAGTCCCTTGACTCTCCTGCTTTTATAATAGAAACAGACGAGGATGATTTACCTCCGCAGCCACTGAGATGATCCATGCAGCAGATGTTTTACACTTTCTGACCATTTATTTGTGGAGTGGGAAAGGAGGGGGGCCTGGAAAGGGTATAATTAGGATTTATGGACTGAATCTGCAGAGTTGCAAAGGCGACTGATGATCCCTCCTGTAAGAAGTGTCTTTGTGTGCTAGGTGAGGGATAACGGACGATGGCATGCTGACAAGGGCAAGGACAAGAAGTTAGATGTTTTAGCGTTGCTCACTGGAGCCCCTCATTCGTTTAGCACAGAAGAATGCACACGGACGTGAAAAATGCAGGTTTTTCCGATTTCTTTTTTTTTTTTTAAGTCATTTGGTTTGAATATCTACTCAACCAACTTCTGATTTTAAAATAATCCTGCCCCCCCCTCCCACCACCACCACCACCACACACACACATTTGGTATCATCCCTGAGGTCCTGTACTTCAGCTTGTCTTTTTCGAGGTTATAGACACAACAGATCACTCTTGGTCCAGCTCAGGCACTCAGCATATGACTAAAGAGGAAATGGTTCAGATTTAAATGAGCTACCTTTATTGGCGTGTTTTATTTCAATGCTACGTTTCATGGCATAGTTCTAAAGTACCTCTGCTACATCGGCCTAATGGGGAGTCGACCAGATGACTCACATTTGTATCTCTGTTTCTGTCTCTAAACCTCTGGCCGGTAGCCTGAAGCTTGCCAGTGGCCATTAAATTGGTTATTTACAGTAAACAGAGCTATATTCCACAAAGCCCCTGCCAATGTTTGGTGGCAAGAGCAGAGAGTGTTAAATTGGTATTGAAGTGACGTTATCTGGATTTCTTTCTTTTTTTTTTTTCTTCCATGGATGTGGACCGGGGTCTGTTTGTCTAAATGTTAGCACTTTGGAAGAGCTCCACAGCTGTGGGCGCCCAGATCACATTGGAGGTTTTCACAGCACACACGCGCACACACACACACACAAAGACAGAGACACACACACTGCTCACTCAAACTCTGACAGGCAGCCATGTTGGGTTGGCAGCTCAACAACACAAAGCTTTTATCTGTCAGTGGTCAAGCCTGACTGAGCCCTCGCTACATTATAGGCACTCACACACACAGATTTTGTCTCTCCCAAACACACTCTCACACACAAACCCACAGATGCACTTTGAAAAAGTGCCATTTCTATTTTTTTTTCTCTTTAAAACCTGGCTCAAATCTGCCGGAAATTAGCCATCTGTGCTGCCCGTGAGTGACAGAATGTTCATATCAATCCTTCCAGGAGATGATGAGCACCCCGTCTGCACAGACAACACCCACACACACCCACCAGGACACTAACACGCACACACATGGCCTGATTTCCAGGAGCAAGTCATTTGTAAATTTGTTTTCACTATGGGTAATGGCAGTGAACCTTCCCTTTGAAACAGACATGCTGGTTCCCAGGGCCACTCATACAAATGCAGCAGTTTTGACCACATGCTGCACCTGACACTACGTTATGTGGATAAGAAAAAGAGAAGATTCCTGCAGGACAAAAGATGGCTGGTGGTTAATGAATCTTAGTTAACGCCATTAGATTGAAAGATGGGAGCTGTCCGAAAGCTCCTTTCTGTCTGTGTTTTTCCCCCTCCTGTCTCTGTCTTCATCCCCACTGCTTCCATTTTTTACGCTTGAATTTCGACGAATGGCTTTCATCAGCAAAGCGCATCTCATTAGCAGCGATGATGCGCCGTATGTTGATCATCATCATCTGTGAGTGGACTGATGAGCGATGAATGTCAGCAGTAATGGAGGTGACGACGACGCGTCCCGTAAACCCACTGCGACACACTCTCACACTAATTACTTTATATAGCGCTGTTACCGGCATCAAAATTACTGCAGCGGCACCAGTAGGAGCAAAAGTAGAAATGACAATCATAATGAACCCTATCAGGTGCATCAGTTCACTAAATGCAAGCTGTGTTGATATAAAAAAAAAAAAATCACCAGGCCTGTACGTCTGGGGACAAATTACAGAAACAGTACTACTGATGACTGATATTGTTTTTGGTCAAAACCTAAGAAGCTTTTAGAAGTGAGAAAATATCAGCCCCAAATAGCTTCAGTTTTGTGTTCAAAGAAAATGTGCGAGAACATTTAGTTTAAGTGCTTCTTATAACAACACATGTTGTTTTATATTTCTGTTTTTTTTTTTTTTTATATTGTGTGTGGGCAACAGAATTGTTTCCACAGTGGCCGTGTGTGTGTAAAGTAATGGGGGGGGGGGGGGGGTAATCCCAGTTTACCAGGCACCTCTATCATCCTGTGTCTTTTCTCCAAAGATTCACCTTTAAACAAAGGCTCACTCTGTTTTGGTAACTAACAAACCTGTGCATATTTGACTGCTTTGTAGAAATATTCTCTCTGGAAATTATATTGCAATTATATTGGGTTTTTTCTCTTCTCACATCAATGACATATTTGTACTACAGTCAGCATGCTTGGTTGGAAAATGTTTTGATCTACTTACTGAGCACAGCGACAGGTTCTTGGAATATCAAACGTGGAGTCTTTGAATCAACACCTGTAATGAAATGATTAAAATCACACTTGAGATCAACTTTTCTCTTTTTTTGAAGCGCTCATTCCAGGTATTTAAGTTGCCATTAAAAATTGACCTGAGTACCAGCAGAATTTTTGGGGGGTTTAATCTAAATACAAGTGTGTGTTTCCATCACCCTTGAAACTTTGCAAATTGGAATTGCAAATAGACAGTACAGCTAATCGAAGCAAGCAAACTTATCAAAAACCCCCATATACTGCAAAAACAGTTGCACACTTACATGAGATCATTTGTCTTATGATTCAAAAAACAAAACTTTGGGGTTTTTTTTGTAAAGCAACTGGAATTTTTACAAACACCTATTTTTGTGTCTACAAGTCACATGATGTACCAAAATGAGTTATGCTTGCTTTTCTGCAGGAACTGGCTCCCTTGGGTATGATGTTGCAGGAACAGCTATAGAAGTTATTGCTTCGCATAACTCATCAAAAGTTGCACAAGTCATCCTAAAGTTTTCAGTGCACTGCACCTCCATGAAATCATGCACAATGACCTCCCGGAAATCCTTCAGACACAGCTGGCTCCATGTATAAGGGACTTGTCTTGCAACAGTTCATTGCAGACATCTGTCTTTTTAAGATAACAATAATAAAGGTGGAAAGGGGTTGCAGAAATTGAAATTAACCTGCCAGAATGAAAGAGGTTCTGGACATACGTCGCCTTTATTCTTGGAAGTATCGCTCGAGGAAAAAACATGGCATTGTTGCACAGCAAACATATTCATGGAAACCGTCATTTCAGTTTTATGGACATTTTAAAATATCCTGAAACTTTGAGGCTAATCTGTACTTCAAATATATTTAAGTTTTGCTCTTGTCAAGAATCCAGTGGTATATACGCCACTAACAAAATACATGTTTATGTTTTTTTTGTTGTTGTTGTTGTTGTTTTTTAATTTAAGAATGGCCAGACTGAATTAGAGTAGGAACCACTCCTGGTCCTTGGGTCACATGACTGGTCAAAAGACATTGAAATTACAATTTTGAGTCATCACATCACACCTGTACTGGCTTTTCAGATCATTTAATGCACCAGTTTAAAGTTTTATTACTGGATTTTAAAAGTTTCAGCAGCAAGACACCATCATACTTGCCTAAACTTTTACATCCCTACAGACAGAACACTGATGTCCAAATTCCAGTTGTTTGGTTTATTCCAGATGCAGGCTCCAAGACCGGTGTGACTGATCCTTTCCAATCTGTGAAATTACATTCTACATCAGAACAGTTCAGACGCTGGAGCATTTTAAAAACCTGCTAAAAAAAAAAAGAAAAATTAAACTTTTAATCCATGTTGATCAAGATATGCTGGCTTTTAACATACAAACACATCTCATTTATTTATTTCATGTTTATTCTGTTTGTTGATAATTTATTGCTTATTGTTTTTCTATTAACTATTGCTCTTTGTATTTTTAATTTCTTACTTATTACTCTATGTATTTTTTTTTTATTATTTTTTTTATTTATCTCTGCGTTTTTTTTTTTTTGTTGCTTGTTTTGTTTTTGGCCTAATTTTTGTCATTCCTACTGCACTGCTGCTCATCTGTACTTTCTGTAGCGACATAATGCATTTGCCCCATTACGGGACGAATAAATAATAATTGTTGAAATATATATTTATATTGCTTCTGCAGCCTATCACTTTAAATGTGCTTTAGAAAAAATTGAAATTAACATCATATGTTAATACATATTGAAATATCACAATACACACATCACCATAGCTAACCTTTGACCAAGCAGTATAAAAATTTATAGTTTTAATTACCACCCCATTACCCAAAAAGCTGTAAATAAGGTAAATAAAAACAGAATGCTATGATATTTTACCATTATTTTACATACTGTTACATGTTTCAAAAAAATTGGGATGCTGGCAAAAGGCTTGAAAACTAAGTGGTTCTCAAAAGAATGACCTTGATGAACATCTTATACCAGAGCTGAGGAGGGGGTGGTGGTAAACATCACCCTGCACCATCAATTTTGAATGTGAAGTCATCAAATTCAAAATTATCTTATTTTTTTTCTGTTTTCTATTTTGACTAAAATGTAGACTTATGAAATCTGCTAATCATTGCATCCTGCTTTTAATTATATATAAACAGCAGCACAACATTTGCAGAATTGAAGTTGCTTTCCAAGGTGAGTTTCCAGTAGCTTGAATTGATGGAAAAACAATGACCAATATGATCCTGTGATGGAAGGATGTTGGCATAGAATGAATGAATGAATGAATGAATGAATGAACTTAACTTTAAAATATCTAAGGAAGAATTTTAACAGTGTGTCAGAAATATCTTTGGTCAGTGATGTAATAATTCTCTCACTACTGCCCCATAGTTACAGTTCAGGTGATACAATGGACTGTGAATATTTACTGTGCAATCTCTTGTTCATCAAAGGTGTTACTCTTCACAAGTGACAGAAGGAATGCAGAGATAGCAATAATTTTTTTCTTCTTTCTTTGTCTGAGGGTGTTATTTTGTGATGTCGCACCTCATGCTAACGTGCAAATTATTGAGTCAAGGTAACAACGGCAGATGACTCTTTTGTCCTCTCACCACCCTGGTTTTGACTGCTGATGCTGTGACTCTCCTTAAATGAGACAAGGATATCAAACACAGAGAAACACCAGTGAGGCTCCAGTCTCAGAGCCACTGGTCAGTCTGGCCACTGGCTCTGACGCTGTCCGAGGCTTTTGGCTTTTTGACCAACACAAATGTTGTTTCCGAAATTTAAAAATGTCTTTTCTTGCTCTTTACGTGTTCCTGTGTCAGCATGGTAGGATCTCTTTGTTTTAACTTCTTAATGGCTTTAGCTGTTATTGATTGGACAAAGCACTCCAAAAACAGATTAACATTTTATTTTACTGGAATTTCATAAATCCATTTTATGTCAAGCAAACACCAACTCAAAGCAGACTGTTGAAATGATTCCTTCAAAAAGCCTTCATGTTCTCTCCATATGTTTATTCCCAAAACTGGGCTCTCTAGTTGTTTTGTCTCATCTGAAGTCTCCAATTTGTGTGTGAGGGAAAGCGAGCGTTGGAGTAAAAGAAAGAAAGTGCGTACCTTCGCTCCAGTTTGGAGAGATTTATGAGTGGACCAGACCACAAAGAGTCCAAGAGTGTGTACTGAGAGAGAGTTTGGGGGGAGAGATTTACGATCCACTCTTCAGGTCATAATTCAAAGTTCATGCTCACATATATCACATTTTGAATCACATAGATTATGAGAGACAACAGATGCATCACACACAAAGGTGCAGGGTCCAAAAAGGCAGAGAAAAGCAAAAACAACAGACGTTCGCAGACTCACGCACCAGATGTTTGTTTCATTTTAAGGTAACATGACACTTCCATGAAGCAAACCTGGTGACATGATGACTTTAAATTAGTGTTAGAAACTGCTTTAATCTGTAAAATATAGGAGCTATTAATCTTCTCTTGAATAAAGGTGAAAGTAGAGATTATAATTTATTATGGTTTATTAAACCCACCAGCGACCACTAATTTAGAAAAATCACAAAGCAAGCTTTCATACTACCTCTCTGTAACGTATGGTGTATATTTAGTTGTTGATTGCAGCAGGCTAAAATTTATCAAATCGTATTTTCATCACATCCAGTCCAGTGGCAGCTCTTTTACAAGTCTATCCTGATGTAAACTTTACTTTTCAGTTTCCAGTGATTTACTGTTAGGAGTGTGCTGAATGTTTCATGTGCTTCCGTGGCCTCTCTGTTGAAACCCATTCAGGTCTGAACACACGTCTATCTATTTCTGTTCCTGTTTGTTAATTATTAACCACACATTCCTACTGTCTCCATATGGGTGTACGTGTGTTTATGTTTGGGAGTTGGAGAAGCTACGCGGATAACCACTCTACTTATGTATGTGTGTGCGTGTATGGTTGCCAAGTGTTCATGAACTTCCACAGTTTTCACAGTGTATTGGTTTTTAAAATAGCAGGAAAGCTCCATCTTGAGCCTTTTTCTTCTGTGTAAAGTTTCTTCTAGAAAAACAACACTGCAATACCACCACTACTGTCATTGTTAGCAAGTGTTAGCGGTTTACCAGTTCTAGTGAATTGTAATGCTATTGACAGATTGAAACAGATGCAACAGCCCCTAAGGACAAATAACATTAGAGTGAAAATACAAACATTAAAAAAATGCAAATTAAATGCAGCAACTTTAAAAGGGGATACTAAATAGCACATTATTGTATTAAGTCATCAAGGAGCTTGCTGAGATGAGATAGCTTATGTTAACAAACACTGACAACCACAGGTTACCATATCAGGAGTTAAGCTTTTAGATACTAACATGACCTGGTTAGTGGACTGTTACATCTCCAAGTTTCTTAATCAGAATTTTTTTTTCTTTTTTAGGTAAGCTATCAGAAATAAAAGTGTATAACATTGATGTTTGTCTAAAGCAAGCAAATCTCTCCCTTAGTACAGTTTATGTATCATTTACTTATTTTTTTATAATTCATTAAACTGTTGTTTGGGAGGGTTATTTTTATGCTTATGTTGACGTCCTAGATTTCTACTTAGTCATACCTGCACTTTTGGATTTGAGTGTGTTTTGCACCATTGAAAAGGAAATGATGGACATTTATTATGTGTTTTCCCGTGTCCATTTTTTTATTTAAATTTCTTGCATTCATAAGTAGAAAATCTCGATACATGGGCTGTGGCAAGTGAGCACGAAACTGTTTTGTTTTTAGCTGCTGAAAACAAAAATATATGCAAACCTTCAGCTTCTCCTTCTTGAGAATTGCTCTCTGGTTCAAACATGTGCAGATGAATTAAACCAGTGTTAGAACTGGATATCATAGAGAGAGAAAATGCTAGTGTAATGCAGGATGAGATTAGCACATTCATAGGTTCCCTTAACATAATGAGGGACAAGCTGCAGAGTCGTACCCAAGTCACTTTAAGGCAAGGGTGTCAAACTCCAATCCTCAAGGGCCGCTGTCCTGCATGTCTGATGTTTCCTTGCTTCAGTGGCCCCTGATTCAAATGAATGGATCGTTAACAAACTTGTGCAGACCTGGATGACAAGCTGATGGTGACCCTTTCATTTGAATCAGGTGCACTGAAGCAGGGAAACATCTAGAACATGCGAGACAGCGGCTCTTGAGGACTGGAGTTGGACACTGCTGCTTTAAGGCCATTAGAGTGCTTTTTCTCTTAGCAAAAACTTTTAAATCTCCAATTTTGAGGAACACAGATGACATTTTAGGGTTTTGATTAAGGCTAACCCCTCAACTCAAAAATGTGTTGTTCATAAAGCACATATGAGGCATCAGTAATTGTGAGGAACCTTTTAAATTTCAGGGGTCCCCCTATTGGCATGTAGATAATCACTTTTGCAACACAGAAATTTGAGCAGAAAACACCATAAAAGCAGAAAATTTGGCACTTTGCTGGTCAGCATTTAGGTGGACCATTCAGATGTGGCTGAATAGAATGCCAAAGAGGAAAAACATCAGCAATGATCCTACGGGAGCAGCTGTTGCTCAAAATCAGCATTATGTCCCAGCAAGTTCAGCAAGTCAGGCTGTACAACTGTCAGATAATTTACAAAATGCTCAAAAGCTACACCACAGCCTTTACAGTTTCAGTTTGCTTTTTTAAATGGCAATAGCCATGACAGTACCAGAAAAAAAATAAAAATAAAAAAAAAACTACAAAACCATAATAAGTGCATGGTTTAATATTTTATGTCATATCAGTTATTTGAAATTGTATTTTTCCCACTTTTTCACCAGAAGAAAAATGTCACCTCAACCAATCACCACACGATCAGGCTATTGTGCTCAATCACCATTGTGTCACAGATGGTTCCACCAAGCTAAGAAAACTGAAGTAAGGGCTGAAAAGGAGCCTATAAAAACACTATAAAACACTATCTGCCATACTTACTGTGGTGTGGACACAAAAGATGGCAACAAAGGTATTCAGTTCAATTCAACTTTATTTATATCATGTCTATTACAATACAAATTGTCTCTAGACACTTTTCAGAGACCCAGAACATGACCCCCTAGCAAATATGATTAACTATAGCTAACATTGTTAAATCTTAATTAAAAAAAAAAAAAAAAAAAAAAACACTGGCTAGTAAAAAAAAAAAAAAAAAAAACTTCCCCTCGTGGGAGGAAAAATCTTGAAGGCAAAAAGAGGCAAGGAAAAACTCCTCTTTAAGAGGGTAAAAATCTTGAGCAGGACCTGGCTTAAGAGGGGACCTTCCTGCCGAAGGACAGCCAGCAAAAGGAAGAAAAGAGGAGGGAGATAGGACAGAGAGGATGGTGTTAGGTTAGAATTTTCTTAACTTTTTAGGTCCAGAATTAGTGCAGCTAGAGGCTGTCACACAAATACACATTAGTTACATATTGGAAATAGTACTGTTATCAATACTATTATTAATATTCTATTATTGGAAACATAAATTACATTACCCTTTGGTTTATACCCTTTATACCCTTTGCTTCATTGTCTCGGCCCACTGCACGTGGAGGATGTCGAAGACGCATTCATTTTTGGATTTATGATCACAGGATTTCTACTGATCGGCGCAGGTGGATTCTTGGTGTATCGGAAAATTAAACGCACGGAGGCTACAAATTCGGATTCGAGGAAAACTTCCACCCCGCCGGACGTGTGTGAGAAAGTTGACAACGTGATTAAAAGACTGGAAGACATGGATCGGAAATTGGGAGCGATTCAGAACTTGAATCAAACCCAAGGGATGATTCTGGACTTCTTTGGGCGAATGGACAACAATCTTGGAAGGATTCACGCGTTGATCAGGGAGAATGGCCAATAATTCGGAATATTGAAGTATTCCCACCAGAGAAATCCAGCAGAAACTTCAAGGCTAGACGGAGAGTGTGTCTCAGCCTGCCCCAAACAATCCTTTTCTGTTTTGGCTCCCTGGAAGCGCAGCCTTCAAGGCCGCTCCCTTATCTATTCTCCTGGATGCTGTGTGGCTTGGACGCTTCTACCCCCCCATTCCCCCCTCTGCACCTGGAGACGGATCTTCAGGCGACATGACTGCACTCCCACTACACTGATCAACACGCACTCCCTCCCCCACTTCACAACGTCTTCGCTGGCCCCCCCCTCCCGCCCTGCGCACCTCCCCCTTCTCCCCCGTGTGGCGATGGACTGACTGCGCGATGCACCCAAGGCTGGCTGCGCGCGCACAGACTGTCAAAACTGGGTTATCCGTCATCATGTTTCTATCAATGTCCTGTGTTAAGTCTGTACATGCTTAATTAAATGTGCTGAGGTGTTTTTTTTTCCCCTCTCACGACGTGTCCTTTTGACACGTAGTGGGAGATGTTCTTTTTTTAACCTCCACCCCTCCTTCCCCAATGTTATCTTTTTCAATCTAAGTTAGCGCGGAGCGACACTAGTTGCTTAGCCTCAGTCATCATCGACATCCATGTCCTAAATGTTGTTGTTGTTTTTTATATGTTTCTTGGATGATGTACTGGAATGCAATTTCGTTGTACTGGGACGCTGGTTCAATGACAATAAATCCTCTTATTCTTATTCCTTATTCCTTATATTATACTGTTTTATTGTTACTCATTGTTTTTATTATACTGTTTTGTTTAATGAACCATATGTCCATATCACAGTGTCCTAGATCATTCTTAGTGTATGTTTTGTCTTTACTTTATATCAGAAATGTAGCAAACTAGCCCAGCTGTAGCTGGTTAGAAACACGTGTTTGGAAACAAAGACCTGGCCAGGTAAACAGAATAGCATTGTGGGATAGGTAATCATCATTCCTTTTCATGAAATGCCGGCAGTGGATTGGACCAGAAGAGGACCACTTGAAGACAACGGATTGGACGTACGAACAGAGGACCGGACCGGCCAATGGGAGAGCCAAGTCTAAACCGCGGCTCCTCCCCATCTAGTTACGTACATTTCTGTATAAATTGTTGTTGTTTTGTTTCGTTCGCTCTCTCCTGTGTTAGAAACTGCCTCTACCAGGGAGCCGGGATATCACGTTCATTGCAATTAAACATCTGTATTGTACTCGTACTACCGACCGAGACTCTCCTTTCCAGCAAAGAACACGCAGTTGGAATCTTTTCAAAAAAGATCCTAACAATGGAGGACGGAAAGAGAAGGGGCACATTTATATTGGCAATATTATATAGGGCAAAATATATTAATAGTAATTATCCATTTGCTGGAGAGCTAAGAATTCTATGTACTACAGAGATTACTATATAAACAGGTGTAGGAAGTAACACTGAGGCGGTTGGAGGGTCATCTGTCATCAGATTGCAGCAGGCCAAGGCAGCAGACCAGATTGTGGTTTTGGTGGCATCTGCCTCTGCTTTGCTGTGGCCTACCAGTTTCAGGTAGCAGACAGAGCAGTTTCAGTACAAAACAGCACCGTCTGTCTGGATGTCAGTCAGCTTCAGTGCTTTAGTGTAACAGCAGACAGACTAACTATAGGCTTAACTAAAGGGAAATGTTTTAAATTTAGCTTTAAAGGTGGAGGTGGTATCAGTCTCCTCCAAATTGGTAGCTTGTTCCATAGTAAAGGTGGCTGATAGCAGACGGCCACTCTTCAAATCTACTTTTGTATATTTTAGGAACTACAAGTAAACCTGCATTTTGAGAGCGGAGAGCTCTATTAGGAGCATAATGTGTAATCAGTTTTTGTAAATAACAAGAGGCTTGGCCAATAAGGGCCTTATATGCAAGTAAGAGACTTTTGAATTCAATTCGAAATTTTATGGGTAGCCAACGGAGGGAGGCTAACACAGGAGAGACGTGATCTCTGCTGATTCCTGTCCACACTTTTTTATTAGAAAAATGCAGTCAAGTAGCAATGTTTTTCAATCATGTTCTCAGCACAAGCATTTATTTAAAAAAATCATTTGAAGACTGAACTCTCCATTCTCAAAAATTTAAATATTATCTGATTTGTCTAAGTTATTTTGTCCTATATAACTGAGACCGGAAGCCATTCTTTCAGCAAAACTTCCAAGTTGTTTAATACCAACATGTAAGTTTGGTTTTGCTTTCCAGCGTCAGGTGAAAGAATACAGCAACAATCCCAAGTGCAGCTGATGCAATGTTGCTTTTTGTCTGAACCCCATCACTGGCCTGTTCGAGACAATTAATTAGAGTGTGTTGTTTTCTGGAGGCTCAGTTTTTGTGAAAAGTCAGTGTGATGAATCTCTTGTTTTTTATCTTGACCTTGTTGGAGCCTTCATCACCCTTCCAAATTAATATTAAAAACCTCTTAATTAAAAAACCTGGCATCCTGTCCGCCTCTGAAGCAGGATAAACAAATTTGGGGTTGTGTTTGTTCCCTTCTGGCCCATCCTATACGCTCTTTTAATGACTTCACTTCAACCTCTAAAAAAAAAATGCAGTATGGCACGATGCAGCAGAATGTGACAAAAAAAGACGAAGACAAGACATAGCTCGGGGTGGGTTAGAAAAGAAGTGGTGGTGGCAACATGGGGGTAGAGGGGTGGTGTACTGTATCTCAGAGTCGTAGTTAATTACAAAAAGCATTAATGTTTTATTAACCCCTTATCAGTAATTAATCATGGGTCTTTGATGTAAAGTTCAGCTTACAAAAGCACGAGGAAAAAAATTCTCTCATCCACATTAGCCCATTAAGCTGGCTGGTACGGACCAGTCTCGCTAACTGCAGAGTGCAGGACAGCCTCCGCAGGCATTAAAGCATTTGTTTTGACAGCGCTGTTTGTTTTCTACTCCCAGAAGCCATCGCAGTGCACCTCCAACTCCCACAAGTCTCTCAGTAAAAGACCCAGTTTGCATTTCAAATATGATGGAGCAATTGCATATTGTGCACAAAAATTCTACCTTTCCCTGAATGCTTTCCTGTGTTCTTTATATGTTATATTTCACTATTCAATGC
This sequence comes from Hirundichthys speculiger, assembly GCA_018398805.1. Classification (NCBI taxonomy): domain Eukaryota; kingdom Metazoa; phylum Chordata; class Actinopteri; order Beloniformes; family Exocoetidae; genus Hirundichthys; species Hirundichthys speculiger. The sequence continues at coordinate 248,014 of JAGFBZ010002535.1, read as the reverse complement.
TTTTTTTGAATAAAGCATTGAAATCAACTTGTTTGTTTTGCCATAATGCCTTTCTCTCTGGAATTGACATCAGTAGCACGACACTGCTAATTTACATCTAATATGAACAGCACCTGAACCAGCAGAGTAACAACGTAACACAGGAAAAGTACCTTTTCAATGTGATGTCATATAAAACAAGGGTTCATAAAGCATTAGAAGAATCAAAAAGGTGCATTTTAAGCAAGCAAAGATAATATAGAGCTTGATTTATGGCTAGGACATGGAGGGGCAAACAACAACAGCAGTGACTGGTCTGTGTATGCCACCTTAAAACAGCACATTGCTTTGTTCAAATTAAACTTCTGTGAACCAAAGATGTAAAATAGGCAGTAAGTGTATTTAGCTTACTCATGTTATTATACGTTAACCATGTCCTCTCTGCGTACCCTAAAAAAAAAAAAAAAAAAAGGTGAAAGTATCTGCTGTTCAACATTTAATAGCTCTAGCGTGGACCACCATGTAGAGCTGATGTTACATTTGGTAACTACTGATTTCAGTTGCCATTGTTTGAAGGACACAAAGACATTTAACACAGCAGGAATGAAACTCTGCTGCCAGCTAGCATTTGGCCTTGTGGTTGCAAATTGAAACAGACACACCAGCACCCTAGTAGTTCACAATAGCTTTGACCATTTAGTTATAATGAAACCTGAACAAGTCAGTGTAATATGAAGTGTAAATCAAGTTTTGGTGCAGTCATACATTTCATGTTTTTAAGGGCATTTCCATGGGTTTCTAAAATTAATAATAACTAAAAAATAAAAAAAAAAATTCCAGCATAGCGCAACCCTGTCAATTTGTTTGGGACCACCTCAAATTAAAATAGGTCTCTCAGTAAGTCATTTAGATTTGGAGGGTCCTATGGCCTCATAGACCCAGATCAGAGTAAAATCCAACCTCCTCATCTGTATCTAAAACCTGCTTTACATTAGCCTGCGTTTGTAGTACCTCAGAAGTGGGCACCACAAAGCTTTAAAACTGATTTCAAAAGAGGCACACCTCACAGAAGAGGCAATGGAATAGAGATGCTATTAACCCAAGTGTAAAGTCATAGATTAAAAAGTGTGCTTTCGTACTGTATTCCTGTGGTATTTTTACAAAGAATGTCTCATATATTTCATCATGATATTAACAGCTTTTTTTTTTTTTTTTTTTTCAAGGACATATATTTTCTTTGATGAGATGGTGGTAGATTACAAAAACTCCCCTTTCCACTGTGTGTCACTGTGCGGAGCTGCTTCTTCTCTTTGCAACACGACACTGAAAATCACTCTGTCCAGACCTGCAGGTGATGTTCATCCCCCTCTACTACTACATCAAACTACTGCTTGATATGAAGTTTGGAAGACCTGGGTCTTGCAAATCTGATTGGCTCACTGAATGAGAGATTTTCTGACAGAAAGTGACGGTTGTTTTGTGCTTCTGTTTTTGAGTTGACAGTGACTTCAAAACACCCAAATAAAAGCTCCCAAGTGCAAAAAAATGTTTATTTTTCAAAATATGTCCCCTTCAAAGTCTACTGCTGTTTTGTAATTTCTGAAAGCATTGTTAGGATTGAAAAACGGTTAAGACAGTTAAATAAAGTTTATTACTTTTTATAATAAAGCATAGTGACAGTTTTGTTGTGCATTCCAATGCACTTTAACACTCTAATTAGTTATACTGCAGGGTCTGTAGTATGAAGTGTATCCTTTTTTTTAATTCTGAATATGAAAATGAATTGTTCAGACCCACAGAGAGGGAAATGACCATAACCTTTCACCTATAATCTCGATCTCCCAACTCTCCACCTCTCTTGTGATGCTTTCTGGGGTGATCCAAAGGTCAGGGGTGACCGAGAGGCCAGCTGGACTATGAGAGGGTGATCATGAGGTCAGCAGACCCTGGAAACTCTGCTGTGTGTTTGGATGCCTGTGTGTCCTGTGTGTGTGTGTGTGTGTGTGTGTGTGTGTGTGTGTGTGTGTCCACAAGGGATTGTAGGGCAGTTGGAGTAATATTCAGGGTGAGAGTCAGGTCAGGTTGCCTACGTACACTGAGGAGTATTGTGAGGGTCAGTTGGTGGGTATTGTGGTTCAATATGAGGAGCTTTTTTTCTGAATTGTAAATGTGTGCTCAGATAAGTGCGTATTCTCACCTGCAGTTATCAGTCGATGGATTGGCAGCCATGTTATTAGCAGTTATAGAAAAGAGTGAGGTAAATGTCAGCTCCTCTGTAGTTTTCTTCCCCATCCTCTGCTTTACCAAACATACACACACATGAATTTCCCCACATCCAGGCATGTTCTCCGCTCTGCAAAAGCACAACAAGACACCGGAGGCCACGTTACCATTGTTGATGCTTTTGTTGTTATTGTTTCTGCCTGTGTTGATTAAATTAGGAAATCCGTTAAGACGGCATAAAAGAGGGGAGCATTGTTTTATTATTAAAGAGGAAAGAGACACCCCAGCAAATGTTGCACCGGTTAATGAGAAGTACAGCACAGTGCTTCAGGACTTGGAGATTTCAATAACATAGCATCCCAACTCCCCCTGCCATTTCACCCCTCTGTGAGGAGGATAATACAGTAACCCCCCCCCCCCCCCCCCCCCCCCCCCCCCCCCCCTCGGTCTAGTTGTTCCTTCCATATTTTCCTGGTTGGCAGCGCAGACTACAGGTACTGTCTGAGAGACAAATGTAGTTTCATGGCCCTTAGATGTTCTTGTTTTTTCTCCCAGAATCCATGTTTTGTTGTTGTTGTTTTTTTTTAACAATGTGAGAATGAGTTTTTCTCTCCCTTCTGTTCCCTAGGTTTTTTAAATAAAACCTACAAACCTAGACATAAAACTTCGAAAAATCTCTACAAAATGGTTTTGTATGTAATTTAATGTTTTTGGTATTTAACCCATCAGAGGATAGATATCCTGTTCTTTTTTTTGACAATTTGACACATTTTCCTGTCACAGACATTTGTTAAAGAAGGTCTGTGACATTTTTTGGCAAAATATCACATAGAAATATTACAGCAGCTCACTTGTGTTCTCAGCTCTGTTCATAGCAGCTGTGTTTTGGGGATTGAAGCCATTGGACTTGACTCCACCTATTTCTCTAATAGATAGTATTCATTTACATCAAACATCTGGGTATTTTGACCCGGCGCCTGCATTTTGTTGGTCAAGTTTACCAGTATCGCACCAGTTCTTCATTCATTCTAGTGCAGTAATGTGTTCACAAGTTACTACATTAGTCCTCAGAGAATGAAATGAATGAAATGAAATGAAATGAATTGAAAAATACTTTATTTATCCCATTAAGGGAAATTCAATGTAGTAAGGCCTCTCTTTTCTTTTTTTTTTAAATAAACAACAGACAGCAATAATAATAATAATAATAATAATAATAACAGGTGTTAAGTCTTGTTGTGGAGGCTGATGGCTGCTGGCAGGAATGATCTTCTGTATCTTTCCGTCTTGCAACGGAATCATCAACATCCAAACCACAGCAGAAGCAGAAATATGTAGAAACACACTGTAATGGGGAAAATTAGCGCTTTGAGGTCTAGAGGTCGCAGGGACCTGTTTGTCCAGAGCATGTATAAACATAATTTCTGATATATTATGATATACTCTTTCTGTCTAACTGGGTTTCTCCTGTGTGACGCCATCATGGGTGCCGGGCAGGTGTCCTATCTCAGTGTTTGGTCTTGGACGATTTGTTAAGCTTGCTGTCTTTTCACCGTCAAGTTGTCATTTCTTACATCGCCTGCTGAGGTTTAGATCTGACCCTTTTCGCATGCAAATGGAAAATAAATTCATTAAATTCCAGCCATCAGCAAGTCTTGTTATTTAAGGTTTATTGCTGATCTTACTCAGAATCCTTAGTCTTTTATAGGTAAAAACAGAGACGATAAATTTTGCGACCACACACTCGCTACGCAAGATGAATCTTCATATGCTAGAAAGTAGTGTGAACGGGACAGTTTCTGGGGGATGTGTGTTTTGCATGTTTTATATTTTGCAGTGAAGAAGTGGTTGTTTATATGCATGCAGTGTGTCTTACGCCCCTAGGGGCAGTATCTAGTATGAATCCCCAGGTTTGAGTGATGAGCAGCAGGTGCATTGTGTCGACAGGCAATTAAAAGGGACCGGCTACGTGAAAGAGGAAACACAGAGGACCCAGCATTGAGGAGTCCATTCGAACACAGTGGTCGAGCAGGAAAAATGAGGACCCGGAGCCAGGTGGATACAGCCTGTAGCGCAGCAACCCGTACCCGTTCAGCGCGGATACTCCGGCCTGGGTGGTGGCTCGCTCGCCGCCCAGGAAAAGTGACCTCTGAGGATGGCCGGACTATGAGGGCACCGCCGGACGCAGTAGGAGCTGGGCCGGGAATATCGCAGCTTGTGGGCTGCGGGGACTGACCGTGACGAGGCAAGGATCGACTGACGGAACGACTACAGGCCACTTGCCCTGGGATTCGTTTTTAATATTTTTTTTTGGACATCATCATTGTTTTAGTCTTTTAGTGTACTAATTAATAAAACCTTTTTTTAAATGACGTTTTAGCAACTACAACAATAACGGTGGTGTGTCTCCCACGTGACGTCACAACCGCATACCGCCGAATACATTTTAGACAATATATTATGCTAATATAACATATTATATTATACTACAGGTTTGATTGATTTCAAAGTAGCATGGTTGCTCTTTGTGGTGTTGAACTCTTACTATCAAATGCTTTGAGCTATGTGTCTTGTAAGCCCCACTGTTGCAGGCATGTGTATGTTGTAAAACGATGTAATCACAACCTTTATTGGGCTTAAAGGGCCTGGTCATGTGCCCCACCCCCGGCCCGGCAGTGACATGTTCCGCTGCTGGTTTGATGTAATTTATTTCACAATCTAAGTGTGCTGATTTTTTCTAAATTCCCCCAGAAATGTTTCATTAATACATTTAGCCTAGCCCCGCATATTTAATTGAATCTAGAGTCACTATCACCCATAATATCAGAAGAAATTACTTAGGTCTGTCTGTGGTACTCATGGTAATATTACCAATCTCTATCTTCAGGTTTCAGACTGGGATCCTTTTACTTTCAAATGTTGGTCACCTCATTTCATTTAAAAACAACTCTGATCAGTTCTGAATGTTTACTGTATGAAATAAATAACAAGTGGGCTAGGCTAGGTAGTGATGTCTGCCTATGGTAATCTTTCCCGATTTGTTTTGAGAAACATTGAATGGAGAACCAAAATTATAGGCACAGAAATTATTCATTTTACCGTCAACAAAATGGTCAAAACACACTTTAGCTGGGAAGCATCATGTTGGTAAGAACTGACTCTGTTCAACTCTGTTATATCCAAAAATCTGCAGTTGGGTGGAACAGGCAAGCCTGGGGGCTTCCTGGAACATGTTCGCCATAGCTCAGATACCATCAGGTGGCAATTTTAGCTTGTCTTTTCTCATTCTGGGCTATGATGCTAACTAATGTTACCTTACATTCATTCTTATCAAATCTATCCATCCTAATTTGTAATGACACCACCTAAACAACCTTTAAAAGGCGTGATGTCAGAGTTAAAATGAGGATTGGTGGAGCCAATGATAAATAACCACAGTGGGACCGTCCACAAGCTTACAGTGACCAGTCTGATTTTGTTAAAACTGGCTCCCAGTAGAGTCTTGGCAAAGTCAATCCTAAAAGGTGCAGAGCAACCTGGAGGGTGGCTTGGCTGGAGGAGCTGGTAGCCAGCTATGATGAAGCCCTGGGGGGCTGCAAGGCTGCAGCACAGGAAAACTTAAATAAGAATAACTATGCACGTCTTTATTCACAGCTCAGAAGTCAAGACAGTGCTAAGCACTAAGTGGTTAAAGTGATGACATCTAGCCATTAAACCCTTGTGAGCATTCACTCAGAAGACCACAACCCTAATTACACATTTGTGGTTTGAGAAATTTCACTCGATATACTCCATAAAAAATTACCTCCTCAAACAGTTGTCATTGATGTGAAATCTAGCTGTGGAGACCAAAATTTTTTTTTTGAACCACGTTGTAAATATGTTTATTTTTGCTGCAAAATTGGACAATTTAACATGGAGGTCAAGGGAGATGGAACTGGCTGTTGAAGCCCACCCCTAGTGGTCAGACAGAGAACAGAAAGTTTTCTTGACTTTCTTCGCTTCGCAGATGTAGTCCCTTGCTGAAAATTCATAGACATTAAAAGTGCTGCTTTAATCAAAGGACATTGTTTAAAAGGAATATAGATGTCAGGATGTGACATTTCTGGCCTACTCAGTGGCATCGTTCAGTGGTTCAGTGGTGTAGTCGTTCTGAAGAAGTTGACTGAATGGACATTGATAAAATTGAAGTTTTTTATTTGTGACGCTGGCAGCTGTGACTCTGCCGTGATATTTTTTATATGCTTACCTGACAGGCCTCATGGTCTGGCCATCAAACAGAAAGCAACACTGTATTTTTATTGTATTTAACATCTTTATATTAGCAATCGTGTCAAAGTTGTAATTATCATCATACAAATCCAATGGCTTTGTTTTCACCGGAAACAATGTGTACAAAGGCAAAATATCCAGATTCAATCAATCTCAGCTTTGCGCTGAACACTTCCAAGAAAAAAGAAATGGTGCATGATGTCAACTTGGGAGAAGAATAAGAAGGGGCGAATGGGTCTGTGAGGTCACAGAACCCTCCAAACCTGAACATCTGACCCAGTAACTCAGAAGATGACTTTTGCAGGGGTTTTTGATTAGATGGTTTCTTCACCCAAATGTGTGCTCTCAAACACAGAAGAAGTCGTTTTTTCACGATATGTCTCCTTTAAAGCTTCAAAAGAAGGTAAATACTGTATAAATCCAACAGAGAACACATTTCAAAGTCAACTGAAGAACTGCATTAAAACCTGTATGGAATGACCGATCTAAATTTTCCTTTAAATCCATTATTTTTTCACTTTTAGCTGCTCCCTTACAAGGTGTGCTTTTCTGTACCTTTCAAGTGAAGTTGTTCAGACTGTTACATGGGCAGGAAGAAATTCAAAAAGAAATGCCATTTCAAGAAGAATGGCCATCTCATGATTTTCTGCTTTCTCCTGTCACACAGATTGCAGCGTAGGTGGATTCCACTTTCAGGGCAAGGTCCCATTTGGAGCATGTGTTTTGTGCGCGTGTGGATGTATGCGAATTTGTTTTAGCTTCTGTTAGCCAGAGTGGGTACAAGTGTGTTTCTCCGTGCATAAATTTGGCAGTGTGTGCGGCTGCATCTGTTGTTTAGCGGGTCGTGTCAGACTGCGACTTCATCAGACATACTGCAACTGCATTTCCTCCTACACAAATGCTGTTCACCCATACAGCCGTGTGTGTGAAAGACAGCACATAATGTTTATGTACACACACTTAGTCTTTGACCAGGCGAGGCAGTAAACAGACAGCAATCATAAAAACATGCTTTTGATCCCTCATTGTGTTTAATCACTGTAAGCCAGCAAAGGAAATTGAAAATATATCATTCTAGATGTCTATCAAAGGTGCGTTTCCTACATTTGTACTGCCTTTGCCATCTGTATTTCTACTGGCTATTGACAGCATATGCATTTCTGATATCATAATTGCTATGTTTCATAAGGCTTTGGCTTTTTACATATTTCTGCAATGTAGAATACAGTGGTTTCAGGTCGTATAGCATTCTTGTTTAAAAAAAAAAAAACACTCCCTGACTATCACAGACTAGAAAGCAAGGTAGTTTACACCTTCAGATTAACAGACCAGGCTCTTCTCATGTATTCTTGCCAAAGCCTGCTGCATGTGTGGGCATTGTGGGTCTCGGCTGGCTCTCTACATCACATGCTCTTCACCTGGATTAGTATCCTTGACCAAGTTGGGATCTATCCCGTCTGGTACATCCTGGAACAAGCAGCAGTTTAGCTGTTGTCGCTGGATCATGCCAAAGATCTTTTCCAATATGGCCTTTTCCCAACGGTGGCCAGAGGCAGACACTGGACTAAAGATCATCGGTGGAGATAAAGACAGGGAGCCTTGATCTGGTTATTTTACTTAACAGAATTTTACACATCTGACCAGCTAAGTGAATTATATGTTTTCATATGCAGATAGCACCAAACTCAACCCTTGGTTCCAATGGGAGCAGACTGCAGCTCAGCCAAAGCCGTGGTATTGCGCCATCCTCAGCACAACCTTGGAGCTCTGGGTTTTCATAAGTGGAGCGCTCCTGAACACTGTCCGTTTGGCTGGATCCCTGAGATTACACGTCTACCATAAAGTTTCAATAATCACATGTAAATCTGTTTTGTTTTCTGCATATTCCATATTTCCTGCCATGTCATGTCCTTTCTGCTATTATCCTTAAAGGATGGATGGATGTTGTCATATAAATTGTGCTTATCAACTGCTACATTGACTGTCTCCTCACACGTGGTTGAAACCTCATCTGAATTGTTTTGGACCTCCACAGGTTAAAGTACATAATGACAATGTACAAATCATGTACAAGGTGTTCTGTTTTGAAAAGTGACTGGATTCTGCATGTCATTCTTGTGTCTGACTTTTAACCAGTTGGTTCCACCAAAAACTGGTGCAGCTGTGCTCCAAACTAAGATCTTTGGCAGAGCTGTCACTAATGGGGCACTTCTAACCTCCGCCACAGCGGTTCTAGTGGGACCACTGTCACTGAATAATTCTTTGTAGCCAAAAAGGAAAAGAAGACTGGCCGTGCTGAGCATAAACATTAAAAGATGAATGTATGAAGCTCTTTTTAGAAGCTTTTTTTTTTAGCACAAAGAAAGCAAAACAAAAGAAGTCATTGCTCTTCATAAAAAAAATGTACTTTTACATATTGTTTATGAAGATTAGACAAACATGATAAAAACCCATTATGGTTATGGTTTCTACACTGTAATGCTGCTTTCACACAGGTAAACTAAGCTAAGTACACAAACAGGAAAGTGCTATCTCCTCAGCAGATTTTACTCCAAATGTTTACAACATACGGAAAAAAGACAAGAGTCTATCAGCAACCATAAATACCACTGGCTAAACAAACAGGAGTATGGGGCGCCATTTGTAAAGTTGGTCATGCTGAAAATAACAGCAACATTTTGTCACATTTAGCTTTAAATCATGTTTTAAAAAGTGGTATGAATTTTTGAAAGTCACTTTTTAGCACATGTAACACAATATTTGTTAACTTTTAAAATTTAGTCAATATTTAAATCTAAATATAAATGTTAAATCTAAATGTTTAATCTAAAAGTTAAATCTAAATCTAAAAGTTAAATCTAAATCTAAAAGATAAATCTAAATATTAAATCTAAATCTAAATATTAAATCTAAATGTTTTATCTAAATCTAAATCAAAACGTTAAATCTAAATCTAAAAGTTAAATCTAAATATTAAGTCTAAATCTAAATGTTAAATCTAAATGTTTTATCTAAATCTAAAGGTTAAATCTAAATCTAAATGTTACATCTAAATGTTACAGCTAAATATTTAATCTAAATCTAAAAGTTAAATCTAAATGCTAAATCTAAATCTAAATGTTAAATGTTAAATCTAAATTTTCTGGATGAAACTAAATATTTAGCTAACATGCAAATTCAAGCTGCCGATAACGGGAAGTACCAAAATAAAAGCTCGAGGAGGTCAAAGTCTGTTTGTAGTGTCAAATAACGAATAAAGAGTGATCTTTTCTGGAGAAATTGACTCTTGGACATAGATTAAAGGGATAAGAACCAGCAAAAATAACTATAAAACTATATTTTACAAGTACCTTGAGGTTTTAGTGTCACTTTTTTGCGGGACTTAGAACCTGTAGCTACTGCAGTCAGTCACAAGGGGGCGCACTTTGAAGGAAATACTCAGTGCAGTCTGCTAACATTTAGGCATAACATTTAGATTTAACTTTTAGATATAGATTTAACTTTTAAACATTTAGACTTAACATTTATATTTAGATTTAAATATTGACTAAATTTTTAAAGTTAACAAATATTGTGTTAAATGTGCTAAAAAGTGACTTTTAAAAAATTCACACCACTTTTTAAAACATGATTTGAAGCTAAATGTGACAAAATGTTGCTGTTATTTTCAGCATGACCAACTTTACAAACGGCGCCCCATACAGGAGTCGTCTGAATCAAGAGTGAGATGTGAAAAGACTGATGCGGTATCCTACTGCTCATATACTCAAAAGTGATAGGGATAATGCTCCTGCTTTACTTTCTTTTAACCACCTGCTTCCTCATTCCAAGGCAAGGTTATCACTGAGTTACCATACCAAAGGTCAGACAGAAGCCCTCTCTGTGACCCCTGACCATGTCATGACCCTGAGACCTCAGATTCATCAGGCCAACATTACTGCTGAGTTCACATGAGGTCATCTACTGTTTAAAGACACAGAGCCCCCAGCAGCCACGCACACCTCACATCACCATTACTAGAAGTGCTTTGTAACTGGCTGAGCATCAGTATCCACAGTGAGGTTGAACAACAGTTTAAAAACAGAGAAGAAACATGCATAAATAGTAATCCCCATGATAACTTTTATTCCATATCAAAAAGAAATTAAATGTGAAATGATGAGTGCTGGTGACGAATGATCTTCTCCTGCTCCACTCTGGTGGTGTTTGCATTAGAATGAGCTGTTTGTAAAAAGTTAAGGTCACAAACATTGACAGTGATGCAAATATTTGGTTCTTCCCTGGTGTTTCAGGTTGACAAATCTACAGTGGCCACCCCTTGACCTTTTGACCGTGCTGGGCCTTATGGGTAATGATGATAGTGATGGCCTGACAGCCAACTTACCCAGTGGCCATCTGGAGCAGCTGTCATGGTGGCTGATTGAGAAGGAGATTCACCATGCATTGATTTTTTTTTTCTTTTCTTTTTTCTTAACCAGGAGCTGATCTCTGCACTCAGACTCAGGAATCATTTGGCATCATCCTCACCCTGACCCTTGACCCAAGGGAGAGTGGAACTGGAGGTCACTGTCAAAGCCTCGCTCAAGTATCTGCACTACAGAATGACTGACAAAAAATATTATTTTACACAATATTGTGACGGGGTTATACAGACTTTCATGTTCATACCTTCATCCACAGACATTGTAGTTTCAGTTTAAATTCACTACTAAGGTGAAAAACACATCAAGAAACAAAACCTTATACTCATGTCACAAACTTATCCCAACTGAAAGTATAAAAGGTTATATGTAAACAGGAGATTGGATCAGGTAACATCTCATGTACATAATCAATCAATAAAGGAGCGTGCAAGTAAGGGGATTTTGTTGTGAGTCATATTTTCCATAAAACAATGACTTAAAGGAGCTTTCTGGAGTTAAACCAACCTTAGATCTACTATTGGACAGTAATGATGAGTATAAACTTTAATTTGGAACCAAAACGACATGAAATAAAGCAGTTTTGAGTCAGAATGAAATATATCTTTGCAGAAAAATGTCAATTAATGTTACTATCAACCTACATGAAATTAAACTACAATTTTAAACCTCTTGCCACCTTGTCATTAGTCCTTGCAAGTCAACTACCCATGATGCACAAATTACTGTCAGTAGATAAAAAAGGAAGAGTTCATGGCCATGACTTCCATGCTTTTCCTCTCTAGGAATTGTCTGTTATGTAAGCAGAGTGCTAGTGATCTACTGATGTGTAGAGGAGCAGAACAGGTTGTAGCCATGACCAGCTTTCTTACAATCCCCCCACCCCCCACCACACCTCCACCACACAACCTCTCAACACCCCCCCCCCCCCCCCCCAACCGCCCACACCCCTTAGACAGACACCTACACATACCAGTGCAGCTGTATAGTGATCCACATAATCCGACAGGCTCCAGGAGTGACTGATAGCTATTGTTGTGTTGGCAAGCTTTTGTCATCTGACAAAGAACTGTGGCTTTGGCCCTCATCCCTCTGCATCATCCTCTTCCTCATCCTCTCTCTCACGGGGATATGGAGGGGCCTCAGCACACCATCATGATGACTGATGGAGTCTCAGGGATGGTTGAGGAGGAAGAGGGTGGGGGTGACAGTACATTTAAAGGCCATCTTCATACCAGGGACACTTATATAAAACTGTGTATGACTTTAAAATGGTTTTAAAAAAAAAGTTAAAGAAAAATAAACAAATCACAATTGATTATCACAAGCTGTCCTGATTAACGCATTGAGCGGGGATTTGACACAATAGCAAAATTTGTAGCCAGCCACTGACATGTATTCACTGCTAAGATGCTTATTTTGGTGCTCTTTCTGCTTTTTTTTATTCCCATGATAATGAGGTAAAAGCAGTGGTGTCAATGGGAAAAAATAAAAATCGAGCATTTGGCCCAGTTCCACTGCTAATGTATGCAAGAAGTACTTTTCCTGAGCTGCTGCCCACCAGGATCACCCCAAACTGTAAAAAGTCAAGACTTCTGCTAAAATATACACTTAGAATGTAGTGAAATTTTTAATTTAATCCTGAAATAAAGCCTCTTAATACGTTCCTATGATCACCATATTACTGTAAATGGTAAAAATTATATTGTTTATCTTTTCTTTTTTATTTCTTTGATTTTTCGTGACAACTACAGTTTAAATGTAATGAGTGTAATGAGTGACAAAGCACTCCTGACTATCTTAAAGCACTATAAATGTTGGGACAATACAAACTGGCAGACTGAATGCTTGAGATTTCTCACAGACACATTTTACCTCCTTTTTCTTCTCTTTCACTCTTTTTTTTTCATGCCATTTATCTGAATGGCCCCTCGGTGCTCTGTGGGAATAGCGGCAGCACTTGCGCCATGTGTGAGACAAAGAGAAAGGTCTGTTTCAACACCATCAATCCCACAATCCCACACAGTGATGAGCGAGAGATAGTCACCATCTGTGGATGTGTTTCTCATCACTTTGCCTACAAGTAAAACTGTACCGAGCAAAAGTTAAAGTGTGAACGCCTCAGTGACGTCTGTCTCTGTTTTGGAGATACCTCCTACTATAGTCTGCATTGTCTTATTTTTAAATAGCGTGATATTTGCAAAAGACATCCACACGCGCCATGGTGTTAAGTCATTTTGCACGTCGAAAACGCAGACATTTTCCTCCTCTGTGCTTCTGTGTCATTCTGCCTCCTCTGTTGCTGTCTGTTTTCCCACTTTCCCTCTGTTTCTCTCCTCTCTTATTCCCTGTCCCTGGCTGCAACACAGCAGCCATTAGCTTTACAAATCCAGCCTTTGATCTCTGATTTGGGCGGGTGCCTGGGAGAGGAGGGGTGCTCAGCGTGTGTGTGTGTGCGCGCACGCATGAATGTGTGTGTGTGTGTGTGCGTGTCTTGCTGTCTATGTAGGCCATTTGAGGGCTAGTTGGCACTGGAGAAGAGGAGGGTTCACGACCGGTCCACTTCTGCCGAGGTATTGCGCAGGGAGACGATTTCCAGGAAAGAGGCCATGATGATAATGCCGGTTCATTTGCATTTGTACTGAGTGAATAGGCTGCCTAATGATTTAAATGTAACTCACTTAATGCTCACTCCAAACTCCAGTCCTCTTTCTGGTACCGCTGTTTGTCCAACAACCCAGCTACTTTTCCCTTCACTTATCTCACCCTTCATAACCTCGAGCCCCTTCTTATCCTCGCCCCATCTCTTCGGAGAATGACTCCTTTCCAAGCACATTATTAAACTGAAATCACTTTCAACTCTTTGTCAAAATGCATGAAATCCAAATTGACCTTGCCTACTGTTATCATCCACACTAAGTGTGTCGGTTAAGGATTATCATTATTAGTTATATGTTTGGATACCGATAAAGGTGTTGTTGTTTTCAGATTGCAATTAATGACTTGCATTGATTTGTTGTTTTGTTTTTGAGTAAGTACTATCAGGACCTGTCCAGGGTTAGGGGTGTGTATTGGCAAGGACCTCGCAATACGATATTGCAATGTCAAGATATATTGCGATACTCTACCTAGTTAATATCAAAATTAAAAGTAGAGATGAAAAATCAAGTTTCTGTATATGTTCATCAGATGATATTGATCCTTCAGAGGACAAATTGAATCAAAACTATCTGATTCAAAACAACCTATTTATTGTTTATTATTAGTGTTTTTGCACATTTAAGTAACCATTACAACATACTAAAAAAATCGATATTAGGAGCTGAAAAATCGATATTATATTGGGCGGCCGAAAATCAGGATATATTGCCAAATCAATTTTTTTTCACACCCCTATCCAGGGTGTACCCCTTCCTTTCCCCTGAAGAGAGCTGGGAAGAGAGCAGACCCCCATGATCCTTTATACAAATATAACTAGTATTTTTCAGACTATGAGATGCACCAGATTATTAGGTGCATTAAGTGAAACAAAACAGTTGATAAGTCAAACTTTATTTATCTCATTCACAATAACTCTCAACATTGTTCATTTGTAACACATAAAATACAAAACAATACACTCACTTTTTCAGTTCATTCCTCTTCCACAAACCCATCAAATTCTTCATCTTCAGTGTCTTAGTTTAACAGTTGGGCATCAAACTTGGCCCGATTCGTCTAATCATTGTCCGAGTCAGTCTTGTTGTTGTTACTTAGCTGTTCAGTGACACTTGAGACCGGAACCTTAAGCCCAGCCATCCACGATCCCAGCGTTGCCTCCCTGTCTTGGTGAATGTCTGTTCGTTTTCGGTCATCCAATGCCCCCACGCAGCTCACAATTTAAATTTGAACAACCTGTTGCCACTAATTTCCAGCAGTTGGAATTTTTGGTTAATCCACCCAGAATGATGTCAAGCTCCCAATTAGTTTGCTTCACTTGGGTTTTGACAATATCGGTGAGATGTGTGTGCATGTAATCGTAGATCAATAGAGATGGAAATTTGTGGAATAAGCCACCTGGTCTCTTGACGTAAGCTTTTCTCAGGCACTCACTCATCTTCTCCTCATCCATCCAGCCCTTTCGGTTAGCTTTGATGATGACGCCGGCTTGAAAATGACCATAAGGGCCATTATCCTGGCAACCAATAACTACAATGAAAGATGACCTCTTGTTCCCTGTGGTGCGTATAGATACCGTACTGGTCCCTGTTTTCTTGACAGTATGGTTTACGGGATGTCAAAGGTGAGTCCCAAAAATACAGTAAGGTTTAGATAATGAATGGATGGATGGAGTACTGTCAGACTAAAATGTGCCATTTTCTCATGATCTTGACTTCATACCTTGGTTTTAGTGCATTAAAGGTGGAGCAGGTGTCTGGAAAATTTGCAAGAACAAGATGAAAAACTGCAAAAATGCTCAGCGCTGTTATTCTAACTATTAAAGATCTAAAGTAATCTACATTAGTGATACAGCACAGATGCAACAACACGGGTAACTGCAAGATGGGTATGAAACTTCATGTTTTGTTCAAGTGACGTAGCATCAAACCTCATGAATCATGGGTAATATGCAAAAAGGTAAAGTGACAATTACCTGTCCAACAGAAATACAGTCACTACGACATTAATCCAGTCTCCTTCATTCCTTTAATTGTTGCCTTTTAAGAAATGGTAAACTAATATAAACTCTCATCTCTAGGTATGTCTTGCTGCTTCCAGTCCTGTTTTGGGCTGTAGTTGTCTGAAGTACAGACTTTTAAACACACTGATTTTACTTTACATAAAACTCGGATTTGATCGTAAGAACTTTTATCCCTTCATGTAGATGTTTTTCAAATTCATCTCGGATCATTTATTTGATTATTTATTATGGGAATGTAAAACTGTTTGAACTGTTAAAATGAAAAATAATCAACAACACAACCTTTAATTTTGAGATAACCTGAAATCAACAAGACATCAGTGCAGAGCCTCCTACTAAGAAACAACACCCTGGCTTGATAGTTGAAGCAGATATTATAGTGTATTTTAATGTTACAAAAAAATGCAAACCTCACTTTTGTGTGAAAATATATCATCCTAATCATGACCTTTTCCTACCAACTACCCAATCAGGTAGTTGTCATTCCCAGTCCCAAATGAGTAGTTTTAGTGCTCAATCTGAACCAAGAAACTATGATTCCTACCCCAAAAAAGGAGTTGTGATGGCTCAGCTTTAGAAGAGTGAGAGAAACTGTGAGTTTGAAAAAAAAAAAAAAAAGGACAAATCATGGAAAATTAGGAGTGAAAGAACAGCTGTTTTACTCTGGTCTCAGAGCTGAGTCTCCTGTTCCTGAGAACAGCCTCATACCGGCAACAAGGCCTGTGTATTGCATGTGCAGGGTGATGATTTTTATTTCTCTCCCACATCCTTCTATCCTTTTATTGAATCCTTTACCGATCTGCCCGCAGCTCGAATTGCCGACCTGTTACAGACAATATTTTCATGTGGGACATAAGCATTAGAGAAGCATTTCTCTGCAAAATTTGCAACTTATACATATGATGGTCATCATCAGATTGACCTCATACCAGCAATCTTCAGTGTGCAGACAGTGTCACAATGATTTTCTCTAAATTCCAGACCCACACAATTGCCGATGTAATCCCCATCAGTTTGTAGTATAATTGGTTGAAAATGCTCATACGGGTTGTATTTCAGCATACAGACAAACAGCGTAGTCATTTACGTCAGAGATCTCCCAAGGCCACTTACACTAGAAGATTTTAAGCCCGATTTGCAAACCACTGACAAAGACAAGCAGACAAATACTCTTGATCGGATTTAAGTTGGTAAGCAAGCAGCTCAAAGACCCATCAAAGAGGCTCATCTGACAAATCACTGAACCATCTATAATGGTAAACAGATATCTAGCATGATAAATATCTACAGCTCTTAATGACTCCACATCCAAGGTCACTGAGAGGAAGAGAAACCCATGATGGAAGACGCACAACTGTACATCGTACAACTTTCACTGAACAACATAGCAACAAGAAATGTCTTAACATGTTCTGAAGAGACTGAACAAACAGCTTCTACTGCAGATGTATGAGAAGAACTGGACAAACCCCATGTGATGCCACCCCCAGGTTTTGTGAGGAGTGGTTTTGAGGCCTCTTTTTCCTCATACTATGTTACAAAAGTGCAGAACAAACAGGGCTTGGGAGCAAACCCACCTTATTTAAGTCACAGTTAGATATTTTAGCTCGGCTGGCTTTGCTCATACTAACCTAATGCTAATTATTATGAGTTTACATTCATCATACCAAATCTCTCCAAAGATCCTCTTGTCAAGTGTTGCCACTGAAACATCTGAAACGACTGATGCGAGAGCTGAAACAAGAACTAGCAAAGGCTCCAGTTTCTTGGCATGTTGCTTGTGAGGTTAAACCTGTTGCTGTCGGGCAACCCTGCTGGTGTCAGCCTGTGAGCTGTGGGCTTATTGAAGAGCCATAAAATGATATGCCATGGCTCTTCGCCCCTTCAGCCAAGCGACCCTGGAGGAGCAGTTGTGCTTCGAGTGGAATCTCTCGTTTCAAATGTTGTTTCAGTGGCGACATCAGAAAAGACTACCGCTTTTATCTGGCACATAGTTAGCGCAAGCTGCCTGCTGCTTTGCTAAGCTTGATCCTTTCAGGCTAACCCACAGTCGGTCACAGCAGCTGAATATTTAACAGCAGAAGTATGCTTTTTTAAATTTGAATGACTATGCTCTATTAAGTGTTTATTCACAGCTCAGAAACTATGCTCAGAAGACGAGACATTATTAAGAGAAAGTGATGAAAGTGATGAAAAAGCTAGTCGTAACCACGGTCAGTCAAAACACCACACACCTCATTACTCAGAAACTTACATTATATGATTTTACCTGACTCTTTTATGTCTAAAAAAAATTCTATACAGTTAATGTATAACTGTGTAAGTTAACTGTAAATATATTTATTTCTGCTGCAAAGTGGGATATTTTCATCATAGGGTCAATTGAGGTAGACATTAGAGCATGCCCCTAGTGGTCAGATAAGCAACTGCCTCTTTTCTTTGTTCTGCAGTGGATTCAAACTGGAAGTTGGAGTGTTTGTTGCTTGTTTTGCACATAGTTTTGTGTCATTTTGATTTCACTTCTTGTGTGTTTATATTGGCAAAATGTGGTTCTGTAGTCCAGACAGATTTGCTGTGTGACTAAATCTTTGTCAGATCTTGTAGGATGCAGCCTCCCATAAGCCAACGAGTCACATTGGTGTGAACAAAACTACTTTAAGATTTCCAAATATAAAACAGCAAATCATGTACTCTTAACAGCAAATCTGCCAACGATGAAGGTTGTGTTATCTGAAGCCACCTTTGGAAGATGCCCTTATATCTGAACTTATCAAATAAGTGATGCAAAATTTGGTTTATTGAGATTTTCTAAAACCTCTTCTTCAAAACTGTTGAACCGGTTCAAACCTGTTCTTCCACTCTTTCATCTCCCATCTTGCCCACCCATCTGTCCATCATTTTGGCCTTTTTTTCCTCCTGTTCTCCACCTCCTCTGAAAAGTAATGAATGGCTTCCCTTACTGCAGCGAATTCACCTGTTTCTGCTTCAGTCTTCCTCTGCTGCATTAAGTGGGGATTTATGAAGGCAGCTTCCCATTGAACAAAACCATTTGTCTTCCAGTTTGGTTTAACAGCACTCTTTATTCCCTGCAGATTTAAGGATAGGAGGCTGGGGTGGGTGGGGACAGGCAACGCCATTAAGGACCACGGCCCTCCCAATTTCTCTCACACTTAGATTGTGAAGGCAAACAGCCCTGAGCGGTGTGCTCCTAAAGAGACCTCTGTGAATAGATGGATGCCTGATGGATCAGTGGGAACACATGCACGTGGATTGTCCCATTTCTTGCTCATCTGCATTGGATACAACTGAAATCAGAGGCAGATCTGATACTCAGGGGGATATATCAGACTTTGTCATGACTTTTGTCCCAGATGGTGAATCTGTTATTGAATTCTTTGCTGAAATTAAATCAGCTTGCTAATATCAACATCCTTCATATCATAACCATCCTGAATAAAGCCATGTTTTTTTTTTGTTTTGTGGTGAAAATAGGAGATTCCTTAATACCACTTGACATGTCATGATGTAATTACACTGTGTTTGTTGCAAGTCAAGGTGATAATTCGCGCTTCCAGAGGGAGCCGTCATACGCCCGGGACGTTGGATGGATAAATGATTCAACCCCTCATAAATGTTCTGATTGGAAAGAAGCTGCTGCAAGAGCCAACTTTACTATCTTGATATCACAGTACACCTTGTGGCTTTAAAAATACACACCCCCCAAAAAAAACAAAAAACAACCCCCCCCAAAAAATAAAAAAAATTATCAGTGTTTGGCACCATGAGGCAAAATTATGCATAAAACTGTTAGAAAAAGCTTACCTTTCATTACTCCTCTCCCCTCTGCGTATGTGTATTTGAAAGATCAAGAAAGAGAGAGTATGATACGGAGAGAGCGAGAGTTTAGTATATGTGTGAGACTACTCCCCAGAGGCGGCCATTGTTGTTGAATTTACCCATTCCCACCCTGTGTGCTCGACCTAACAAGGCTACATTACATGTGCATGGGGGCTGCAGAGTTTATACACACGGTTGAAGCTGTGTTAGAGAGGCATGTTTGCGTGTTTGGGGGCGTTGATTTTTGTTTTTGACTATCTGTTTTGAAATCTGTGCAGTGGGCAGGCAATATTAAAGGCAGAGCGAGGTGTTCCTGCGTAGCCGGCGGGTCTGCTGCACCTCTCCAGCTTTCACACTGTGACCCCAGCCTTCGGGTGTATGTGTGTTTTCATTCTCTTTGTACACACTCCCTAAGATGTTTTCGCTCTTCTCCACTTTTCTCCTCTCCCTCCCTCCTCCTTGTATTTCTTGCAGAACAGAGCCCCAGATACTAAAGATTGCCCCTGGTTTATTTGGCCTGACTGTGTCTCTCTTTTTCTCTCTTTCTCTTGCCATATATATATCTCCTGATTTTCTTATCTCCTTTCTTTTTCCCTTTTATTTATCTTCGGCAAGTCCTCTCACTTTGCGATCAATACGGTTTTTGCTTGAAGCTCCGCGGCCAATAAGAGAGGCGCTGTGGGATTTTTGAAGTTAGGATGCTAAACATATTAAACTGTGAAGATGTTTTGAAAATTTCAGATCATTGGAGAGATGTTAAACGTCTGAATTTGTTTTTCTCAGCTCCCAGCTGCTTACTGTACATGCATCAGATGTTATAACTTTTTATCAGCAATCCTTGATCTTTCTGTAGCTATATTTTTTTATTCTTGCATTTGGATCTATTAGAGAATGACTAAATCAGAGATGTAGCAGCTTATCGTAACAAACTGAATGTGTGATATGCATATTTATGTAAGTAGAAATTTGCTTTGAAATCAGCATGCTTCATTTGAGACTAGGCTTGTACTATATATGGTTTTGCTTGATTACTGCACAAGCCCAGTTTGATTTAAAAATAAAAGTTTGGTATATGAAAAATCCCTGATTAGTGTCTCTAGTGAGTTTTCACAACATCAAATTCATTTCCTCATGGTCTTGATGAGTGTATTCCTCAGCAATAAAAGCCTTTTAGCTGTTCCTATGAACATATCGGTGTGCACATCCTTGAGTACATTACCCTCCATAAGAACAAAATTTTCCTCTTCAGACAACTTAATAAAGTATATTCAATCAAAAATAAGTAAGATGATTTCTGGAGTAAATGATCTGTGGGAATAATAATAATAGAATAAAAAAATAATAATATTTTTGTTAATTTTGCATTACAGGTCCATCCCAAGAGGCAACTTTCCAGTTTCTGGGTTGAAGCCAGTGCTGTTCTCAGAAAAGTTGCAGTTCCTCAAGTGACCATTAGGAGCTGGCTCCAAAAGTGAGTCAATCTCCACAGGCCACCACATTAAATGTCCAACTTTTCAGCAGAAATATACATATTTACAGCCTAAAAAGTGGTTAAGAAAACATTTTGGTCTGCAAAGCCAGAGTTCACATCCACAGCTGCATGGGCGTGGGTTTTGTTTTGTTTTGTTTTGTTTTTCACTACATAAGGTAAAATTGTATACAGCAACACATTTATGAATGATTATGGGTATTATATTCTGAGCTGTGAAAAAAAAAAAAAAAACAACCAAGCAAACTTGTTGTTTTATTAGCAATATTTGAAATGAGAAAGATTAGACAGATTTGATCTGTGTTCCAGGCCAGCTGGCTTACGTTCTTCTTTTTGGCATGGTTGGTGTTTTGGTGGCTGGTGTTTGCTTATATAAACTAAGGAATGCTAATGTGTGGCTAGTACTGTAAAATTTATCACTGCAGGTCATGCTGTAACAAAAATGTAGGTAACTTTATATAAGAGTTTTCAATTGGACCAGAAAAAGAGCTGTGCTGAGCTGGATTTCTTGCTGATTTGTGGACACTCCTCCTGTCTCAAACAGAGGCAGCTGCAGAGCGAACCACAACCAGCTATCAATCACACACTATTCTCCTAGTTTCTACATCTCGAACGCCAACAAATCTCCAAATACATAATCTTTGTGTCTCAAATGAGTGCAATGTACAACCCTGCTTGTTATTACAGATGCATCAGTAAAGTACTGTTTTGGCATCTGCAAAAATACCCATAGGCAGGAAAGCTCACTCCGTAAGTTCAGGAAAACTGTAATTTCTGTGTCCACAAAAGGCTTGGACAAACACAGTATTCATAGTGATGACAAAGTAACTTAATCAGTTGAAGTAATTACATCATAAATAAATACTTTTGTTCTTTTGTTGGAAAACAAAAGAAGCATTTCTAGAAGCACTGCTCAAAATACCCTTCTGAATTTCAACATTGATGTCTCATAGACTGCATTAAACTGATTACTAACTTCACAAACATGTATTTCTGCAAAAGATTACATGTAAATTTTAACTTTGAATAAAACACTCTGCAAGATGAAACTTAATGCATGCGTAATAGCAAACTTAAAAATAGAAAAGCCAAAAAAGAAAAAAAACAGCTCAAAGCTAAGTTCATAGCCTAAAGTGGGATTTATGCTTCTGCTACACAAGTAGCCTGCTTACAGGACCACGTTTCTGCATTTCCGTTGATAAGCTGAGCAACAGTAGCTTTTCCTGGCATTACAGCAACCTGTGTATCTTTCTACCAGACTTGAAAATGATGAATTAAGAAACAGTAGCAGGGAATAAACAGAAGGAAATACGATGTAACCAAGCGGACCATTTTTTTCCAGCCTCACATAGTTACATTTCTGGAGGGTGCACGTCAGGCTATAGTAGAAGTTACTACATAGGGTTTCCTAGCAATGATGAGCGTATGTCGTTGGGTTTGATGTTGAAACATAAATCATGTGTATGGTTGGGCTGTGACTGAGACTGGAGTAAAAATGTCTGGTGTGTCCCTGGGATCAGAAAGTTTACCCGGAAGAATACTTGCAATGTTTTATAATAGTTACTGTAAATCTTTCCTCATATTTACAAGTCATGTTCTAAATTCTCAGATACCGATGCTATCAGTATCAGCATTAAAATCGTTTAAACTATAGTCATGAATGTTTATAAGGCCACACTTATGAACATTCATGAAACATATTTTCAAGAAAGATTAAATGGCAACGGTTCACTCAGCTGACTGCCTTATAGAACAATGTTGACCTTTGCAGATAATTATGAACAAAGCTCTTTCAAACAACATTTGAATAATTCCAAACCAGATTCAACCAAATTATATATCACAGCTGTATTGCAGTTTAATGCTGCTGATTTACAATAAATCATGTTTACTCAGAATACATTACCAAGGTTGTTCGGCTTTAAACAAAAACTGGATTCATGAGAATTTTTTTTTTTTTTTTTTTTTAACGGTGTTTATGATTTCTGGTGCAGAATCCACATGTGTGTTTTTGCCTCTATGTTTACACAAACAGACTATTTATATGCACGCTTCTGCTGAAGGACGACGAGCCAGACGACAGAAACGGAAACATCAAACCTCTTCTCTGGTGGTCGCCTGTACAACACAACTGCAATGATCACAGCGATGATTAAACATGATGTTTTAAAATGCAACCCTGTAAGTTATGTAGTGAGGAACAAAGAGAGATGCGTGAAGGAATGAGGGTGGGGGGGACGAGAGAGCCAGACGAGCCTGAGTGACGGGAGAGAGGGAGGGAGAGAGAGAGAGATTCAGGCATCAGTGCCTTTCCTCCAGGTGTCTTTGGCCTGCATGATTTCATGCGCGAGGCCATAATAAACTTCCTTAATGAAATAAGTAATTAACATATTATAATTGTGCAGCGGATGATTTTGACAGAGATCATTTTCCATATCTAATGCTATGCTAATTTAATCTGTTCCCCTCCTCTGCCCGACACGACCCTCTCTATGATTAAGTTTCATGGCATCTCACTTTCGTTTTTCCTCACCTACCCCCACCCGCTTCACCCCCACCCATCCGGTCTCTCCTTTTACTTCCTTTCTCTGTCTCTTTCTCTCCCTCTCCTGTGATGGATTGACTCCTCGGCAGAGGTTCAGGGCCTTGTTGTTGTGGAGTTGCAGGCAGAGGGACATGCACAGATGGTGGGGGGGGGGGCAGGAGGATGGGGGTGGAGGGTGGAGGCCTGGATCTGTATGTGTGGTCTGATCTCTCTCTCTCTCTCTCTTACTCCCTGTCCTCTGCCTTCTCCGCGTGGAAAAAAAAAAGAGCATGGAGCAGGAAGCGTAGGAGGTGGGGGTAACGGCGCTGATTGAAATATAGCCATGAGTTGGTGGTCATGGGGACTTCTCTGGCGCTGAGTTAGGTCATCTGCACTTACAGTTCAGAAGAATGCCATTGATGTCTGATAAATATAAGCCTTCTCACTCGCAGTATCTTCAAAAAGATTTCAGGATCAAAAAAAGTTATTCTTGCATGGCCAAAAGCAAAGGGAGAAAGAAGCAATTTGCATGATATATAAAGTGAAGAGTGAAATGTATTTTCACTCTGAGTGAAACTGAAAGGGTACAATTACAAGTGTGTTTTCATTCGTGCTAGATCACATGGAAGCAGGAGACACTTTGTTTTTGTTACCTTGGGATGGGTACTTTTTTAAAATAGATGGAGCTAATACTTTTCCAGAGTTTTTTCTATGCAAGCCCAGAGCACACTAGTCAAACGCTCGTGCTTTTAGTGGCCATGATCATTTTTCTGACATTCTTGGAAAGGAGGTGTGACATGACATATCGAGGGGTTAGTTACAATCTCCATCTTCTATGCCAGATTTCACTCAGTCTTACAAACTGCTATGTTTAAGCCCATGATTTTTAAATGACATTATTCCGCTATAAAGGGACCTCTAAATATCTCAACGTAGGTTCTGTGCTTCCACAAACAACTGCAACAGTTCTCTGGATATTTGGAAATGACTAAATGAGCTTCTGTTTATATTAAAGTGGCATAAAACAACTGTTGGCATTTTTAGCTCAGAGAGTCCCCCTGTTGGTGTGGAGTTCAGCGCAGTAGTAATACTTGCTGACATTATGACGTGTCGTCGTTCCTATTCCAGTTTGCTTGTATGCTCACCAGTGTGATCAGATGGTGGTGCTGGTCAAAGCGTGCTGAAATTGCATCGAGACACGTGGTCAGAGAGAATTGGAGCATAAACGGTCTACCGTGCATAGTCACTCCTTCACTGTTTGTTAATAAAATGTGCATCATGCAGGCCCTGCACACATCCATGGACATGCAAAGTCTATCAGTCGCTTAAGCCGTTTTTACAATCCCTGTCCAAGATTTACTCTTGTTTGGCCTCTTGCTTGGCCGTGCTCTCGTTCCCTCTTCCTTGCTTCTTCTGTCATTATTTTCTAATGAAGTGAGGCAGCGCCATCATTTTTGAGGTGTGATATTGTGCTGTAACGTGATGCAAATTTGTCTCGACAGACCACTGGGACAGGGGTCCAAAGTTGCTCTTGCCAATAGTAGCCGAAAGTAGGGATAGGAGACCACATGAGGTAGACGCCGGTTCAGTTAGTATCCTTCTTATAAAGATTCAAGCTCAACATTCAAGTGGTACCTCAGTCCAAATTAATAAGTGAAGATAAGTTGCATAATTCATAATAATTATACAACTTATGTGGTGGACATAACTTGGTTGACATACTATTATTCCAGTCTAATCTATAAGGAGAAAAAGCGGGCTCACGATGATAGGAATCTTGTTCCAATGTTACTGCTCTTCCTCCAACTGATGTTGATGATTATGATCATGGTGATGATTAGAAGCTCTGTTTATAAGTTCAAATCTAGACTAAAACTAGAAATCTAGAAAACTATTATCCACACATACCAATACCGTACAATACAAAATGTTGGACGTACAAACAAATTTAACTCATAAAAAGCTTCTTGGAATAGAGCCTGTAGGGCACTGACTGTAATCAAACATTCCTCTAAATGAAATTGAAAGTGATATTTTAATGAGAAAAAAAACTCTTTGTTTTCCATTTAAATTGTTTTGTTTATTTCTTGCAGATGCACGGTATGAATTCTTAAGGAGCTGTTAAGTTCATTGAATGTTTCTTTCTAGTTAAACAGTAACATCAATATTTGCTGTTCAAACTTAAACATCTCAAAACGCTGAACTTTCACTCATCTTCTTCACCTGCTGGCTTGCATTTATTGTGGTGAGCTTTCATTGACTGTAATAAATTGGTCAGATTTAACAGTACCAGTACTGATGTTTCTATCATCCATTTTATGTACTTCAGTTCTGCTCAGGGTCTCGATGGGGCTGGAGCCTATCCCAGTTGTTACTGGGTGAGAGGCAAGGTGACAAGTCCATCTAGACTGGCATGCACACCCGCAATCAACATAGAATAACCAATCTATCTAACTATGAGAGGAAGTCAAAGAAACTCATACAGGAACAAGGAGAGCATAAAAACTCCACCCAGTCCTAAGCAGCCACACCACCATTGCCACCTATGTTCCTCTCACCTTTAAGTTAATGCAAATTGATAATACAAAAGTTAAATTGAAGCAAGAGGATGATACGGAGTTAAATGTAGACTACATTATGAACCCAGGTTAAAAATCAACCTTTCTGGCTTTTAAACATTAAATCTTAAATTTGAACTAACTAGAAGGGATACCATGGCCATAAATGAGAAAGCAGGAAGTCACTCTTGTAGTTATATAGTTATGTGCATAAAGAGCAGAGTTCCTGTGCTCGTAAATCATTACGTGAGCGCAATTGTTTATCTAAAGGAACTCTTCCATTTCATTTAATATGACAAAGATTTGTGTGTGGATAGCATTTTTACAGGAGTTTACGACTTCAGGAGCAATATTCATAAAGCTTTTATTGGACATAATCAACAGGCTGAACACTAAAAACACACAAGACATTGTAATCTTCTGCTTTTCCACAGCGTCTCTGAAAGAAGACAGAGAAATGGAAGGAGGAGTTTGAATGAGATGAAGGGTCAGCTGTGAGGAGTGGGAGGCGAGGGACAAATGAAATCAGCCAGCTGTGTTTGATCCATCCCATGTGATGGCAGGACCCCCCTCTCTCACTCCATTTCTTTAACTCTCTCAGTCCCTCAAGTCTTTCCCATCGTTTGAGCAGAAGGAGGCCCCCACTGGGGACTCTCCATTTTCTGTCACCCATGAAACGATGCGTACAATGCAGTGCAATGCAATGCCCCCGCCGCCACCATCACACACAAGCACTCGCCCCCCCTTTCCCCTAAAAACCACAACTCAAGAGATATGGAGTGGAGAATTCCCCACTCGACTCCAAGATGCAAAAACTCTTCCCCCTGTTTTCTGCATCCAGTGCTGTGGATGGCGGAGAAGCTTTCAGGAACCAGTTTGTCAAGGAAAACTACTTAGGCACAGGTTCTGAAATCTTCTCTTGCATTAATGATTTATGGATCATATTGTCATTTTTTTCCCACTTTTTGATTGCCCGTTATGTGACCCTCAAACAATCTAACATTAATCTAGTCTTTAATTGAAAGACTGAAAGATTTTTCATAAACTAGATATATGACTTGGTCTGACTTCACTTGGTCAAAATGGCACTTTTACAGTCATGGATTCAGTTCATGTCTTTGTCCAGAGACATGCATGTTAGGTTAATTGATAATTCTAAATTGCCCGTAGGCGTGAATGTGAGTGTGAATGGTTGTTTGTCTCTATGTGTGGCCCTGTGATGGACTGGCGACCTGTCCAGGGTGTACCCCTGCCTTTCGCCCTTAGACGGCTGGGATAGGCTCCAGCAGATCCCCGTGACCCTTCAAGGATGAAACGGGTATAGAAAATGGATGGATGGATGGATTCAGTTCAGTTCATTGAGGTTTTTGGGCATTTGCTCTGCACAGTTCTCTAAAGGTTGAGACCCTTTCAAGACCTTGAATCTTTTAATTTTCAGCCATTCTGATGTGGATTTGTTTTGGATAGTTGTCCTTTTGCATGATGCTATTTTAATCATGCTATAGCGGGCAGAGGGATGTCCTCACATTTGCCTCTATAATATTCTGGTATAGAGGAATTCATGGTCCACTCGATAACAGTGAGGTGCCTAGGTCCTGTGGCAGCTTGGTTTTCCCTAAACGTGGGTATTAAAGCCCAAAAGCTCCACTGTCTATAGGCCATTTTTCCAGAAGCCTTGTGGTTTATTTGGATGCAGTTTTACAAATTTCAGACATACTTCTATGTTCTTTTTAGACACAAGAGGCTTTCTCTTGGCAAGCTTTCCAAAACAATTCAACAAGCTCAGTGAGTCTGTAGGTTTCGGGTTCTTTTTTTTTCTTCCTTTTTTTTTTAAGCATTGCACAGTGACCTTGGGATATTTTTTAAGGGATATCTGTTTCTGGGACCATTGGCAGCTGTCTTGAATGCTTTCCACTTGTGAATAATCTATTTCACTGTAGAACATTGGGCTCTGGATTGTTCAGGAATGGTTTTATATATCTAGCAGTGATTGCTCCTCTCTACGCTGCATCCAGTTGATTAGATTATAACATCTCACACTGTACGTTTTGCATTTACTTTATTTGGGTACAATGTCAAGAATGGTCTGAGAAAACTATGTACAATGATGATCCCTCTTGAATTGTTGGCTATGACGTGGAGATGCGGACGGATGTAGAATTACGTAATCAGTATGCCCAAACAACGTGTGAAAATGAACTGCCCAGTTGCAGCTTTTGTGGCTCCAGAAAATGTTTTAAAAAAAAGAAGCAGTGAAAGAGAAGAATGTGGTTCCAGTCATGGAAGAGAAGAGGCTAACTTGGAATTCTTATGTTCTTTGTCATTGATATAGTGCTCGGTCACATTTCAAATTGTGTTTTAACTGGAACCGTAGGATTTCTGACACTGCCAGAAAATTGTATCTGGTTGTCTTTGGTCATAAGACCAGTGTGACGGTCGTTGTCAAAGTGCTCACATTTTAGGATGTAGGATAGCCATTTGGACGAAAGACATCCCCACAATTCATTCACAACAGTGATCTTTTGTCTACAGCAGCCCAAAATCATGCAGTGTGTAAGGCCTTACAACCACGACTCTTGTCTTTCCCTTTTGCCATTGTCTCGACATGCATCTAAATTGTCACGGGTGGTGTGGGGTGAGTGGAAGGAGGACCCAAGTGCAGGAGGTTTCAAAAAACAAAAATGGTCTTTATTAAACAAAAGTACAAAAATCAAAAACTCCAAAATCCAAAAATCCAATAATTCAAAAACTCAAAAATACAAACTTAACCTGATTTCTTAAAAACAGGGTGAAGAGCACAGTGACACGCAGACTGACATGCAGGGGGGTAAGGACGACAATGGACAGCAAACAGAAAGGGAGTGACAGGACTTATAAACACAGAGGAACAAACGAGAGGCAGGTGTGAACAATCAGGCTGACAAGGGGGAGGAAGAAAAGCTGTACACCACAAAGACAAGACAGACTTTCAAAGTAAAACAGGAAGCACTGGAGACATGGAGAGACGCCAACTGGACAAAACACACAGAATATACAGAAAAACGATCATGGCAGATCCAGGCTGTGATATAAATGCTCTAGGCCAACAAATTCCCAAAAATGTCTGTTTTTACAAAGTTCTGCTGGCTTGCTGAAGATCAGTTAATGATTAGCAGCACCTGTCCCCCCTCCTTAAGTCCTATGGAAACAGTAAGAGGATACTTGATATTGGCCATGTGTGTGGTTTTTTTTTTTCTTTTTGCCTTTAAATCTAATACTGAGACCATTTTATTATGTTTTTTATGCAGAAAAAAAAAAAAAAAAAAAAACAGCATTGAAAGTCCTCTGGCACATATATTGTCAATACCAATGTCTGTATGGTCATGGTCAGAAAGTGGAGTAATAAAACATTGTTGAGTAAAAACAGGGAAGGAGATGTAAATAATGCAAACATTGTATTTTGTTAAACAATTTCCCTTTTCTAAGTTGAGCAGGAACACAAGAACAACTGAGATATATAAATATTGTAGTGCTGAGAAGCTGTCTGCCTGAATACTCTGCAGCTGTACATTCGTGCGCGGAGGCGTGCACGTGTGTGTTTGTGTGTCAGAGAGGGAGGTCAGGTGGGGCCAACAGAGGATGAGTAATGTGAAAGAACTCAGATGTGAGCACTGCCAGCTACAATGAATGAGTGACAGGACACATGCCACTCGATAATGAGAGGTTCACACCTGCATCTTACCCTTTCCTTTCTGATACGAGACCCCCCCCCCCAACCACCACCATCACCACCCTCCACAGCCCATTTGCTCCCACGTACCGGACTTACATCCTTCTGAGCCCCAAATGAAGGTTAAAACCTCTCTCAATGACATCTCCTCATCTGTTCCTGAGACAAAGCAATAACAAACACATTGTTAAGCACAAATTATTCTGTAACTGTCTGAACCACAACAAATACTGGTTTTCCAATGTGGAAGGGCCAAAGTTTATGCAAGTAGTACCTAAAATTGCCAATCTGATGCAGCATTTCCTCTATTGTAAATATAATAGTTTATTAAGCAAAATACAGTATCTGCTGGTCAGCTTTGCAGCGTTTTAAATTTGTATTCATAACATGTAACATAACACGGAGCACCATTCACATGAACTTGCAATAATAACATAGTGTTGGAAGAATATTGTGCAATATCTCATGGCTGTTATTTTTAATTTTCTAGCATTTAATTAATTTGTTTTAATTTTTTACGCTACTTTTTAATCGACCTTGAGAGACGTCTGCTGGAATTAAATTCTTCGTTTGTTTGCACAAACCAGATGAATAAAGTTGATTCTGATTCTGAAATGGACATACAAATGAAATGTTTTTCTGTCCCCCCCTCTCTGAAGTAGCACTGTAAATTTATGGTGAAACTCTGATTCCATAAGATTTGTAAACTGATATAAAGTTTGTCTATTTTGCCATAATTATTGAAATACATACCCAGTTCTGTGGAAGCAGAGGCCCTGAACTCCCCTTCTTTTGCATCTGTTGACTGTTTTTTGTGGGGTTTTTTTTTGGCACACCGCAATAATGTTCCATGACGAACAAGAGTACGGATAGATTTGAGAAGACTAGAATGGCTATACTTTTTAGCACAAAACCATAGACCACTGGTTCTCAAACTTTTAATGCTGCGTACCACCTGAGAAACTATTGAGCTCTCCGAGTACCACCATGATGACCAATTTTAAAATATAGCCATATATGCCTTCTCAATTAGCTATAAACACACAGGAGAGATGTTTATTCCTTATTGTGGTTATTTATTGTTACCTGATTTCATTTGAAACGTTGTATTTAAAATGCATTGATGTTCCCCCGCGTACCACCAGAGAGCGCTCGTGTACCACCGGTGGTACGCGTACCACAGTTTGCGCACCAATGCCATAGCCTGTATAAGAAGAACTGGAAAGAAAGCCTTTGACGTCACTTTGACGGGTATTCTGAAGAGGGATTTTGAACACTTGAATTTATTTTAGGAGCTTCTTGCTTGAAAGGGTCCTGAAATGATCTTCCATGGATCCCGACTCCTTCATCCAATCCACACACACACACACACATGTGCGCGCACCATAAATGCTGCATAATATTGTAAATGTGATGTGATAGTATGATAGTAAGCCTAAAAGCTAGGTCTTTGATGTGATAATCAGTAAAAACAAAACTTAAAGTTTAACTTCAGACACAAAGAAGTTTTTATTTTTGGGGCTTTTATTCATATTGAAGGGGGGGACAGGAAAGTGGGGAAGACACACAGCAAAGGTTTACGGGCTGGAGGTCAAACCTGCAGCCGCCTCGGGAAGCATACAACCTCCGTAAATGAGACGCCTGCTTAACCACTGAGCAACACAACAGCCCAGAGAGAAGAACAAAGACGTTTTGTCATTTTTTGAAACCCATTTATTTTTGATACATGACTAGGGTCTATCAGCTATCAGGGTGAGAGACAATGCATTTTTTGTTCCATATTATTCACGCATTACTTTTACCGATGTGCACCCTAAAATGTTAGCCAACAAATACATATTTAATTACTTCTAGTCACACCTAAATGTGATTTGAGCCTTTCTTTTCCTTTCTTAGCACCCACTCCCACACACAAAACCGTCCTTCAATTCTTTCCTCTTTATCTCCATCTAACTGTTTCTCTCTCCTCCGCTCAGCTTGGCTCTGGCTTTCTCGGAGAGATCTCAACATCCCTAAATCATCATCAGAATGAGAAAGGAGTCCCAGGGCTAATGCAATGCAGATATGTTGTCTTTTGTGTCGGAATATGAGAAAGGGAATTTATGTGAGGCGCTCGGCGAGTCAGAATTCATTTCTTGCTCGAGCTTTTGCCCTGCAGTCAAACGTAAACTGACTGCAGACTCAGCTGGCTGACTGAGTGAGGACACACACAGACATTTGCGACGCACACTCGCACACGGGCGTGTAAGTTCAAGCTGCTCAAAATACACGCATGGACTCCCTAAATACTCAGCACATTCATACACTCACATTCAGACCAATAGCCTGTGTCAGTGTCCTCAGAGTGGCCTCTCCATCCATGAGTGACAGGTGTACATGGAGGGTACAATGGCCCCCAATAATGTCCAGAGACCATGGTAACAATGGCCCCTCTCCAGGGAAATGTTGAGCCTCGCAGAACATTTCAGGTGGCAGTGAGAACAAAAAAGGAGGGGAAAAAAGACATTTTGGAGGCTTGCGCTAATCAGCCTTGCTGCCGGCAAGCGCTTTGATGAAGAAAATGGATTCTGATCCTTGATTACAATATTGAGAACAATCTGAAACAGCTCAAGCACACATGGAGCCTGAACAAGCAAACTGAAAAGTGTGAACATTGTTTCTCTTTGACCACAATCTTTGTGATCATTTTCCCCAACATTTGAAGAAACAAATATCCTCAATATACACAAGACAAACCTCTGATTTTGCAGAACGCACAAGACGTGGAGAGCAAATTGAGCATCAGTGTCAGTGCGCATCGAATATTGACAATGAGCAGGTCACAATGCTCCTTACGACTGTGGTTAAATTGACTGATGATGAAGATGGCTGTAAGGGACAGCTAACAATCTTTGTGTTTGTGTTGACGTCTTTCAGAGAAACAGGGAGAGAGAGGAGACAGGGACCAGTGTGCTCTTATCAGTCTTGCCAGTCCTCAGCAGCAGCAGATAAACAGAAGTGTGAAGGGCAGTTGCGCTGCAGGGGTCTGATTGACATGGCTGCCGCCCAAAGAATCAGACACACATGCACACACAGCCTTTCGCTTTCTTTTACTTGAGCAAACATCCACAGACGCGTCATGCCGTGTTTGGCAGAAAGATCCTCTGTATAAGTGCAGTACAGGAAGAAAAGGATCCGACTACAGGTAAGCGTGAGTAACTTTGATAGTTTTCATTTAAATCAGTCCAGCAATAACACACTGAAGGGACGACGTGATGACGATTGCCGTCATCCACCAGAACTGGTTCTTCTGAATACTATCTCAATCTCAATTCATCACATTGAAATGATTGTTCAGCATCACCTTTTAATTCACTAGGCACAAGTTTAGAATAACTTGTGATAGTGAGTTACATCTGCATCTAGCTGGACCTGCATATGGAGGCTGAAGGAACAGCAAGTGAAAAAAAGATCTGCTCACATAGCAGTTGGGAGACTTGATTATGAGTCCTGTGGCTACAATTCATGGCAGATTCCAACCGTTACCTACGGTCATGAACTTTGGGTTGTGACCAAAAGAATGATACCTCGAGAAGAAGTTGCCAAAATGAGCTTTTTTGGAACAGTGTCTGTGCTCTCCTTTAGGGCATCAGTGAGGAGCTCTGCCATCCAGGAGGGCTCAGAGTTTAGTCACTGCTCCGCATCAAAAAGAGCCAGTTGAGATGGTTTGGTTTAGTTGTCTTCCAAGGAAGTGTTTGGGACTTGTCATAGGAATGAGGTCTTAGGGTAGATGTTAGATTTGCTGGAGTGATTAAGTGTGTTAGATCCCCCAGGTGACGGTTTCAGTCTCTGACCAGCAGAGTCTGTCACTGGGACCAGCTCTCCGTCCTTCGGGTTCGAAGTTGCGGTCTAGGGGGAGTTTACCTCGCTAGAATTCCTCTACTTTGTTTAAGCTGGTGTCGGGGAAGATTCGTCTAGCTCTCACTGCATCAATCCATCCAAATGTCTACCCTGCCTACTCTGATAACTACCCTAAAGGAATAGCCTGGTTTTAGGTACTGTTATCAGCCACATTCGTTAACTGCAGCTCCTCACTGTCGTTTTATTCTTTTATTGTTGTTGTTGTTTTTTACATTTAAATTTTGGCTTTGTTTTTTTTTTTCTCATGAATTTAAAATTACAGCATCAGGTTTTATTTGTGTACCACAAAAAGCACTTGTGTAATCATTCAGTCGCATGGTCATAGCTATCTATAAGGTGTGGACAATGATCTCACTCTTTTTTTTCTTTCTTTTTTTCAAAACAATGGCTTTTATACTGAAAACAAATCCTGGACTGGTGTAAATATCAGTACATCAATATTTCACATATTGGGATGAACTTTGTATAACTGTTTATATCTGTCTTACTTTATGTGACTCCAGTGAGCCCAGAGAGGAAAAGCAGACAGAGGATAAGAAGACGGCCTTGTTGCTTGATTCTTCCATCCATCCTTGATTCTTGTTGAATTATTCTAAACTCTGGTTACAGCTCTGTTCAGTTGCGAACTATCACAACTGAAATTATTCACGTATTGTACATACAGTATGAGTTAATGCCTGCTACACTATGCATGTATGAGTGGAGATAATCTGCACATTAAGGGCCGTGTATACTCTCACGGCAATATGTTGGCGTCAGCTTGTCGCAGAGATGCCGCCATCACTTTTGATTTATACTAGCGCAGTCTCCGCTATGTTATTCCACACCACAACGCAAGAGGGACAATCACGAACTAGCTAAACTTACTGACCTTATCTCTTGCATTTTTTCACTTCCTCACCGTCTCGGCCGTATCCAGACCCACATTCATCGCAGTCTCCCTCCATGAATTACTAGAATATGTGCTGTCTTTGTAGTGTGGAGAACCAGAATCGTACAGATGTGGGTACTTCCTCATTTCTTCGATGACGTGCTCTTTTCTACGCAGATGTAGAATTGACCAATCAGAGGCCTCCTTTCTCTCCTCTCTGCGACACTCTGCGGCACTGTCTGCGTCAACCTACAATTGCATGCATAAGTGTCTGCGTGGGGTGGGGGGGTATCTCTGCGTCATCTGCATAGGTGATGCAGACGACCTAACATTCGAGTATAAATCAGGCTTTAGTCCCAGTAGCTGAAAGCAAATAAGGCATCAAAGCTGAGGTGAAGGAGAATGAACAAATTCATGTCCCAGGGAAGACCAGGAAGAGTCCCCATGGAGGGAATCCATACTGTGTACTGATTTCTTGTGCGTCTTTGCATGCACTACAAATGCGCAAGTACATCTCTTTGTGCGAGCATTTAGCAGATTATTGAGCAGACATGCCCTGTAGCTCCACGCTGTTCTTCACCAGACACTGAAGGCAATACCTTTATGCAGCTGGTAAATCTGGACGGATACAGACAGATATGCATATTATCAGACACAATCATAGCTATTTCCTGTATGTGTGTGTGGAGTGAGCACGCAGGCCTTTCCTTTATGTGTCCTATCTGTGCATGTGTGTGAGCAGTACATTTCTTCAAAGACACCATACACTCTCCCTCCTACTCTCTCCACTTCCCCAGAGACAAAGTCCCAATTTCTCCATGGCCTGCAGTAAGAGAGAAAGGTGGAGGGGTTAGGCAGTGGAAAAGAGCAACAGAGTATCAAAAAGAAAACCCAGATGCTATCAGACCGCCGAGAGTCAATGGGGTCATTGTCATGTGTCAGTCAGTGTAACACAACTCTCTCTGATAAGCTGGTCGATTGCGGCGATTGGCCGCGATGGGTGACAGTGAGATACCGTTCATTGCTGGCGCTCCTGACGGGACACAAAATTAACCCCCAGTGCTTTGCTGATAAACATCTAAAATGGTTTTGGGACCCCAGGGGCTAATGGGAAGAGACGGGAAGCTATCAAAATATCAAATGTGCACGCCAAGTGACACAAGGACCTGGTCTATCACACTCACTTCTCTGAGTGTGATTTAACTCTGTACTACAAAAAAAAAAAAAAAGAAAGAATGCCACTTGTCGCCTTGGACTGTACATGGTGATGTGATGCTTTAATAGACATTTATTTAGGCAAGTCAGTGTGAGTTCTGGTTTTCAGTTGGATAAGGTTAGAAAGAACCAATCATAATCTTTTGATGAATCTTAGGCAGCCTGAAAGACAATCTGAAAATGATCTTAAATTTGTGAATAGACATTTTTTAACAGACATTGGTAGCATCTTCAAAACAGTGTGTGTTGGGGAGGACATCTTCTTGGTGAAATATTTGAAGGACATGAAAACCGGTGAAGAAGTCTGTGTGTATGTCTTTGTGTATATGTGTTTCAGCTGGGTGACACCTGAAGGTGATGGGTGTCACTGGTGTCTGGATCGTCCGAGGGCATGTCTCTCCCTGCTGACTCCGATGGCAGCCTGACTGACTTATGATCAGGATTCATCATCTTGATTTATGATGAACCTGGTTTGTCCCTTTCACAGCTGGAGAGACAGGGATGTGTGTTCGCACATATGTGAAAGAAAGTGAGGGGCAGAGCTTACAAGATCTCTGAGCTCCAACCTTCACCACATAAATGTATCTTTTGGACAGCTATTTTCACAGTCATGTGCAAAGATTTGTACCCCTCCTTTAATCCTATATTTTTTAGGGGTGAAATTATGACAATTACGAGTCATCTGAATGTAGTGGGTCTTAATAGTAGGCAAATAGAAACTCAGACAAGCAACAACATAACTTTTTTCACTGTGCCATTAGTGATTTAACAAAAATGATGTCAAAAAGAAAAAGTCAAGTGGGCAATTCTACGTCAGCAACTCCCATGATTCAATAACTTGAAGATCCACATCAGCGGCAATAACTTGAGATAATTGCTTCCTGTATAACCTCATCAGTTTCTCATATCATTGTGCAGGAACTCTGATCCATTCTTTTTTACCTTTCTTCAGTTTATTGAGGTTTTTGGGCATTCACTTATGCACAGATTTCCTAAGGTCACATGTCCAACATGTTTCAATTCCAGTGAAGCCTTGACTTGACTTGGTCAATCTAAAACCTTGATTCTTTTTTTGAGCCATTCTGATATACTGGTGTACTTAGGTCACTGTCATGTAGCTGGGCTCAGTTTTGACCAAGCTTTCTGTGGGACAGATGGTTTCAGATTTATCTCTAGAACACTGAGGAGTTCATAGTAAACTCGATTACCTGGAGGGTGCCCAGGTACTGCGGGTTGCAAAACAACCCCAGATTACTGCCATTCTGCACCATGCTTGACAGCGGGTTTGAGGCATTTTTGCTTATTTTGATGTGTCCACAGGACATTGTTCCATAAATTGTGTGGTTTGTTCAGATGCACATTTGCAATCCTCAGTCTTGCTTACTATGTTCTTTTTAGATAAAATACGGTTTGCCCTATACCTCTTCCAGACAAATTGTACTTTTTCGATCTTCTTCTAATTGTCCTGCCATGGACTTTAACATTTAACACGCTCAGTGAGGCCTGTTGGATCTGTTCCTAAGCATTGCACAGTCTGACATCGGGGTAATATTGCTAGAACATCGACTCATGGTAAGACTGGCAACTGTTGTGAATGTTTTCCACTTGTGAATAGTCTTTTTCACAGTAGACACCAAAGTGCACAAAAGACTGCTCCTGCTCAGAAATCACATTGCTCATTTAAAATGAGTATATCTCAGCCACTCCAAGGCATATTTTAATATATTTGGTCTCAAAAAAAGAGATCATACTTGCGAGATTACAACAGAAATATACATTCCAGGCCATAGTAAATGATAGAAAACAATAAAAAAATAAATAAATAACCTCCATCTGACAAAATCTTCAGCTTTTACTGCCACTAGCCAATCTTTAAAATCATCACAACCAATAGATGACTGTATTCATGATTTAAGTGGAATTATGCATTGGAATATGATTTATGATCATGAAAATTTAAAGGCATGACTAATTTCAGACTTCAACTGGAGAAGGCCAAGTTGTGTTTTTGTTGTTCTTCAGCTGTGAGCTCAGTAAGTTTTTGTCACAGAGTGTTCTTTCTTATACTGTTGGAGTATGTGGAGCATTTGCTCTTACTTTGTAGGATGAGGGTATTTTTATTAATCTGGTGTGCATATATATATATATATATATATATATATATATATATATATATATATATATATATATATATATATATATATATATATATATATATATATATATGAATGCACACCATATATATATATATATGCATATATTTTGTATTTACTTGTTTGTGTGTTGAAAAATGACTTCAATAGTAATGGCTGCCATTTCCCCCGGTTCTGGGGGATACTGTTTTCATGAGGTTAAATCCAGTGGGAGCATGAGGAGATATTAAAGTTATGTCATCCAGAGGCTGTATTTGCCTTACACTATGCCGACGACAATCTATGCTCAGATTATTTTTAGGATGATGTAACAGAAGAAAGTCAAAGGATTACAAGATATGCTAACTTTAGCAAGAGGTACTAACTTTTGCACATGACTTTTTTACAGTCATCAACTTTACTCTGCTCAGATGAGAAGCGTACAGAGTAACTTTGCTCTCCCTTAGCAACTAGGAGGTGCTGTTTTGTCTATGAATCATATCTGGTGTGAAGTTCTGTCTGAATGTGAAGTGGAGTGTTATAGTTAGTGAAAATTATCCTCTAGTGTTTCCAAAGATAAGATGTTTTGATGTTTTGAGACTAAGTGTTGTAATTGTTAAGACTTATTAAAATGAGTGAAAACTGTGAAATCCAAGCACTGACAGGATGCACTACATACTGCATACAGGGCATGCTTTGAGACATTTCAGCATCATATTTTGCTGTTACAGGCAAGCAGAGTCTTGACTACTAAATGCCAGGGGCAGGGACATGGGGGCTATTTAATAAACATCATCCAGATCCATGCCAGCCGACCGTCAGAGCAGCGGGACAGCCTCTTAGCTTCTCTCTTCAATACCGAAATGCAGGGAAACAGGCCGTCTACAGACTCAGGGGATGGAGGGATGAGAGGGAAAAGAAAAGGAGAAGAAAGGGGGAGAGAAAAGAGACTGAGAAAGAGAGAAGGGCACTGGAACACATCCACAGATTAACCCTCATAGAGGAGATGGAAAATAGAGCGGAACCGAACAAACGTGTGTGTGTGTGTGTGTGTGTGTGTGTGTTTATGTATGTGTGTGAAAGAGAAAGTATGAATAGTGACGTTCAGATGTGTCTGGCAACACTTCACTGGGGGTGTTCATTTTATGTGTCTGCCTTGCAGTGGACTATAACAATAACAAAATGGCATAAAATACACACCTCTAATTCTGGTGAGTCTCTCCCCTTAACATCTCTCCCTTCCTACACTCATCTTCTCTTCCCAGCTGCCACTGCTAATAAAAGCAGCAGATTAGGGGAGGACAGGGCAAGAAGGCGGGTGCAGAGTGGGGTTGATTCGTGCCAAACCTTCATCCATCCCGTCATGTGAGGGAAAAAAAAAAATAAATATATATATACCCCTTTCAACTCACTTCTGAAAGTATTTTAAAAATTTAATGGTGATAAAATTCTGATATATATCTCAGATTATCTGTGAACATGAGTGTGACAAAGCTTTTATGAATCTAACTTACAAAAGGAAGTCATTTGTTTTTTCATGAAATGCAACCATCAACTGTAAATAGGCCCTACTGCAAGAAGCGTCCGGTCATGTGACCCACAGGTTTGTACACAGAGCATTAGAAGCCTTTTTTTCCTCAAACTGCACGATGCCATGAACCAGCAGCACTGAGAAGCTGGCTGGAACGCGCCCACCAGTTAGCTGTTATTAGCTTGGCTGACTTAGCTTCTGCTAACCCAGGTTGATCATTCATATTCATTTATATTCATTTCTTTTCATTTTGCCCAAACATCCTGATTTCAAGTGTCACAACCAGAACGCAATAAGTGCTGCTGTACCACAGGACAGCATGTCCCAAAGCGGGGCTCCGTAACTGAGCTTGGCAGGACCGGAGACCTGTTGGAAGCCCACTGGTGGTGTTCTACAGTGGAGCTCCATGTGGAAGGGCCATTCACAGTGACTGTAGATGCAAGCATAATCCCACATGGAGTCCAGAAATGATTCTCTGTGAGCAGTGGGGATCAACATATGGGGCGCCGGTCATCACTAGGAGTGGAGTGGCTTGACTCCCTCAGCCAGGCACCAGTTGAGAGCCCACGTGTCAAGCAGAGTAGAGTTGTGCTGGCCTTTTCTACAACCCTCACCTGTGACCTTAGAATTATTTCAGAACTTATCCAAGCAGAATTATGCTGATACCTGCAGTCAATCATCACAGCTACCATCATCGCAGCTATGACTGCCATGGTTAGCACGGCTAAGCTTCATCCTCAGACATTTCCAGACCAACCACAGCCAGTCATGGTGGTTTGTTAGTACAGTCAAAACAACACGCAAGCAGAAGAAAACATATTCTCTTTTTATTCACAACTTAGAAGTCAATATAATGCTAAGTGCTAAGTAGCTAAAACGACAGCTGTCATAGCCAACAGCAGAGCCAATGGCGGGCTATCAAACAAATTAAATCAAAACCTACTTTTTGGTTGAGCTTAAATGTAGAAGTGGGAGAGCTGTCACTTGGAGGCAATGCAAAAAAGAGCAAAAAGTGCAGGTTAATTATTATTTTTATTTCTTCATGTTATTGTTAGGAAATGGTCTGATTAGCATATGCCACCTAACTGTGGTGCATTTTAAACCACTAATATCCTAACAATGCAGAGAGATTTCAAACTTTTCTTTAGTTTGTTTTTAATTTGAGCTCACCAGCTAGCATCATTAAGAAGTTAATGGAGAAAACCTTTAATTGTTCTGCTTTTGACTTTTCTCAAAAGTCCGTGATCCACTGTGGTGACCCCACAGTGGATCATTTGTATCCATCTTGTCTTGTCTTCTCCATCTCCACACACCTATATCCTCTTTTACCGCATCCAGAAATTTTCTTTCCTGTTTTCCCTTCTTTTTCCTGCTTGGCAGCTCCATCACCAGCATCCTTCTACCATGTATTCACAATCTTATGATCTTAATTTTGAGTTTGAGCTTCTTTCTTGAAGTTTTTCTGAGTTCTCCTTATTTTCAGATACTTTGTGTTTTATGTATTCCTTGTGCCCTGTTTTGTTAACTTCCTGTTCTACTTTAAAGGTCTTTTTCCTTGCATATTCAATTCTACGTTGACTTACCTTGTTTTGTTTTTTTTTTTTTGTTCTTTTTGTTTTTTGTTCTCTGTTGCCTGCCCTTGCAGAACTTTTAGTTCATTGAAGGACTTTTGTTGTCACTGTTGACACTGTTGTCACTGTCATATTTTTATCTTGTATTTGGGTCCACTCGCTGCATAACACTCTACCCGTATCTCCAACAAATCTAACACAATACATCTCAGATGTGCTTGTTTTTAATCCCATCCATCTTTGTCACCAGAGGGTCTGTTAGGGCTCTAGTAAAAATAAATAAATAAATAAAAATAAAAATAAATAAAAATAAAAAAAAAAAAAAAAAAAAAAATAATAATAATAATAATAATAATAATAATAATAATATAATATATATATATATATATATATATATATATATATATATATAAACATTAAAAAAACCTTGTCATTCAAAAAATAAATAAAGCAATTTAGGCTATAAACTGCACAGAAGTGTCACACATTATATCATCATAAAGAATCTTTACATGGCATGGTAGATGTCTCTATGTTGATGCTGGAGGTGGGCTGAAAAGGCTCATCCTTGACTGGGGGATGCTGCTGTCACTGGTTGTTGTAGACAGTGACTCAGCTGAAACGATAATGCATTTGGGGCTTTTTGTGGAAATGACCACTTCCAATAAAGAAAACAACAAGCAAAAACAAGCGATATAGATCTTTCACTTTACATCATTTTATAACTTTAAACAAACATGGTGTACTACTGCTATGCTTCAGAGTGTAAATAACATAGATCCAACGCAAAGACACTACACATCTATCCCTTCATGGCTGATGTAACTTGGGTAAAGTAGCTGAAAGATCTCTCTGTACAGGGAAGACTGAAGGCACGAATTCAGCGTAAGAAGGACAAAATGGAGAGGAATGACAACGTGCTGAACCTCACAAGAAATTCCAGGTATTTTTCCCAACATTTTGAAAAGGAAAAGATCAGCACTGACAGCTACACAAGTGGTGATCCTGTCTACTTTTCCTGGAATAACTGGAGGAGGTCATTGGTGTGGGGAAGACAAGCACATATCTGCAAAGCCCTGGATGAGTGAGTGCTGCTCCCTTACACGTCACGTTCCACAGTACTCAGGTAATCCATATTAACCCTTTAAGCTCCAAGGTATCAAAATTGCTTGCATCAGACAGTTGGGTATCGTGGAGAAAAGGACTTGATAAATGCTAAACCCAGTGATTTACTATTTTAATTTTTGAATTGTGATTTCTGGGACCTTATCAAACAGATGTGCTTACCACATCTGTGGTAAGCACAGATGTGGTAAGCACACCTGTGCTTAGACAATGAACAATTAAAACCAAAGTCCAGATTCCATTAATGGTGTATCGTAACTGTCCCAGAGATGTCAGCGTGGATAGGTCTGTGTGCTGTGCCCTCTGAAGAACTACAAACAATCCCATCTTGAGAGATAAGGGCAGGTTTGGCCACTCTGCTGCTTGGATTAAGGTCTGAACTTCTACAATTTACCTTGTAAGTTTACTTTCAGTGTAAATGCCTTCAAAGTTCAGTTTTACTGAAAGTTGTAATTTCAATATGGCCGCCACCCTGTGATGTCACAAAATGCAGTTTAGATTAGTAAATTTATTCCCATCATAAACTTTGGGTCATACTGAATATTTTTTTAACTTCAGTATGCCTTTTTATCTGTAACAACTTTTAAGCTACAGCCTTTTGAATTCTTAATATCAAAATTGAACATTTTCTTCAAAAAAAAAAAAAAAAAAAAAAAGCTATGGTTCCTGCACTGCTTGTGCAAGGAATTTCAGTAATAATTCTTAGTAAAGATAATAAAGTGGCATTACTTTAGAAAAGGCAAAAACCATGTTTATTTTGAGAACACTTCCCAAAGTTACCAGTCATGTAAGGAAGAATGTATTATCCAGCGATCAGCATCGC
This sequence comes from Hirundichthys speculiger, assembly GCA_018398805.1. Taxonomy (NCBI): domain Eukaryota; kingdom Metazoa; phylum Chordata; class Actinopteri; order Beloniformes; family Exocoetidae; genus Hirundichthys; species Hirundichthys speculiger. The sequence continues at coordinate 205,153 of JAGFBZ010002535.1, read as the reverse complement.
AAAATAACTTTTGACAGAATGAGCAGAACAACAAGCTTCCTCACTGCAGGTCCTATTTCAACTCTAGACTTCTGTTGTGTCCTATGTCTATCTACTGTAGTCAATTTGATCACATCAGCCGGTGTGTTACACCAAGATCTTTTCAGTGTAACACCTACACAGCAGGCTGCAATGCTGGTACCCAACTACACCTAAACAAAAAAGTAATGTGGTGCTCGTTGAATTTAAGTTATTTTTCATGCTGCTCCCCATTTGGTTTGGCGAAACTGACGGCATTTAGTTATTTAGTATTGTATGAAATTATTATCTGCTCCTTTTACCTCTGTCTTACTTTCTTTTCTCCTCTTCTTCTTTTCTTCTCTTTCACTTTGTAATTCCTGAGGGATAAGCGCCACTTCATTTTTGGCAATTTACATGATTTTAAGAATGTAACCATAATACAAGCCTCCTGAGAGGCATCTTCTGTCCATCTGTCATTGCAACTTTTCACTACACCGCCCAATCCCTCTTATTTAAACTTTGTCAGCCCTCAGGGGCCCCCGGCAGCCTGGGGCCCCAAGCAATTGCCTACCTTGCCTGGTGGCATACAACACCTTTGCTTGTCATTTTTAAAGAAAATCTTAACATTTTCAACTCTGCCACCTCCACCTTGTCTCTTGTGCTTCTTGTCTCTTTATCAGTGCTTCTGTCTTGTTTCTTTCCCTTTTCTGCTACTCTTCCAACTCCAGATAGTCTTTGCCACCAAGGGGCAACATCTGGTTGTCACAGCTGTGTCGAATGCCAAAGTATGAAAAAAACTGCCAATCAAATGACGATCAGGGGTTGGCTCTAAAACTGGCTCAATTTATACTGACCCTCATTTTAAGTTGTCCTGCTTTGCAGGTGAGATAAACATTTTGCAAGTCTGCTACAAAAATTGATATTGGTTCATCATAGATAGACTTCACATTCATTACAACTCTACAGGGTTCAATTTTTATGTACCTCATCAGGTAAAATTATATACTGTACCTACAGCCACTGCCTGGGTCAACTGGTGGAGGGTTTATCACTCATTGGCCGATTGTCCTGGCAGGAACGCTTGAGCCACTTTCCAGGCTGGCCTTTCTAATGATGTGCTAATGGCTAGTAGCATCAGAAATGAGGATGAATGGACAGATTTGATCAGAAAGAATGTAAGGTAATGCTATTTAGCATCGTAGCTCAGTGTGGCAAGGGACACTACGGAGGGCCCGGGCGGGATTTGATCCCCAGACTCCCGGGTGAGAGTCACGTGTGCTTGCCAGTCAGCCAAAGGGATATTCCCTTGGCCAAGTAGCCAGGACACGTGATCAATCGGAGGTATATAGTGACAGGACCCCCCACACTGTCACATCAGCATGAGCCCAAGCTCATGAGACCCCAAGAGCTTGATAGGATGGCTCTTGATCAGAGCTCCGGGAGCATTTGTTTCAGCTCTAGCAGTACTCATTTGGATGTTGTTTTGGTAGAATTCGAATGGATGGGTGGAATTATTATATTTGATCACAATGTAAGGCAACATTGGTTAACATTATTAGTTAGCACTGTAAAGTACTGTAAAGGTCTGATACATTGCCCTGGGTGTATCATGTCTCTCAAACCCAAGATGGATGGATGGTTGGATGGTTAATTAGCTGATGACAATATAAAAATATTTAGTAATTTCCATATTCATTTACAAATTTTGGGCTATTTTTCTTTGTTTTTATACTCATTCATAAAATTCCAAAAATAGAACTACTCCTTTCAAATGGCATTACTTTAATAGGCAGTAATCAACTTGTGCTGCAACACTTCAGATGATTAATTCAATTGCATAAAGATTTATTCATTCTCTCACAACCAGTTTCTGAGTATAATGAATGTTTACTTGCCTTTGATGTAATACTTTTGCTCGTATTGCAGATCACATGTTCCCCTGCTGTGGTGAAAGCTATTGTGTGTGTGTGTATGTGTGTGTGTGTGCGCGCGTGTGCGTGCACGCCTGGTGTATCAGTAGTTGTGGAAACAGAGAGCGCTGTAAAGATCCAGATACGCGTACAGATCCACAGGGGAATAGCTGTGAGTGAGTACTGTTGGTTTGTTTGACAGGGACCTCTTACCCTTGTCTCTCACACCTCAGATAGAGAGAGACAAATACACCAGGATGGCAGATAGAGGCAGATAGCAAACGAGTGAAAGGGAGAGCAGAGAGAGAGAAAATCATAAAGATAGCCCACGAGGTGCTGAGGATGGGCATGGGGAATAGGAGCCCTAGCATAAAGGAGCAAGAGCAAAGCACCAAAGGAGGGGCGACAATAAAAGGGTTCTTGAGAGAAGGAGAGAATTAAGGGAGGAGCGGGGGTAAGAGAGAGAAAGGGAGCGATAAGGAGGGAGAAAAAGCTCGGTACTGCACCGGGTAGTGGAGGGTTTATTATTCTCTGTAGCACTCAATCAAACGCCGGCCTTCTGAACAGAGAGCAATGCTGGCGAATCATCCTGGGGGCTTTCTCTCTGTCTCCCTCTTTCTTTCTCTCTCTCTCCATCCCTCCCCTCCTCCCACTCCTCCACTCCCTCCCGTCTTTTTTTCCTGCAGTGTATGAGTGCTATCCATCTGTCAGCTGTCAGTGCCAGTGAGAGATATGCAGAGCTGTCACTTCGCGTCAGCTCGGGTTTGGGAGGGCGCTTTTTTGCAGCTGCTGCTCTGCTCACACTTTCCCTGTGGCAGCGCAGGAGCGCCGCTATCAAAGCGCAAATACCAGCACGCACACGATCTCCAAGATACAGGCCTTCAATTAAAGACTTGATCTGAAGCTATCATGGTTGATATAATTATTACTGCAGTTTTTTCTGTGTAATGTGGACTTGCGACTGACCTGATACTTGAAAATAAAAAGTTTTATGGGGGAAAAAATATTTTCCAGGAAACTGCAAGATAATAGCATACAAGGTTAAAAAGAAACTCTCTATGTTACAGAGATAAAGTAAATTCCTTTAAAATAACTACTTTAAAATTAAGAAGCTTTATTCAGCAGCATCACTCCATCAACCATCAGGACAGGAGGAGAAGTTTAGGTATTACAGTATCTGTGGGGAGTAACGAGATCATCCTATAGCCTAACTGTTGTCTGAGTTGACTGGCTGAAGGTATGTATTTTAGACCCAAATACATAATTTTACAGCAGTAATTCCTGTATGTGTCTCACAGCACGTGTATCCCTTTGACACCGAGCTTCTCGTCTGTTTTCTAGGTTACCACAGAAGATGATGTCTCATGAAAGTGAAATCAAGAGGAACAGTTGGCTTGGAGCTAACGTCATTAGTTGAATAAGAGACTCCAATGTCCAATTCACATGTCGAATCACTTAACCTATTCTGAACTAGACCTTATTTTGAGGTTTTTCCTTTCGCACACCTCATTTTCATCTTTTTGAAATATATTCTTTTAGTCACTTGGTGTTTCGTTTAGGTGTAAATGGTCTTTACGGGCTTACATCTGAGCTGTTTCCTGTTTGTCTGCAGGTACAGTCATGAAAAAAAATTATTAGACCACCCTTGTTTTCTTCAGTTTCTTGTTCATTTTAATGCCTGGTACAACTAAAGGTACATTTGATTGGACAAACATAACGATAACCACAAAGATAGCTCATAAGAGTTTTATTTAAGAGCTGATATCGTACCATTTTTCATGGTTTTCTTGATTATAACCTAAATCACTTAAGTTTTTACATCAATAGCTATGGCGTTGTACTGCCAAAAACACTGCTTTTATGCATTCAGTGTTTTCTTTTCTGTCTGTTTTAGTCACATGATGACGTTTAGTGGTACCAGGTATTAAAATGAACAAGAAAGTGAAGAAAAAATGGCGGTTTAATAATTTTTTCCATGACTGTATATTCTATATCATGCCTTGTGTTATCCAAAATGGCTTGAACGACCTCTGTCATGTGCCTGTAGATCCAGCGGTGCTCTTCAGGAAGAAGCTAAAAGCGACACCAAAAGGTGCTTTTTGAACATAAGAACCAAGTAAGAATGCAATAATCATTAGAAACAAAACAAATAGCCTCAAATTAGGCAAATTGCAAAGGATGCAAACAAGTTTTCAAATCAAAACCAAGTGGGAAAAAAAAAACCTCATTATTTATATTAACTTGTAAACAATGTATCATGGTAGAACATTTCCGGGAAGCAAAACATGACTATTAATTAGTGGAGAAGCAGTAGGGTTAAATAAGCTTTGCTTCTCCCTACTCGTTTTTGGACATGTTATTACTGTTGTTGTTGTTATTATTCTTAATACTATTATTAGTAGCATTATTAATACTAGTTTGAAAATAAAGCATTAATTTACTCATGTAGTTTACACCACCATGTCTCCAAAGTGGACTTAAGAGACCATCACTCAAATGTTTACCAGACATTTGATCACGCATCAGATTGGTCATTTCCTGGACATATTTTTTAAAGTAGTTTTTTCCCTTGAAATGTGAAAAGACTGTTATTTTAGTATGTGTGTTACGATATCAGGTCTTTGTTGAACATAAAGATCAAAGCTCAAAAGTTAAAAGCACGAGTACCTATCCAGTTTTCTGAAAAAAGGAGTGCATATTTGCAGTTTCTAGTATCACATTAGTCCGCGTGACGAAAGAAAGAGCCTTCAAATTCTATTGTGACTCGTTTAATTGCGTTAGAAAACTTTGTTGGTCCATGTTGAAAACCTTTCTGTGTATTTTTTTATCTCTATAACGGGTCGACACCTGTATCTGTATCAGTGTACCACGCGTGTTCTAAGTACTGGTGTGTGTTTGACTGATGTTAATCAGGACAAAGCAAAGAGGCCATCCTGTCTAACTCAAGGGAAGTTAAAAGGATGGGACGGAGAGGTAGGTGGGGTTGAGCTTGATGTGCATGTGTGTATGTGCATGTGTGGATAAAAAGTGCAATTACCCAAATTAATTGCAGACCTCTGCTGACACGACTCAGGAAGAAGACTTGAAGGTTACGCATGTGTGCTCTATGACAACAAGAGAAGAGGGGATGTGTTCGTGGCTTCCTTCCATGCCTTCCATTTGTATACGTTGACAAGATTGCTGGGTTTTTGTGCCACTCCTGCCATTCCAGCGCCAATTGTGTTGGGTTTTGGGGGGGTTGTTATTAGAGGGTGGCAGTTTCGGGGCGGAAACAAACACGACTCTAACGATTAACACCGTGTCACCATGTCAGCTCGTACTGTAATCCTGATATTCTGTCTATCGCACACGTGTGCGCAGAGAGGGAGGGGGGAATGAGGGAACGGGAGAGGGAAAATATCATAGGAATAAGGAGGGAGACGGAAGAAGGCAAAGCTGGGATCCCATGAGAGGCAGATAAAGCTGTGTTCACTGAGGACGTTGTGTACGTGGCGGTGTGCTGTAATGCAACGTTAACATTCCCCCCCAATCCCAGACTCTCCACAGGGAAGAGCAAGGCCTGCTGGGGGATCTGTTTAGCCGATCAGACGTGCCAGTGCTCTTGCCAGGCTAGGGAACAGACAAGTGCGGGACACAATGAGAAAGCAGGGCGTGACAGACGAGGATGAGATAAAGGATTCTGCTGAGTAGAATAGCATGGTAAGTCTAAGCATGAATAACACAGGAGACAAAGGACAAGACACTGTTACGTCCAGTAATGTGAAAAAGAAAGTATGCCCTTTTTTGATTCTTAAGGCTTGCATGTTACTACATTAGAAAAAAGGAAAAAAAAATCATCCAGTTATCACCAGGTTTTAAAACTAAATAAATACAACCTATGGTGAATAACAACACATAAGACACAGTACACTGTGTCATTATTTATTCATCAAAAACTAAGCCAATAAGTGGAAACAGTGTAAAAATACACCACCCATGATTCAGTAGCTTGCAGAACCACCTTTAGTAGCAATAACATGACGGGACTAATCATTTTCTGCATGTTGCTATCATTGTTCTGGAAGTGTTTTTGCCTCCAGTTCTTTGTGGACTCTGCTTCACTTCACTAAAGTAAGTGGGTCTTTGTTTCTAGACAGCTTTCTTAAGGTCCCACCATGGAATTTCAGTTGGATTGGCATCTTGTCTTTGAGTGGGCCATAAAACAACCTCAGTGTTTAACTTTTCTGTCATTCTGCTGTAGATTTCCTGGTGTGCTTTGAACCATTGTCCTTTTACATGACCCAGTTTCAGCTAAGCTTTAGCTATTGGACAGATTTAATCACACTTGACTCTTGAATACTTTTGGTATCCAGAGGATTTCATGGTCAGTGGAATAGAAGCCCAGGCAAATCATCACCCCTCCTCCACTGTGCTTGATATTATGTATGAGGTGTTTCTGCTGATATGATGTGTTTGGTTTTTGTCAAATGTAGTGAGGTGCATTTTGGCCAACCATCCCCACTTTGATCTTGTTGTCCAAAATACATTGTTCAAGTAATGTAATGTTTATTCAGATGTAATGTTGCATACCTAAATCGTGAAAACGTGCTGCCATGTTCTTTTTAGAGAATCTTGTCATATTTGTGCAGCCTCTTCTAAATTTACTATCATTAACTTGAGCACCAAACCTGCAGAGTCTATGATGTAGCTCTCAAAACTGCTTTTTTTTTTCCTTTTACAATTTCTTTGAAAGTTGTACAGTCTGGCAAAGGGATGAATTTGCTGAGACATTCACCTCTGGGAAAATCTGCAACTGTTTTTTGTCTTTTTTTTTTTTTCCTCACCAGCACTTTTTTTCTGTTAAATTTGGTAAACTATGTGCCTAGTACTGTCTTACTGTTGACCATAAGTACAGTACATGACTACAGTGTAGTTATGAAAATATCATGTAATACAGAGGATGATCGCTCCTCACTGAGCTGGTGGGTTTTCCAACATTGTCGCTTGTGAGAAATCAAATGCATCCAACTTAGTCTTTAATATTTTAATGAACGTGATGTCCCGATAAGTGTGATGTTCCGAGTTCTGGCATCTGCTAAAGAAAGACAGCAATACCTCTTGATTCTTCTGGAAGCAATAAAGGTTTACTTTTTGCTGTTTATTTACCACAGTGCGTCTCCATTTTGGCTTTGCCTCTGTCAAATAAGTAACTTCCTGGTGTAATATATCAGCTGGGGTTGTATGTAACCAGTTTGATTAGTACCAGATGAGTTTTATGTCCTGATACAAAAGCCTTAGAATTGTAGGAGGAAGTACTTTATTTTCTACATAACTGTATAATGATTTTTAGTTGGTGATTAAAGTGGAAATATGGTCAAGTAAGTGATCCTAGGTTAACATAGATCCTCTTTTCTTTTTTTCTTTTTTTTATATGCAAACTACACATTGAGTAGATAAAACGTGATTAATCTCTGCAGGCTGCATTTATCAACAGTATATAGGATGGTAACAGTAAAGTAATATACTTGTCAGTAGGTATAATTAACCCTATCTCAAGCATACTCGAGATCATATTCTTAGCTCAAAGCTATTTGCATATTCTTAAATACCCACAATGCATCCTTTGCCACTGGTTGTGGTAATTCTACTTACAACCACAGACATGTGGGACTCTGCTGTAAAGTAAATGTTCAGTTCTCTCATGTGGGGATCATTGTTTATTCACGTAACATCATTTTGGTGTTTGGTTACTTTGTAATTGGTAAAGAAAACATCTTTCTTTGGCTTAAAACACATCCTCTTACAACATGTGTAATTTAAAGGAAAAACTATGCAAAAAGGCTTCAAATGTGTCCAAGAGGCGTACAGTAAAAGCTCAGGAACATGCTATCGCATGTGAATATGTGGACTTGAGACCAGGCTTGTTCAAGTCTGTTTTCTGTAAGCATATATTACCTTCCAGTTTAATTTTAAAGTAAGCATTTTTATGCAGCAGTGTCACTGCTGTCTGAATCTAAAACCCTCTTCAACTCCTCATGAAGAATACACCCACATGTCTGCAGCGGAAATGCTGTCATCTAATGTTCTACTCTTTAGTTCCCGAAGAACTTTAACCATCTAGTGTTCCGCAATTGTTACAGAAATTGGTGGGAATCTGTTTTAAAGACTGAATGAAGAAGAAATAAATATGAAATTACTCTGTAAAAGAGTGTTTCTTAGTGCTGGTCCTCAAGAGCCACTACTCTGCATGTTTCAGACGTTTTCTGGCTTCAACACACCTGACTCACATTAATGAGTCATGAACAGACTTTTGCAGACCTTGAAGACAAGCTGTTGAGGTGATGCAGTTATATGCATTTAGAAACATCTAAAGCATGCCATGGTAGATCCCTCTGTTTTGAGACGCTGGGGTGTGTCTGCAGAGAACAGTGATTGACAGACTCAAACCAGCTTAAATGGAAAGCATTAACAAGCCAAACAGAGTTTTTTATTTTTTTTTCCATTTAAAAATGTCAGTTTCATTTTCATTTGAAGGAATATTTGATTTCTCATGCAGCTCTCGTGGTCTCCCGTTTGGTAAAACCACCCAGGGTAACTTTGGCACTCCCATCCCAATCATCTCTTGAGACAACTAAGTAAACCTTAAGATGTTATCTATGATAGTCCTGTGAAACTAGCTCACAGAGCTGCAGTAGAAGCCAAGGCTAAGGTGTCTAAAAGACTCAAGAAAGTAATGATGGAAGAGAAAATGCGAGAGTGACTGAGCAGGAGGTTACACAAGCAAATCCTGAACAGTGTCCTAAAAGCGACATGACCCCCTATACCTTTTAGGGGACACTCTGTGCTAAAAAATACATAAGTACCTTTGAAGAGACCAGCTGCTTCTCCAAGATGCACATTCAGAACCAGTCACATTAGCATTTTCAACAAGAAAACACATCTGTTAGCATTATTCCGTCTTGAACAGCACATTGTCTCTTTATTATCTACTTCTGAAAGACCCTTCAGATGGGACATGATTGGTCCCGTGCTCCACTTTGAAACCCATTCATCTCTATGTTTGTGTGGCTTGTCTGTGCACTCCACCAAGGTGAGAGTAGCGCGAGGACATTTGTGCTGTTCCTGCACCCTGCTCTGAAGTTAAGGGTGTGTTTAATGTGGATGCAGCACTCTGTGTTTGATAAAGTTGGATGCAAAAAAAAATGTAAACAAAACTCAGTCGGGTTGTTTCTATAGTCTCTATAGAGAGTTTATTTTCTTTTTTTATTAGTAATAATACCTGATGGAAACAGATGCCTCTGGAGTCAAGAGCAAGCTTTTTCTATTACATGTTATATGGCTGTATATATGTTTTATGGCACCCAGGCAATGTTTTGCTTTTAACACACACTTTAAGAAATGATGGCTTGGAATAACATTAATAACACATCAATTTTCTTAATTGTTTGTTGGGCCAAAAACTTCATAGTCCTTTTGTGGTTCACACGTATATTTCACTTTGCTCACAGTTTACGCACAAATCCATTCTGCTCACATTTCATGAATGAGGCCTTATGTCTGTGTTAACTCTCAGCCCGCTGGTACAAATCTCAACCCTTTGATTTTTACATGAGTCTACCTGCTCCCATCAAACACTTTCCCAGTGCCTAAGGAAGGGTTGGTAACAAAATAAAAACAAAAAAAAACCCACTAGTTAAAGGGAATGTGGTAAGTCATTTAATGAGATGTATTATTGTGCATTCTCATGGTATATGTTTTTCCATTTCCGCTCACTTTTCTGTATGAACTGGCTAATCAAAAGATGCATGAGTCATCCTGAAGTTTTAAATCCACTGCTCTTCAGTGAAATTGTGGATAATGATCTCCCAGTAACCCTTCAGACGTGGCCAGCTCCACGTGTAAGAAGTTGTATTGTGACAATATGTTGCAGACATCTTACTTTCTTTCAAGTAAATATAAGAACTGCGAGACTCACTGCAGAAATAGAAGTTAATTTCCCAATGCTAAAGAGGTTTTGGACATCCATCTTCATTATTCTTGGACACACACGTTGTGAGTGGAGGAAAAAAAAATCCATGCGGTTGCATAACATGACTTAAAGGAAATAGTAATTTCTTGTTAGGTTTTTTTTATTATCAACCTCTCAAAATTGTACTTAAATTTTGTGCCAAAACAGATACAGAAAACACCGCAGAGGCAGGTGGTTGACTGTTGTAAGGTTAAAGTGAGTTTGTATGTTGCTTTTGTTTACTGGGTGGTGTTTTATCTGTATGTGTACCTGATCTCAGATGTGACTGGTGGTATTTAAATGACCTGATCCAAGTCAATCCAACCCAGCTCATTCTGCTCAGTCGAGAGTGAACTAAAGACACAGTAGTAGAAAAAAACAAACAAACTTAATTTCGGGGCATATTTGAAATTTGAAAGTAATAGCTGTCCATTGTTTTAATATTGTTCACTGTTCTTGTTTTTTCAGAGAGTACAAAGTATCAGCTTATAACACTGCATCTTATGTGGTCACTGAACATTAAAATCAACCTTCCTGCCTCCTAATCAGTCAGTCTTCTGAAACTATCCCAGTAATTAGAGATTACCATCATCATAGTTTTACTAACTAACTAATTTTAGTAACCCAGCTGTGATACAGCCCCATTGGACTGCAAGGCTGAGATCATTCAGCCAACACATAGTTAGCTCAACCCACAGCCCCTTGTGATAAGAATAACTATGCAGCCTTAGCTCTGAAGACACTACGTAGCTAGTGATTAAAGCTAGCCATTGTCTGTGCCAGCTGTCAATCAAACGACTATGCCCCTAATTATGCATAAATATGTTGCATTATATGATTTTACCTGATGTGATACAAAGAAAACACCTATCTTAGAGCTGTCATGGCTATGAAATCTAGCTGCAGACACCAAAAACACAGTCTGAACCAGGCTGAAAATTTCTAATTTCTGCTGCAAACGTGAGGGTCAGTGGATATTGAACTGACATTGGGGCCAGCCCCTAGTGATCAGCCAAGAAACTGCAAGGCATTTAAGGGTTAAACTCACTTCCTGGCTGGCATCAGACTAGAAATTGTATGTAGCCTCTTGGTAATAACCTGCTATCTCTAGTACTGACAAGAGATAAGTGACACACACTACACATATTACCTGTTTATCTGCAAATCTTTGAATTTGCTTGACTCTGACTCTTAAAGAGCATCGATGTATTAAATTCAGATTTGTATTTGTGTGATCTATGGAATGATTTATAAGATGTAGTAGGATGAGACGGTCATTTGGCATGCAGTCACTGATATATTTAGGTTCGGAAGCAGGTAAAAGGTTATAATAGCATTGGACCCAATAGCTTTGCGCAGAAAGGTGAAGCAAGGCCAGTTTATCTACAGGCATTTTTCTGTCAGATTGGAACTCAGCAGCAGTCCAACTGCAACTCCAACGCCACTGCGGGCAGATCGGCTTCACCTTCACACACTAAATCAGCTTTTCTATCATGAAGGTGTCGCATTAACATACATGCATGCACACATGCCATACAAAATAGATGGCAACTTGCAGATGGGCATGTCTGTGTGCGGGTAAACACACACACACACACACAGACACTCTCTATCCCCTCCTCCAGCACCTCTCAAACCCATTATTGGCAGTACTTCAGTGATGGCTGTGTGACTGCCAGTACTGCGGATCTGCTCCTGGAGCGAGCGCTCCCCATCAGCGCTGGCTTGATTACCCTGATGTATGCACACCCAGACACTTGACAATCTCTCAGCATTTACATATGCAGCCTCAGCACTCCACACCGCTTCTGATGTCTGGTGTATGCGTGCGAGGGAGTGTTTGTGAGATTTACCGTGCATGTGTGCAAGTGTAAGTGTTCATACGACGAGCGGGAGAAGATGAGGGGAGAAGGAGGGGAGAAATGGCAGCTCTCGCTCGCTAAACGTAAAACAAACAAACTTTAATCCGACGCCGAGCTCCTGCTCTTCAAAGCTGAGACGGAAATAAGAAAGAGCGAGAGAGAGCAGCCTCACCTGAGGGTGCTGAGCGCCGTAAACACACAAACAGAGCGTTTACCAGCCGGCCCGTTACTCACTCTCATGTCAAACAAATAGCACTCAGAACTAACTAACACGCTCACTACCGGGGATAGAGCTGCGTTAGAGTCCTCACAAAAGCCTGCACTTGACTGATGTTTTTCTTTCTTTTCAAATGAAGAATCATCACAAACAACCCCCCCGCCCCCAAAGCTGATTCAAAAAGGGCCCTGCCTCTTGTTCTTTCTTTCTTTCCATCTCTGTCAGCGTGAAGGAAGTGTGGATGAGGGGCAGGAACAGGAGAAAGGGAGACGGAGAGAGGAGGTCTGGGGAGTTGCTCTGTGTCGATCTTTTTTGGCTGGCGCTTCACAGGGCTCGGCTGATCATCATTAAAACGCACACAACTTGACATGTTTATTTAATGGCTGCTCCCGGCAAAGACGGCAAGCTGCTGCTATCTCTCACCGTCACATGTTGCTCTACCACGATGCCATGTGTTACTCCGAGTGTACGTTTTGCCGTTTTTCCCTTCATATGCATTCTACCTTCCTGTGCTGAGACTGAGTTTTTTTGTTTGTTTTGTTTTGTTTTTGTTGTAATTTTCTGACTGATATCACCCTTACTCTTTTCCGTGCACATAAAGTCAGGTCTCTGAGTGTTTGGATTAAGTGGATAGGAGTGATTGTTTCTCATACCGCTACAATATTTACTCTAGATTTTTACAGCGACTGAACATGAGATATGGATTTCCAGCCTTCCCTAAAATCTCTAATCTAAACAGTTCATGCCTTTGGTTAACACGCCAAAGCAGCACCACCCAGCTGCTCTCTTGATGTCTGTTGTTCCATGACAGCTTCCATAAATACTGCTGATGGCTTCAGATCACATCGGCCAACAATCCAAAAGTACCACACGATGCTTGAGTGAAGAATGCGATCAGAGAGGAAGAATGTACTTATTTTCTGCAGTTAATGCGGGAGTAGAGTTAAGAGACTGACTGATTATGCCTCTGATTTTCAGTTCAGGGCACTGGAATGTTTTTATTAAAGAAAGACAGTTCAAAAAAAAGTCCATTTGTACCAATCAAAATTATTAAAAATGAATTTCTTTTCTACCCCAAATCAAGCCATGATGATTTATTGACTGTTGTTGTTATTGTCATCATCAGCATCATCACAGTATATGTGAGCATATACCTATGTTACTTTATTCCTTTTTTCCTCTGCCTCTTTCATCCTTTATATTGAAAAAAATTTGTTATTTTTAGTGTCATAGATTGTTTATTTTCAGAACTGTTTGGTCCATATGTTGACAGATTTTTACTAACCCACACAACAAAACATTAACACATCCCCCACTTGTTTCCTTTGTCTTGTTTCACTTGCTATGTCTCTTGTTGTCTTACTGACTTACAATTGAAAAAAAGGTCTTTTGCATTTGTAGGTATTTGTTTTAGTCTTATAATAAAAGCAGACTAGCAATCGTGGCATTAAATAATACACTTAGGATTTTACAAGAACTTATGTGAGGATGTCAAAAATAGATCATGCCTGATAACTCAGTCATATGAGCAGCACACACCAAGGCTGTATGGTCTTCATCACAATCTATCTAGGTTCAAATACTGGCCTAAATCAGGAGCACAAATTACAAGCATGCAAGTTCTGACATAGTGAACATTTTACATCTGCACCAGTTGTTGCTCGAATAGTTGCTCACAGGCTGATTATGTCAACGCTTCTACGTCAAACTGGGAGTATATGTTTGGGGAGCCTGTGCCATAACCTTCGCTGTAGCTGTTACTTCCTCTTCATCATTATCGAGGTTGATAGAAAGATAGATTACTGTAATGCCAGTAAAAGTTACTGTTGCCTAACATTTACCTGTTGCAACTCACATGAGAGATGCTTCATTTGCTCCTTTACTGTGTTGAGCTCCAAAAAGGAAGTAAACAAAAGGATGCCCAACATTGTAAGTTACAGCGTTGCAGGAAAAAAAAAACAAAAAAAACCAGCTCTTCCACCTGACGTTTGGTCGTGTAATTACAGAGCGACACAAATAAGATCGAAAAAATTAGAAATATGACATTGGTTCCATTCACATGCTTGTGACAAAGAAGGCTCACTGAACCCTTATTCATCACAAAAGGAATCAGAGGCTGCACATTTATTCTGAAAAGAAAAAGAAAAGTGTATCATGGGGGACAATTAACATGCAAAGGAAGTGGCACACTTTCTCCTTGTTCATAACACAAAGCTTTTCCACCTTTTCTGTGGGAAACTACAACTACGTCAACCATTTCCACATCATTAATTAAAGCCCCTGATGCATTAATTAATTGGGTAACTAGGAAGTGTGCAGCTCTATCCTCTTAGAAATGACAGAATATCGACTTGTTCTTGTTTTAATGTGAATCCGAACTTTTAGTCCTGTTGCTTTTATCTTGTATTGTATTTTATCTGAATGTTGTGTAATTTCTGTGTCATGTATGTAATTTTTCTGCTGCTGTCTTGGCCAGGCTTCCCTTAAAAAAGAGGCCATTGTGTCTCAATGGGACCGACCTGGTTAAATAAAGGCAAATAAATAAATAAATAAGAACATATTAGGCAAACGATTTTGAAATGTCCATCGGAATAAACAAAGTGACTCAGTTACACTCACACGACTGACGTTCCACTTTTATGGAAGAATCGTGGCCTGATCAGACACGACAGAATAATCTCAATATACAGTCATGGAAAAAAATATTAGACCACCCTTGTTTTCTTCAGTTTCTTGTTCATTTTAATGCCTGGTACAACTAAAGGTACATTTGTTTGGACAAACATAACGATAACCACAAAGATTGCTCATAAGAGTTTTATTTAAGAGCTGATATCTTACCATTTTCCATGGTTTTCTTGATTATAACCTAAATCACTTAAGTTTTTACATCAATAGCTATGGCGTTGTACTGCCAACAACACTGCTTTTATGCATTCAGTGTTTTCTTTTCTGTCTGTTTTAGTCACATGATGACGTTTAGTGGTACCGGGTATTAAAATGAACAAGAAAGTGAAGAAAAAATGGTGGTCTAATAATTTTTCCATGACTGTATCTGTGAGCAATATGTCTGAGGAAATTTAAAAAAGAAATCACCAAACAATGACACAATTGATGTTAGGGTACGACCCAGTCTCATAGCTACAGGTGGAACGGTCTAGAAAACATTATCTTCTGATCACAAGTGTGATTTATGCCAGTTTTTCATACTAACAGACTCAAACGTGACGATACAAAGGAGCAAAATGTCACCATATTTCATTAAATTCTCAAAAAAGAGATATTGCATCTCATTTAACAGGTGACAAAGTGCACATGCTGAGGTCAGAGTGGTCGGCTACAAACCAACCACTGATAGTATAAAGTGTCTTCACTTTGACATGTCATTTTGGATTGAGTTGCTGAATCAAGAATGAAGATGTCACCTTTTAGGTGAACTCTCATACATTTTGGCCATGAAACTATTAAGTTGGGAAGGCCACTGCCATAAAAAGACGGAAAATGTTATGAAGCCAAAATAAAGCTTATGCACATTCCAAGGTGTTTGCATTAACGAACCTCCTGCTTTGAAATTATAAATGGTGATTCAGACTACAAAAAATAACTGGTTGAAGCTAACTGTTAAGTATGTCTTTGTTAAACATTGTTAAACCCATTTTCTTTTCAGTCAGTTAAGCAAAAAAAATAAAAATAAAAGAACAAATATAATCTTGGGCTGGGGCTCGTGGTTGAAACAATAAAAAGAAAGGAGGAGCTGGAGAAGACGGGATCAGAAGTACAGAACAAAGCCACGGAGAGTGAGTGAGTGAGAGACTGCAGCGCGGATTAAGGCGGCACACTTCCTTTTTTGTTTGTTTGTGTGTGTAAACGCAGTTTTGATGAAATATTAACGCTGCCTTCCAAAATGCCTTGTAAAGGATCCTCTGTCTTTGACTTCTCCATCTGTAGCACCTCAGGTAGGCATTTAGTATGCCGCTCTTTCTGTCTTGAGAGAACCGGCAGCCCTCCATGTGTTGAGCTGTCAGCGCGTGTCTGCCACGGCCCCGCCCCTTCCACGGCCCTCGTGACACACCTGGTGTCCCACACACTGGCAGGGGTGCCGGCACCAGTAAACATTCCTGCAAGAAAACTTTCTACACAACATTTGCTGTTGTACTTCAGTGATGACAGTTGTGCTTCAAGTTAAATTTTAATGGAAAAGCTGCTTGAGCGACAGATATGTTTTGACATTTAATTCACGTTCTCTGATGGTTCTTTTCTTTCTTCTTGTCAAATAAACCCAGACATGTTTTCTTCTTAGGTGGATCACGTTGACGAGGAGCTTGATGATATTGATTGCACTTCAGAGGGCCGTTTGATTGGCAGCTGCCAAGGGGCTGAGGCTCTTATCCCACCAGTGCGCCCACCCAGATATCATCTTCGGTACAGCAGAGGAATCAGATATACCAACAGTCCATCATCTCCTTTCACTCCTGCTAATTCTGCCTGACTGAGGAAGAGTAAATGATAGCACATGTTGACTAACAAGAGACTTGCTTGTGGTTTGGCACTGAGAACCTTGTGATTGAGCAAGGAATAAAAATCATCTGATTGTAGTTGGTCTTAATATTAGGCAGATACAACCTCAGATAAATTATTAATAGCTGCATCATACTTTTCACAATGTTATTACTGACTTTTTCTATTAGTGGAAAGTCTGGACTGCAGGCAGGACAGTTCAGCACCTGGACCCTTCTCCTGTGAAGCCATGCTGTTGTGATTGATGGAGTAAGTTGTTTAGCTCTCTCTTGCTGAACTATGCAAGGCCTTCCCTGAAAGAGACATTGTCTGAATGGGAGCATATGTTGCTCTAAAACCTCTATGTACTCTTCAGCATTAATGGTGTCTTTCCAGATGTGTAAGCTGCCCACAACCATAGGCACTAATGCAACCCTATGCCATCGGAGATGCAGACTTTTGAACTGTACTGATAACAAGCTGGATGGTCCCTCCTCTCTTTAGTCCGCAGGACACAGCGTCCATGTTTTTCAAAAAGAATTTCAAATTTGGATTCATCTGACCACAGAACAGTTTTTTTTTATTTTGCCTCAGGCCATTTTAGATGAGCTTTGGCCTCTGCCCATCTTTCCATCCAATTGAAAAGCTCCTTTTATATCCAGTCTTGTTAATGACCTGTTGCTAATTCATTGTCAAATGCTCTACCATTTGGTTTTTCATTGGCAATTTTATATTTTATATTTTACACAGCATCAAAACTTTTGGGAACTGGATTATACAACATGAGGGACTGTAAACAAGTGGAAAGCATTCAAGACAGTCACCAATCTTCCAGTGTGTGTCCCAACAAGTTTACCCCAAGGTTAAGCTGTTCAATATTCAGAGAAAAAAAAAAAAAAAAAAAACAATAAACCTGCATTTAGTGAAAATGTCCAGTCCTCACCGAACATGTTAAACACTCACATTCCTAACAGTACACAACAAGGCTTGTCTGGAAGGGTTGCCAGAAGCAAGTCTCTTCTATCTAAAAAGCACATGGAACCACAACTGAAGTTCACAAAACCTGCATCTTAACAAACAACAAGAGCTTCTAGAAATGTATGGTCAGATGAGACTAAAGTTGACTTATTTGGCCTTAAAGCCACATGACCTGGATATCTGAGTGGACCATGAGCTCCTCTTAAGACACAGGTGTCAAACTCTTGTTCTCAAGGGGCTGCTGTCCAGCAACTCTTGGATATTTTCCTGCTTCAGCACACCTGATTGAAATGAATCGATCACCACCACCTTGTGATCCAGGTCTGCACAGGTCTGTTAATGAGCCATTTATTAGAATCAGGTGTGCTGGAAAATGGGGGAACATCTAGGACGTGCAGGACAGCGGTCCTCGAGGTCTGGAGTTCGACATCCCTGCCTTAAGACCACAAAATTCTGGAGGAAAAATATGAGGTCTTCTATCCAACAGCTGAAGAAAGTCACCAATTTTGACTGACTCGTGATTGAATTTGGTCATGAAAATGATCTGAAGTTACCAGAAAATCACTGTCAGAATGGCTGAAAAACAAAATAGTCAAGATTTTGGAATGGCCAAGTCAAAGTGATGGGACGTCGAGGGAGGAGTTTAAAAAAAGAAAAACAAACTCAAAAACCTTAGTGAACTGAAGCAATGTTGTAAAGAAAAAAGTTCCTCCACAGTGATGTGAGGGACAGATCAAGTCCTTCAGGTAATAAAACTACTTCAGGTTACTGCTAGTGAATCAACAAGCTATTGAATCATATTGCAATTCATATTGCTAAAAACATTTATTTATTCAATTCTTTTTAAATTGCACATTTTCTTAATGCTTTTTCTTGCTTTTTGTCTCAGGTTGATTTGCCTAATACTAAAACCACTGTGATCACATGAGTTTGATGTTTTTACACATATAAAATACAAACAAAAAAAAATGTTTGAATAAATAGGGTGTAGTAACTTTTGTATATGTTTGTGCATCAAAGGGTCAACAACCATCATCAGTGCATATAATAACTGATCCATAGCAGAAGCTTTCTTCCTGACTGTAGCTGTCATTCAGCTCTTCCTCTTATAATTACAAAGGTGACGTCCCCCACAGCGCCATCATGAGTGGTCAGCCAGACACCCACAAGGCTTCCTGTCACAGGGAATGGCTAATTATAGCTCCTACGATACGTGTTTTGGGCGGGGTGACGGGGCATGCTGGGTTTCATAATAGGCTTCATTTATAACAAAGACATTCACATTTCAATCTTGTGACTTGAAGCTCAGGGGCAAGAGACAAGGGAGGGCACAATATGGTCCAGTTTACAGATTTTTTTTTTTTTTTTTTTTTTGCATGTGAGCTGCTCAAACTCTTGCTGTTGTTTTTTTAAGCATTTTCAGGAAGGACGGTTAAAGTATTTCCTTGCTCCCAGGCCTCATTCAAGCACAGCATTGAGAAAATAAATAAATACAGAGAGAGAAAAAAAAATAGATGTGACTGCTGCCCTAGGAGGTATGATTGTCATAAAAAAAAAAAGCCAGGTTGGGATTTGTTGGTGTCACTCAATAAATCAGTTGGAGTTTAATTACCGGCCTGGTGTGGAGAACCCATGAAAAGCCTGGTGTGTGTGTGTGTGTGTGTGTGTGTGACTGCAGGTTGAAAGTGGAGAAGCTGTGACAGGCACTAGATCTGAGAATGAACACTCCTCCTGGGCCAGACGCTACCAAACGCCTGACAGGGCATATGTGCATGCAGGACTGAACCATTCTTTATGGAGAGGGTAGAATAGGTGTGTTGGAGTTCAATTCCTCCCACACTAATGCTTCCCCACACTTCCTCTTCCTCTGCCCCCCAGACGGTGCATCTACCTCCCTCACTTCTATGAAGTTGAGTTTTATAGGAAGTTTGAAAGATAATCTCTGACCCACAGTCCAGCGCACACCGACTCTGACCCCCAGCCCTTTAATCCTGTAACCAACAGAAAAAGCAAGGGACATAGTGGGTGTTGTCTTCTAGAGGAGGAGAAGAGAAATGAAGCATATACAGATGTAATCTGTTTTGTTATCAGGATACAATTAATGCATGGCTTCAAATTTGACTTGATTTCAGTCATTTTTTTTTCCCTCTGGTAATATTGTGCAGAATTTCCTGTAAAGCCTTGAATTGTCCAAGAGGGGGGACTCCATTCAAGAAAATATATTAAAAAAAAATCAACAGAAGAAAGTAGCAGGCAGAATAAAAGGAGCACGTGCAGGTTTGACAGAGGCAAGAGAGGTGACAATAGGCAATTCAGAGCATTTTTCTTCTCCAATTTCCTTTGCGGTAACATCCACCAATTTGAAGGTTCAATGGGCAAGATCATAGTTCTGCTGCAGATGAGTTAAAAATACAGGCTGACTTGTCAACATTGTCTACAGTGAGTGAATGACACACACACACACACACACACACAGAAACACACACATCAGCGTGCTGCAGCGCTGCTCTCCGTGCCCGCTGTTATTGGCTGTTTTCAACTGTGGCACGGATGAAAAGAGTCAGCATTACAGCTGTCAATTCAGATGGAGATCAGGTGCTGGGAACGAACGAAGAGGCAGCAGATCTTTGCTCTGGTTCGTCACGCACACACAAACACACACACACACACGAAATATTAACGTGTGCATGGATGCATGCAAGCAAAGGAATTTGCAGATGCTAACTTGTAAAAATAAACCCAGATCATAATTGTATTTTTTTCCCAGCCAAATTATTCTCCTGTCACTCGCTGATGCATTGATCACCGTTTTTGTTCCGACTCTTTCAGACTGGAAGACAATGGCAGCTGCGAGATGAGATATTTGTCTGATCACTCAGCACCAAAAGTACACTCAGTTTCTCAGCTAGCAAATATCTGCCAATACGCAGGCTTTTAATGTTTTGCAATTGATACAATTCTGAGTGTTCAGCTGACAGAAAGAGAATTTTCCCAAAGAGATTAATTAATTTCCTGGCACCTCAGAATGGGAGCTTGTAAGGCGAGAGGAACAATGAGTGTATAAAACACTCCACTAGCTAACAGACAGATGCCAATCTCAACATGTTAGGCATGTGTGCTAGTTGGCTGACAGACATTAGCATTTGTTTTACACCCCCCACCCTCCATCCCATGTGCAAGAGCCTCGGGCGCAACAGTCAAAGACAGACCAGCGCCTCCCAATATCTCATCTCATCTCTCCGTATGCGTGAACGTGAGTGTTCTTTCACCCATACACAAAAGAAGCACGCTCACTGTGGCATTTCATATGCGTAGTTTGATTTGTGTTGCTGTCTGTTTTTCCAGTTTGCACAAGACGATCCATAAAGACTCATTTTCCACCTTGCTTTTCTGAATTTTAGCACCTAAAGAGACCTTACTTGTGTCCTTTTGAGAGTGCATGTCCACAGTGAGGTGTCCATGTGCTAGTGCGCCCCCTAGCTCTCATCTGAGGCCTCTTCACCTTTTTTTTTTTTTTTTAATTCCTCCTGCAGCTCTTCTCTTGCCCTACATATCAGTCCCGGAGAGAATAGACCCGTCCTACACCCAGCTTCACAAAGATGCTGTTTTGTCATGTTTTATATCATTCTACTAATAGCAAAAATAAAAAATAAAAAAACAGCTCCTTTGACTAAAGACTGCAGTCTCCCTAAAGATCTCTTGTAACAAATCCTCTGGAAAAAAAAAAGAAAGAAATAGTGACGACTTGCCTTAAGTGAGCTCTCTGTTCCAACCAGCATAAAGCTTTTGTTTTCTAAACATTGTGAGAATGCCTGTTTTTCTTTCTGTGAATTTGTAATAAGAGAGACAAAACCGACAGACAAGCGAGAAGAGATGGAGATGAGATAGGGAAGAAGAAGGAAAGAGAGAGAGATCTAACAGATGGTGGATTTGGCGAGGCCTCCACCATGCAGTTTATGTAAAAGCCTGTCTGGAAAGAGCACAGACCCGGCAGCATCTCTCACATATTGAGGAGTCACAATCATGGCAAGGCTGCAAAGTGAGATGCCCCCAATGTCGGTCATTACTGAAGCACTGCTGTTTTTTTTTTCTCTCTTTTTTTTCCCAGTCATGTTTCATGGAGTGAAATTATTGCATGTTATTTACCTTTGACATTATTTACAACCTAACTTAGACCCCTTAAAATTCTGTAAAAAGAGGTAAGTTTGTACATATTCATCCAGACAAACAAAGAGTTTACAATCGAACCTTACATAAAATAGGCAGTAGCTTATGTTAAACTACCATTCAAGGATTTGTGTAAACTGTTATGTAAGATGCTTGTAGTAATATACATTATTAGTTTTTACAGCCAGTGAAATCTTGTTGAATTAGTCATGAATCTAACAGTTATTTGAATTTTTTAACATCAAATCTCCTGATGATTTGTCTATAAATCAAGAATCAAATTTATTTTTATTCAAATATTTCATAAACTGGAACTATAGAAACGGTATGACATTAATTTAATTACTTCAGCCCATAGACTGTATAAGAAGAACTGACTAACTCCCACAATGTTGCGCACATTTTTTTCTGAAGGAGTTTTTGAAGTCTCTGTCCCCATTTTACTGTTGAAAATAGGTGGAACGATCAAGTCTCGAAGCCAGTTGGAACACGTTCATTTCATTTCACAGTTAGCTACTTTAGCTGGTCTGGCTAAGCTTATGCTAACCTATGATGCTAATTAATATTCCAGATGTTATTCATTCTGATAACATCGGTCCAAACATCCTTCTTTCATGCATTGCTCCGAAACAACATCAGAAACAAGTGCTGCCAGAGCTGAAACAGTGACTAGCAGAGCTCTTCTGTCACTCATTCCTGTCACTGGAACCACTGGTATTCAGCTAGACCAGCATCAGTTAGCTTATTAGCTCGAGTTGTGGGCTGATTGACTCTGGATCCCAGCAGACTTCTGCTTGCAAGTAACCTGAATCAAAAGACCACACCCCTGATTATACATAATGTTTTTTTTTGTTTTGTTTGTTTGTTTTATTTTTGCTTTATATAAGTTTATGTGATGTGGTACAAAAAATGGGCAAGGGAACTGTTTTCCGATTTCCAATTAACTTCAACCCAGAAGTTGGACTGTTGCTGTCCAATGCTGCCAGAGAAATCGGTTAAACTATTAAAGGCAGGGTATGCAATTTCTGGATGACATCAGATCTCTTGATATGTGAAACAAAACATTAGTGACATAGCGAGAGATAGCTCCTCCCTCCAGTGCCCACTGAAAAATCACATTGTGAACTCTCCCAGGCCTCTTCTCAACCCCCACTTAATGTGCATGAGCACAAAATCTTCCCCTATCTGTGATTAGCTGGGGCAATTTTTGTTCATTTTTGGGAGGCAGACTGCCGTCATTGTTTGTTTCTAGCTTACTGAGCCAAGTCTGTGCATGAAGACAGTTTCTTTGTTTTTGTTTTTTTTGTTTTTTATTTAAGCACTTTAAATGTACTCACAAGATCCGCAGCTAGCAGATGAAGAGGAAATATTCAGCAAATGTGAAAAAAAATATTCAAGGTTAGACAAAGTGTTGAATCACTTATCCTGCCTTTTAACTGGTTGATATAGTTTCCTTACATTTGGATTTTGAATTGAAATGCTAAAAATGTCACTGTGTGACCCACATCACCGTCAGTTTATCATTAAAACATTTAATTTGACAGGATTTCCGGCCAGTGACGAAATGTCTCGCACCGAGTGGGCAGACACACAACCTCCCACGCACACACACATAAGCACACACATAAGCACACGCAGCCCCACAGTGACCTATCTGTTAGCATGTGTGACCTGTGACTGTCGATCAGAGTGAATTTGTGAGGCAATGGAGCATGCTGGAGAGTCCCGTCACGCCAGAGACCGGGCACTCCCCCCATTTTCTCCATTGTGAGGAAGTATGTGTGTGGAGGTGGGGTGGTAAGCGCGTAAATACGCGAGGTGAGGGGAAGTCTGATTTGAAAAGGGGACAAGCGAGAATCTGCAATGGCAAGTGAAGTTCATCAAACAGAGTGACTTAATGTGATGTGCTGGCCCACTATTTCAGTATAGTTAGAAATACAGCACTTCTATTCATGGCGGCATATTTTTATTCCTACTCTTCTCTCTCATTTCACATGGGCTGCAGATGCCTTAATTGTGCTCGCTCTTCAAGGCAGCCTTTTCACTTGCACTTGATAAGTCTTTGATATTCTGTGCTTCACTAATTGTAGTCGCTGCAGTACATCTATCTTTTTTCAATTTCCTGATAATTAGCCTCTAACTCTTTCATCTGTCTTTTCAAGTGCACTAAATCTCCTTCTCTAATGAAAGTTACACTGAACCCAACAAGGTTGACGGCTGGTAAAGAAAAAAAAAAACACACACACACACACACACACACACACTCACACGCACACACGCTTCCTCTATCTCCTTCTTTTAGCCGTGGGCAGACCCTGTCCTTGGGTTTCTAACGTGAAAATATTCCACCAAAAGAACACAGGTGCCGTTTAATAAGAACATGCTTCAAAATGAAACAGGTTTAATGGATAGGAGATGTGAGGTGAGTGGAGGATCTAACCTGCAGCGATCTGCTAAAAAGATTTTTTTTTTTTAAAAAAAAACTCCGAAATCACTCAAAGCCACCACCGCACTCCCAAAAGACTGAAGTCATATCGAAGTAATGAGCTGGATTGAAATATTACCACGATGATGGGGGTTACGTATATGATGACATATTATCATAGCGTCTTCTGAGTTTGACACGCTAGTTTGTTTTTGGAGGCCACCCTCAACTTCCTCTGCAGCGGAAGTTGTCCTTCTTGAACATCTGAAACCAGAAATCAGATCAGAGCATGATAGAGCAGCGGTGGATAAAGGCTGTTCCAGAAGCGGCGGCTCTAATAGTTTCATGTCTTTTGATTCAGTGTATCGACGGTGTGAATGACTTGTTGAGAGCTTTGCTAAGAGTTAATGCAGAGATAGCATGAGAGGAGAGCAGAGAGGGGGAGGAAGGAAAAAAAGGCATCAAAATTGATTTTTCAATCATGCGTGCTGTTTCAAGAGGGCGTCACATGTTCTAATGACCTCATCCCTCTTCCACTGATGTGAGTTATTTCACACTAGGCCATTTTAAACCAAGAGGAGTGAAGGGGTGGGGGGGTGGGGGGGGGGGGGTGTAGTTTAGTGCTAAGTAGGGCTCAAAGCGGTGAGGGGTAGTAAAGAGCAGAGGCGGGGTGGGCTAAGGGAATGGTTAACAGGGTCATTTAGATTGGATGGGAGATCGATACGAAGAGGTAGAGAGGAGGTGCATCTCTGTCACTGTGATGTGTGGCTTCGCTGTGATTGTTCTGCAGATTACATACAAGGAGGGGAAAAAGAAAAGGGAAGTGTGAGTGTATTTGTGTGTGTGTGTGTGTGTTGGGAACATGTCATGTAACCATCCTCCGGTGATTTAAAAGACATCTTATGCTTTTTGTTTGATATTCCATCCCTGCAGCAGAGGAAATGAAATGCACGAAGCTGAATGTTGAGCTTATCAGTTTTCTTTGTAGCAGTAGTATTTTTTGTTTAATTGATTAGGGTTTTGTTTTGTTTTTTTTTTGTTTGGGGCAGTGGTGGAGTCAGTGACACTGAGATGATTACCAATGAACAATCTATACATTTATGAAAGGAAAAATGTTGAGATGTGATGTCAAAGGAGAGGTGAGCTTCAAAGCCAGAGTCAGAAAAATTTACTTGTGCAACATGTTTAGCAAATATTTGACTGTAAATAAAAGAAAAATACTTGAAGATAACATTTTGAGTGCAAGGGCTGGTAATATTTTTTTAGAAGAAAATCTCAAGTGTGACTACAGGATGTACATGCTTGCTGAATTTATGAGTCTTTTTTTTTTTTTAATCACACTACTGTATGTCTGTATGTATAAGTTTTTAATGTCATGCAAATGTATCACCAGCATTAGTCCTGGTAACATGTGCTTAGTGAAAAACAACACCTCAACCTTAAAAAAAAAATGAAAGATCATTTTGCTGTTACTTGACCTTGTTGTATATCGTAATTAGGGCTGGGCAAGTTAACGCGTTATTATCGCATTAATTTATAAATTTATTAATACCGCTATTTATTTTATAGCACGTTAACACATGTAGCTCACATGCTTTTGTTTTGAAAAGTCTGTTACTGGCTGCTGCAGAACCGGAAGAAATTAAACATGTAAACATGCGTAAAAGCTAAAACGGACATGGAGAATGGTAAAAATATGTGTACTTTACAGTTTGAGTAGCAACTCAGGTAGCAATATTAACAATTCAGTCTGAAAAAAAAATTCTGGACTGCAACAAAACTTTCAAACCCCTTTGTTGAAGACGATTGCGTCATTCCTCCATTTTACATAAGATCTGCTCCATGTGTTCACTGTCATGTTATTCTCTTATTGGTTACTTCAGTGCAGCTCCATCTAGTGGCGCAGATGTGTAACGACAATACAAAGTCTAGTCCTCGATTATAAAACAACTCCCATTTTTCAGAATATGTCTTCCAGATTGAAATATCGTCCAATATTCAGGCCAATATGGTAGTTTGATCAAGGACTTATTCAACAGTAGATGAGTCTCCTGCAATGCTGGAAATGAGCACCAGAAGATTCTGTGCTCGTCATGATCTGAGGAGAAAAAGACTTCTGTCAGACACAGAACTGGAGAGCGCTTTGGTTCATCTATATATGAGCTGAGTTTTCATTCAGATTTTCACAATATTGCAAATATTATAGTTTGTGATTCAAGTGAACTGCCGTGCATAAAGCCATTTCAGCGTTAAGAAAACCGGACAATTAAATAATAAAAACAAATTTAGTCCCGTGGGCCAATTTTTTCATTTCCTATTTTTGATTCAAATCTTAAATTGAAATATAAAAAACAGGCTTTTTTCTTGTTATTTTGTGTTAAATTAAAAAACAAAATAAAACTTACTTTTTAATTTTTTAACTTTTGATTGACAATTGAAAACGGAAAGAATGAATGATGCACAGATTGGAAAAGTTACAGAACTTTCACATGGACATTTTCATTTTAAAGTTTAAAGTTTTCAGACAGCGGATTTGACAGAAACAAGGTTGAAGTTAAACCTCCTGTTAAAAGTTTCTTCTGTTCCCTCAGAAATTGTCTGTTTTAATGTTATGATTGTGGCTCAGGATTTTGTTGGTCAACTTTTTTATTTATTTTTCATAAAAAACAGGATGACATTAATGCCCATTAATGTCAAAGCTTATTGCCAATGCCCTGGCATTGGCAATAAGCTTTGACATTTTTTAAGATAAGATTTACACTAAATATATGTTACTGACAAGTGACAAGTTGAATTCATTATTTGATTTTGCGTATACAATGTGATTAATCTTGATTAATCTGGGAAATCATTCGAATAATTGCGAGTTGAACGAGTTGAAAATGAACTCTGCACGAGTAAAGATCACAAACTGGATTGTACTATTTCATGGAATGGAAAGAAAGTCAAATAAAACAAAAGAAAACCTATGTAACGGGAGCTAAAGGTCCCGACAGGAAGTGCATGTGCTCCTTGGACTGTACAGAGAGCAGAGGTCAGGGTGAACAGCGGAGCTGCTTGTAGGTACTCAGAGTGTTGATCAAAGACTCGTCTGCTGGCAGGAAGCTTGCTGACACAGCTGCTTAGCTCCAACTGAAGGACGGTCTCTGTAAACACATGGGAGAAAAACACAGCTCACTAACTGAAACTAATATTTCCTCACTGCTCTGGTGTGGCCTCTACTTTATTACTGAAATGGGAAAATAAGAACTCTTTGGCTTGAGAAATAAAAAAAATAGGAAAGAAACTTGTTTAAACAGTCAATAGAAAGAAATAGAAACAAGGAATGTAAAATCCAATGTTGCAATTACAGTAATCATTATTTTTATTTATTTTCATGTGCAGTGCCCATCATTAACAGTTTATCCTTAAGTGGCAATGCAAAAACCCAACTGATAAGCAGCAGAGATCACAAGCCACAGGATCATGTAAACACGTAAAATGTGTTTTACTGGATATGATCGTAGCATTTCTTCTTCCAATAACAGTCATATGGCTAAAGACTTAATCTCTTGGTCGGCCTTGTTATTGTCTCCCAGTCCCTTCGCTCATATCTCTACAAAAGTGGCTCAGCTCTTAAATCAGAATCAGAGGAAGAGGGCGGGGAGGAGTGGAGGGTAACAGGAATCACAGCTTTCATCTCTTTGGCCCTGTTTACATGACAGCCATTTAGCTGAAAACACACAAGTATTTGATTTACATTTTCAAAAGGTTCTGTTTATATGATGACGGAGTGAGAACACATCCATACAAATCTGCAAAGATTGAAATCACTGTAGTGTGTATGCCAGACCAGTAGTTGGCGGTGTAACCTTGAAAAGACACCACAGGGAGTTGCCAGGAACCAGTGCAGGTCATACTTCTCCAAAGCCGTATAGTTCAGCCAGATGTGCTCATCACAGCTGTAGTGCAACAAATCTTCTCTTTGCTGAACCAGTGTTAAAAAAAAACTCAGTCCACCATTGTTGTTAATGTGCTGCTCATGTGTGGGTATGTCAAGGAAAATGTAATTAGGGCGCACAAAGTCCACATCTTCACATTTTACCTTTTTACTTGGCAAAGGTAAGACTTGGGTATTTAAAAGATTAAAACCCAATTTCAAATTCAAATTCAAAAAATTCAAAAATACTTTATTAATCCCCCAAGGGGGAAATTCAAGTTTCAGTACACCAGGAAAAATCTGGTGTACTAGGGGTGCTGCTAGTGTCCAGCGCTCCTTTTCATTTCAAAACTCATCAAGAATCTGTTGCCGTGTAAACAGACTTTTAAACTGTCCGTGCACTCCATTTCATTTGGAAGTTGGAAGTTTTGAGTTTCAAGTTTGAAGTTTTTCAACTGGAACACCCCCTGAAGTCAGAATTCCAACTTAAAAAGTCAGAAAAATCTCACTTACCCCGACTGCAGAATCCAACATGGCTGCAAATTGTAAAGTAAACACTCAGCTAATTTGAGTCTTTGTAACAGTTCTGTCTAGTACTGCTGGCTTTTTTTTTTTTTTTTTTTTTTTTTTTTTGTGGACGTGTGTTATGATGTTTGCATGTGCTAAATATCACATTCACTGTTATGAATTAGTATAGCTAACAAGGGCTAGCAGCGGCAACAGCATTTTCTGACTTTGCAACTCAAATGGGGAAATTCAGGTTTGTGACATCAGTCCTAGTTCTGACTTCCAAGGTAAATGGAACACGCCATCTGTTTTTAGGGATGGGTGGTGACAAAAAAAAAAGATAAGAAAAGAAATGGATTGGTTGTCACCGCCTCCAGTGTTTGCTACCGCTGTTCCTCCTTCACGGAGGTTTCCTCGCTCCTTCCTCATGTGAACTACGCAAAACATTGCAGGGATGTATAGAGGAATAGTTCAGATCAGGATGCTCTTTGATAATTCCCTTTGTTTTTCAGTTTACAGTGTTCTTTCATAGTGATTAGCGCTGGTGCTGGCTGACCATTTGTTTTCATTTTGCTGTGCAGAGCTTGTGATTTGGTAGCCAGACGTATAATTCTGTGCACAAATCCAGCTCATGTCTTCTGTTATAATGAGGCTTTTTGGTGGGGGGTCTCTGTAGGGACTCTGACAGTGCTGTAAATCTGATGTTATGTGCAGCTGACCTGCTCATACCAGTAATGATTCTGAGGACTGTAGATGTCATTATCTGTTTACAGTGATGAAGTCATGTGGCTTAAAACTAGTTTCTCTCAGACTCTTACAGCGAGATGAAAAATAAACTGCATTATGCTATAACTCCTCCCCCCAGCATATCAAGGAAACTGTTTTTAATAAGAGTCAATGAATCTTGAAAGGAAGACAGACATGTGAAGATAAAAACAGACAAGTGCTTTTGACAGCCTTGATTGACAGATTTCCTCTCACATGTGTGGAAACTCTAGAAGTCTGTTTTTGATCAGACCAGATAAGTCAACATGTTGAAATGTCAGCAGAGTTCTTCTGAATGTCTGGGAGAAGCATGATGAAATATGACAATCTCATTTTTAGTTTGACATGAGGTCAAACTGTGCCAAACACAGAGAGCTGACAACACCTGGTTGGAAGCTTGTCTGCCAAATTTCCAGACTGACATATCACATGAAGTTCTGACATGAGCGCATGATGTACCGACAGAAATCTGCAGCCACGGCGTTTAAATGGAAGCATGTGTATGAGCCCGTGTGCCTGTGTGTGTGTGCATGCTATTGTAAAAGAAAAATTCGAAAGGACGGCAGATATTCTCACATCTCCACGTCAGTCATTTTTAAAGCGTATTTTTCAACAGCGATCACACTGCTTACTAATCAAATAACTGCAAAGTAATTAATTTAAAGTCATATCTTGAAAGAGTATTGTGAAAAGTACAACATGAAGTGTTGTGATGGCAGTCTGCTTGTGGAAGGTGACAACTCATGGTGATGTGAACACAGAGCAGCTGCTAGAAAAAGAAACTGGAACAGACCAGTGTATATCAAAGCTTGATTGACTTTGTTACTCACTTCTGAACTAATTTGGAATTTCCCAGGGTTTTTTTTTTTCTGTAAAATACAACTAATCAGTCAACTGGGAAACAACTCGGGTGTCAAACAGAACTCTTAAATATAATAGCTGCATTTATTGCAATGTACCCCCCCCCCACCCTCCCCCTCCAGTTTTATTTGAGCTAATTACATTTCTTTCTCAAGGGCGGGAAAACTAGCTGCCTCCTCAAACTTTCAGAGTATGTAATTTGGTGTAAAACAGTCGCACTTTAGCCGTTCTCCACCAGTGAAATTAAATGGGACCCTGCGGGGTTGTGTTGTAGGGTATTAAGTAATGTTTATTGATGTTTATTCTCAGAGGGAGCTGTGTAGAAAAAAAAAATCACTCTTCAGCTTTGATTAATTTCCCGCCTTGCTCCATGTAAAGGATGAAGCAGAGGCAAAATCGCTCTTTAGCCATGACTAAGAGAGACTACAAGTTGAGCATCTCTCAGTCCTTTAAACCCCTCATGCTGTTTTGTGTAAAAAATGGACTGTCATCGTGAGGATTTTTTTTCTTTTTCACTGGGAAAAAATGATGGCTGTGAGCTTGTAGTGAAATTCATCACCTCTGAATTCTAACAGCTGGTAATTTAAATGTTTTTGTCATGAATCTTTCTGATTTGGGAGTTTTTGATTAGAAAGTACTGCTATGATGATGTAATTTCAAAGAAGTGATTGGAAAGATGATTTGGTACAAAAGCTTTTTCCATGAAAAGCTAAAGTAGCAAACGAGGGCAGAAGATCTCAATTTTGTCAACAAATGCGTGTGAAAAATTAACATGTTTTAAAATATTGTTCATCAACAAAAACTTCGGATTTGCATATGTCTCCTTCTGTTGTGCTGACTGTCATTAAATGATTCAATTAATCTGGAGAAATTTGGGCAAAGGTGCAAGCTTAAGCTGGACACCTGTGATGTCCGATCCCTCAAGTGACACCACATAGGTGTCATTCATCAAGGGATGATAAAACTATAAACAAAAAAATAACATATTACTTTTGGAAACCTCTGTCAAGTATAACAATAAAGAGCTACAAATGCTTTTTTAAAACTTTACAGAAAAAGAAGCTTTATATCAACCAAGTCCAAGGATGGCGTCAACATCTCTGGGCTTGCAGCCATTTGGTATGGACTATGACACGTTGGAAACATGTAGTCTGGTGGAATAAATCAATATTCTAGCACTTTATGGGAAGAAGTTGGCTCTGTGTGCTCCAGACCAAAGAGGAAAATGACTGTATAGACTCTTATCAGTGATGAGTCCAAGAGCCAGACTCTGTGATAGTAGGGGTTGTATCAGTGCCCTTGGCAAAACTCATTTACACTTCTGTGATGGCCGCATTAATGCATAAAGCATCATTTTGGAGACTGCATCATATTCAGCTTCATGAAGACATCTATTCCAGGGACATGCATGCATTTCCTCAATAAGATATTGCAAAACCACCTTACGCACATTTTTCAAAGGGATGGCTAAGGAAGAGGAGGGTATGGGTACTGGACCGGCCTGCCTGCATTCCTGAACTGTCTGTAACAACAACACAATAGTACTGTGCACCTTAAAATGGGTTGGGAAAAAATAACAACTAAAACATTTAATTACTCTGGATCTTTGGTGCCAGAGTGCTTTTTAGCTATTAAAATATTTACTGTCTCAACTTTTTTGGAATGTGTTGCAGGCCTGAAATGCAAAAATATCTTGTTCCTATTCAAGGGCATGGGGGTCTGCTGGAGCCTGTCCCAGGTCTGTTTGGGTGGAAGTTAGGGGTAGCCGGTCCATCACAGGTCCACATATAGACAAACAACCAGACAGACTCACACCTATGGGTAATAAGAATCAGAAATAAAAGTCAAAGTAAATGTGATTGGTGATTTATGTTTCTATGTCACACTGATGACGTATGTCCACTGTAGCTGATGACCCTGCACCGTGGTCTCCACTGTAGCCTGACATGCACCTCCCCAGATAGATTGCTGTAACATCAGTAAAAGTTATTGTTCTTCAACATTTATCAGCTCCAACTCACAAAAGACATGCTTCATTTACCCCATTGCCATGTGTGAAATACACAAAAAGCTAGGTTTCCATTAGCAGGAGCCTGGAGTGAATCTCCTCCTCAGTTTTTTCAGCCATCGTGTCTCCATTTACACCTGCACGAGCTACTGATTTAGCATACTACCATTCCATAACACTTGGTGGGAGTAGCATCATTTCCCTGAAGATGGCAAAGATGAAGAAAAACAAACAGACAAGGTTGCTGCCCTCCTGTTTACCATTGGTGATGGTAGCGATGAATGGAAAAAGGTGACTCAGGTTTGAAGAGGACTTTTAGAGGCAGGAGACAACATCATCTCCTGATTCAAGCGCACCCCAGTCAACACCATCTCGATGCAGCAGTTATTTGGGGGGGCAGCACGTTAGTACCAAACCAAGGACAGGGATGTGTTTTTTCTGGTTGGGCAGGCCACCCAGGTAACGGAGACACAGTCTGATGATCGAGGTTCTATAAAAACTACCTCGGACCCAGCTAATGGAAACCCAAAGCAAAGAAAAGGAAGCTCAGCACTCCAGAAAAAAACTTTCAGTGGCCTCTAGTGTTTGGTGGTGTAATTTCAGAGACACAAACAACTAAGAACCAGACGGTAACTATGACGTAGATCCCACATTATGTGCGTAGCTGCTACCTAGAGACATAAAACATGCTTAAGAATCTCATTTTTTTCTAAATGTACTTTCCATAAAGCTCCAGCTTTTTTTAATTTTCAGTTGTTGATGCAGAAACAAAAGAAAACAGCAATCACCTACAGTTTTATTGTTCAACAGAATAAGAAAGCATCCTGTCTCTTTATTCACTCCCTCCAGGTTCAGAGGAATATCTAAAGTGGAGCTTCTGTTTGTTCCCTCTTTAAATCACCTTTTCCTAAGTGTTCCTGTGTGTTTCCGCTTGGCTGGCTGCAGGACTGACACCTCTCCCCAGATCCAAGCATGTTCAGTCGCCATCTTGCTTGCCCCCTGTGCCAGCCTGTCATCCTGCCTAACCCATCACTCTCCCACAGCACAACAAGTCCCCACCCGTCACACGCACGCACACAAGGTAACTTCTGCTCTTCACTCAACGATAATATAAAATGAAAACAGTGACAGTGTTACTATGACAACTTCAGGCTGGAGTCACACCATTTTGTCATTTTTTTCCCCTGCTCTTTAACTCAAATACACAATCAAAGAACCCTCTGAACTGGTGTGTAATGAAGAGGAATGCACACACACTAGTTGAGTGCCACTTGTGCAACAAATACTCCGTAACCTTGATGCTTTTTATATACATATCTACCACTTCATGCCCCTCGTAGGCTATTTGCTGCAAAAGGTCTTATTTGATGTAAGCTATAAGCGATGAGAGGCGGTGCTTTACAGTGAATTTAGAGAAGCTAAGAGGTGCTGTTAGGCATGATGTGAAGCAGAATCAAAGCCTGGAAGCTGTTCTAAAGCGCTGTATTGAGTGGCTTATTGCATTTGTGAAATGACAGTGTTGCAGTGTTATTCTTTAGTGGTATAGTCCATGACAGGATTGACCTGATTCATTTGTATAATTTCATTGAATTAGTGTGAAAATGTGTGAAAACTCTGTGTCTGTTGTGCAAGATAAGACAGCAGTTTGGTCACATTTGTTACCTTTTATTTTTGTCTATATTATATACCTGAAACTATTCTCTTTAAAAAAGAGAAAAGAGAGAAAAAAGTTGCTGTAAAAACCAAGGACTTCAGTTAATTAACAGATGTTTTTTTTTTTTTGGATATTTTTTACTAACAGTACTGATGAATTACTGTATGTCCCTGTGTGTCTTTTTTAATGATTTCTCTGTCATATATTATATTATTAGCCTGCCACCTCACTGGTTTTTGAACATCTTACCGACTGGCTAACAGTGACATGTTTATGGAAATGCTAGAAAACAAGTGTTTAACATCTCGGTAAGGAAAATAAAAGAGCCGCGGTTTGCAGCATAAACGGGACCAGAATGCCTGATTATTTAAGCAGCAGCTGTGGTCACGAGAGGCCACATCTGCCAGTGACCCCCTGTCACATTCATTAGGGAACGCTGCACTGTCTGCACGGCTTCAGCGGCTGTCAGGCGGTTTACAGCCTGTCACGAACATCTGACAGCTACTTACACCTACGCTAGTGCGCACAGGTCCTCATACTCTAGGGTGTGTTATTTTCCTTTTTCCTTTCTTGCCATTAGAAATCAAGAAATTGACTTCTTCTGGAGCATTTTAACATCCATTAAGAAACTTAATGCTGTTAATAAAAACAGAATGTTATGATTAGCATAATCCCATAAACCCATATTTTATTCACAACAGAATATAGAAAACATATCAAATGTTGAAACTGAGACATATCATCATTTCATGAAAAAAATATTAGCTAACTTTGATGGCATCAACAATTCATTCAAAAAAGTTTAGAACAGCTCATAATACGGCTGAAAGAGTTCGGTGAAAAAGGAAACACTTGGAGGAACATCTTGCAGCTCAGTAGGTCAACTGGCAACAAGTCAGTGACATGACTGGATTTAAAAAGAGCAGTTGAGAGTGGAAGAGCTTCTCAGAAGTAAAGATGGCCAGAGGTTCTGCAAAAAAAAAAACTGTGCGTATATGATCAAGATAAACCTTATTTGTCCCAAAGGGCTAAAGTGCATTTCCAGTGCTGTTTCATAATATAGTACATAAAGAGACAATGAAATATTGATAAAAGACAGCATTAAAGACAACTCAGGAATCATTAAAGAACAACAAATATTAAATGAAGTCAAAATCCATACGTTAAAATGGGCAGCATAATTTGAGATAATGTTAATACTAATAATCACCATGAAAAATAGAAAATCAGCAGAAATCACCCTCCTCCAGGGCTTGAGCCAACGTTGTGTTATAAATGAATTAGATGTTTGGGACGTATAGAAGTGACCCATCACTAACTGCGAAGCAATTTCCAAATGATGTAAAACTCTAAAGATTTTAAAAAGGTGGAAGAAATCTTTGTTTGCATGGCACCGCATCAAAAACAGCCATGTTTCTGTCATGAAAGTCACAGCATGGGCTCAGGAACACTTCCACTTCTGTCGAAGAACACACTTGGCTTTTCGTCACGTCCTTTGAACTAGAGAAGAGAGGGACCATTTGGCTTGTTATTAGTTCAAAAAACGGCATCTCTGATGGTATGGGGGTGCATTAGTGGAATGGACAGAATGCATTTCTGGAAAAAAAATGTCAGTTCAGATAGAAATTTACTACAGGCTATAGAGAAACATATACTTACATCCCGACTTTTTCAAGTCCTGGAGCTGAACAGGTCTTCCCTGCAGTACAGATGTTTCCCCACCCAACTTTTTTGAGATGAGCTGCTGCCATCAAATTCAAAATGATTGTATTTTTTCTTGAGACGATTCATTTCCGCACTTCAAATACATGATATGTTTTCTTTGTTCTATTATGAATAAAATATGGAGTTATGAGATGTGAAAATCATTGTATTTTGCTTTTATTCACATTTTGCACAGCATCCCAACTTTTTTGGAGCTGTGCTTGCGGAGGTTTTACTTTGCAAGACTTTGTCTGGCGTAGCTTCCAACAGTTTAGTAAAGCTCCTCCACTGCACCACTTGAGGAAGTAAACGATGAAAACAGTAGCTGAGTAATTGTGGTACAAAGTCAGAGACCACAACAGAGAACAGTGCTTGTTGAAGGGTTGTTTCTTTCAGGAGGGAGTTGCATCAGTCCGTCCACTTCTGCCTGAAGTCAGTACGAACCATGTTGCCTCACACTGCCCCTTCCCCCTTTCCCTCAGCCCACTGCATTGTGGGATATCCTGTTGGTATATCTTCCCGCGCTGCCTGTCCGATGGTTGTCTGAACATCAGCCTTGTCCATGTTATGTTCTGCTTTCTCTCCCTGCCCTAAAAGAATGACGGGTCTGTGAGAGGCCAGGCTGTCACGATCCCTCAATAGCAGCCGGCTAATTGCTGACCCTAACAGGCCCAATTAGCACTTACAAGCTCGGTGCAGGGGCCCATGGGAGCTGTCTGGGCAGACACGGGGACGAGACGAGGCCACCGCTACAGCGTCTGAAGCACAAAAGGCGCGCTGTTGCCGTGCGGCTGCTCCTCTTTCTCTGTGCTTCGCTTGGCTTTATTACCCCAGCTGCCTCTCTCTCCATCTCTTTCCATCTTTCACCCCTCCTTTAGTCTCTGCCTGCCCAGCCGGCCCTTTGCTGAGGCCCCAAGAGCCCTCCTCAGAGAGATCCCTTGAAGTGCAGGGAATCAGAGGCAGACGAGCGCTCGGGGAAAGCTGGCTGAGCGAGAAAAAGGGGCTCCGGCACTGAAGCTGGTATCACGACAGCAGCGAGCGTGTAATCAGCCCTCTTTTAAAGTGGCTTCTCAAAGTGCATGAGAGCTAATGTGCACAACTTAGTCTGATATTTCCGATAAAGCTCCACATTTAGCAACTGGCAAATACAACAAGCCGGCTGTTCCCTTTTGAGTGTGAAATGTGATAAAGACATACATCTCCACACTGATAAGGAAAATGCGGGGAGGAGCTCGAGTGGTTGGCACACAAAAGAGGTCTGTCAAGACATCGGGCGCTCTGTGATTTTACAAGCCATAATTCTACCCGCTAAAAAAAAAAAAAAGGGGGGGGGAAAACTGCAGAGTGAAAGATGATGAACGGTAGCTGGACCGCTCTGTCCCTCATCTATTCTGTTATCTTCATTATTTGGAAAGCATTAAAAGAGGCCAGGGATGGCAGCTCAGGAGAGGGGCTCAGGAGGTGGGGGAAGTTCTGTGTGCTGAGATACTAATTACAGTGTCCACTAATAGCGCCTCAAGTAAACCAGGCCAATGCATCTTGCTTGATGAGAACATGCATCAACCAGCTTAATTGAGAGTAAAATGAGGCAGGCGTGCCACAGGACCTATTAATCAACATTGATGAATGAAAGTGTAATTAGATGTGGAAATACACAAAAAAAAAAAAAGGGTGGGGGGGGCAATCGGTTAACTTAAAGTTAAGGCTACGGTTGCTAACTAAAACGTTGTAATATTGTGCACATCAGGTTTTCAGATGCCACCACAATGGAGCTCCGTGCAGTATGTTTGCTGAGGCATCTCTTTGATCACGCAGATACTGTGCTTCCTGTACAGTAAAGGGAGGACTGCTGCACCTGCTGTACAATGCACACTCCAGCCTAATTAGTTAATCCAAAGCGCCTCCATCAGCTGCAGCACTTGACGCGTTCAACTCTGCTCTCCTCTAAATCAGGATGATCATCGCTTACATGCTACTGCTACTTCCAGGTCTGGATTAAGCAGCTGTGACACCTGAATTTTCAGAACTATCCACATGAATAAGGTGTCGTCAGTGGCGGGGCACTGGAGGCGAGCAGCCATCATCATTTTTAATTTAACATGATCATGTCAACACTTTCAAGGGTTACTTAATGTCATGAGACTTGGGATCTGTGGATGATGTAGCGTGACATATTCAGCTTTAATCTGCGCTTATTGTTCATCATATTTATCTTGTGTTGCAGCGTTTTTCGCTCCCTGACATTGACATTCATTGCCGGTCCTGTGCAGCCCCATGAGCTATGTGAATAAACACAGCAAACACAACACCCTTGAAACACCATAATCCCTTTTGTTTTGGTGGAGGCTCTTTTCACTGTGTATGCAAGTGGGAAAGCCTCTGTCTTTGCGCACACACTCACACACACATAGAGATGTACTAACACACACATTCACACGCGCTTTCCTCTCTCTTCTCACTTTCCCTTTCAAAATCTCTTATCTATTTATAGACTTTGATATGTAAACCTATGAAATCTTACCTCAGGCAAGACAATCAGGCCTGTTTCCTCTTCAATCCGCTGGAATCAAAAGACAGAAGGGGGAACAAACAAAACGATGAGAAAAGCGAAAGACAAAAGAGACACAATGTAAAAGGAGAGAGGCAGAGGCCTGGTTATAGTAAAGGGTTGATAATTACAGCTAAAGAAAAGGCAGATTAGGGTGATGGCTTCGCCAAGTGTTTCATGAAGAGGAGACACACAGAGGGACTAATGTGTTTTATTTCTTTGACCAAACGCTCACATTGGACCCTATCTCTTTGAATTACAAGAGCGGGATGGTGTTATTCTGCTGGTAGAGGCTGGCAATGTGTCACAGGAGGGTGCGTCCGCTATGTGAGATGCGCCATAATGCAGTGGACAGTCAGGGGAAGCAAATGTGGCAGATTTGCCGAATTCGGTGCACGGGAAGTCTAACGCAGCATAGCAGCGCGGGGCATGAGAGGTCAGCTCCGTTTTCTCCTGCGCCTACTGACATCATCTAAAACGGCCTGGCTGAAATTAGCCTAACCCCCGGAATGACATATCCCTCCACATAAACCATGTGGACGCGGCGAGCGGCTGAACGTGAAATCCAAATCAACACATTGTTTTTGCGATGTCAGAAGCAGCCCGGGAATGACCATCACTCT
Source organism: Hirundichthys speculiger (assembly GCA_018398805.1). Lineage (NCBI taxonomy): Eukaryota > Metazoa > Chordata > Actinopteri > Beloniformes > Exocoetidae > Hirundichthys > Hirundichthys speculiger. The sequence goes on along the minus strand of JAGFBZ010002535.1, from coordinate 166,521 downwards.
CTGGCTCGGGGATATTTGTTGTCAAAACGGTCGCTCTGCAAACTGTTTGAAATAATCCAATCCAGTGAATCTTGACTCGTTAGGGTCATTATACAGGCTTGACCTCGTTCTGTAGGGATGGATCTCGGCACAGAGGAGGGGAGGCGCGGGCAGACAGAACCGTCTGTGGGAACACGTGGAACCTCCTCCGTCAATAAGTGTGACGCATGCTGGCTTCAGAGACGGGTGGCTGCCTGGTGGAAGTAGCACGACACCCGTTGACTTTAAAGCCCTTTACACCCCCCGGCACCAAACAAGACAACACAGATTCAGTCAGTTTTGCCAAGGAGATAAAAAAAAAAAACACTGCGGGGTTTAAGCGCACTGAACTATTGTTCTGTCCAAGAAGGAGCCTTATATCAAAACACCAAAAAAAAAAAGACCGACTTTACATTTACATGCAGATGCTTTATGTTGCATCCAGTCTTACTGAATTAGCTTGACATGAACTCTTCATTCCTGCTGAATAAAGAACACACTTCTGTAAAACTGTCACCAAGTATATTTACGCTTATATTATCTATCTGTATAGATTTAAAGGAGAATTCCAGAGTTAAACCAACCCTTGGTCTATTATTAGATGGTAAGGAGAGTAAACCTTTGTAATGGTACCAATATCAAAGCAGTTTTGAGGTAGAACCGAATATGTGTTTGCAGCAAAATGGAAATTAATGTCAGCACTGGGCTAATCAACACACGTTAGAATTAATTTCCACTTTAAGCCTTTGACGTTGTCTCAAAAATGTAACTTTTGCTCCATAAATGTACAGAAAGTGTATAAAACAAGGACTGCTTATACAAGGTCCTTCTGGTCTCTGCCATTTTGTTGTAAGTCCACACAACTCAACTACTCAAAGTCACACAAACTACAAAAGAGGAGAGGTCATGACTTTTTGCTTCTAACTCTCGGGTCCCACCAAGAGCAGAAGCTCCACGATTCAGTTTTTCAGCAGTTTTGCTTCATCTTCAGCGTGACCTCTGGTCCTACCAGGATTCATTTCAGAAGCAGAGCGCTCCTGAAGCACTGCCTGCTGGGCTGGATTCGTTTCCAAGATTACATGACAGTCATGCAGTAATTTGCTCATTTAAAGGTGTATTTCCCGCCATGTCTTACCGTTTCTGTAACCGTCCATATAAAGGCTGGTGTTAAGTGTGTTTTTAAAATAATACTGAACCTTTCCACGTACATCAAATCTCTTCTGGAACCCTCTGAACTTTTTACCCGCAGCCTTCTTGGGTCATCATTATGTCTATGTACAAGTTGGAGCACTCTCATGGTGTTTTAGGTTGAAAATTCTGATTCTCTATGCCGTTCTCATGTACTTCCTGCCAGCGTGATCTGCTCTATGTAAATTGATGCAGCTTAGCCACAGTCCAGGGTCAAAACAGACTTAATGTGTATCTTTAGTGGAGCGGAGTCAACAGAACCCTTTGGGACACTTCTAAACAGGTCCATGGCACCTCAGGTGGCACCCCTCTCCTTAACTAGAACAGCTCCGCTAGCAACAGGGGTTGATGCAACACAGCAGTTTCACGACGCTGCTGTTCCCTGCGAATAAAGATAAATATCTAACTTATGATCTAGTTCTATAGAAGGAGAAACCATGAAATCTCTTCTGTCTGCATCCAATGACAGTAAGTTTGCGTGACATTTGGCAGCTGAGATGTATGGTCTTATAACAAGATGGCAGTGACCAATCAGAAATGCCTATGCAGACAGTTGTTTTGTTTTGTTTTTTTAATTCTACAACTATGATTTCTAGCTAATTTACAGCCTGAGATTTTGCATTAAAAATTGTGCATGCGTGTTATCATTAATATGCTTGCAATATTGTGGAATTTCAGTCATATGTGCTAAACATAAACAAAAATATACATAATCCATCTCTTAGGACCATGTAGTGTATATGTAATGTATGCTGTTATGTAATAATGTCCAATCTCAACTTTATTTTTTAAAACCAAAAAAAAAAAATCTATTTCCATTTTTTTTTTAACTTCATTACTTCTTGTGGAGGGACCTGGTGTAATGTAAATACTTCCTTGTACTGCGTCTCTGTGCCAGTCCGCTAATGAACGGTTGGCTTCAGCATCATCTCCATCACTGCACCTTTACGTGACCAGCGGAAGAGGCAATCATCTCTGCTGTCTCCTTGTGTCTCAGAAATAATAAATACACTTTCTTTTAATGGCTGACTTTATGTTGCTTTTGCAGCAGAGCTGTCGCTTGGGTAGTAACACTAAAGATGCAATCACAGCGGTCGACGGGTGGAAGATGGACGAGTGAGCGGGACAGGTGGACAGGTGAGATAAGGAGGTTTTGTGAGAGGCAGTCAGGCCTGGATTTGTGTGGATGTCTGCTGCTGGACGCTTAATAGCTGATGGCAAGCTGTGATTGGGATGAACATTTTAAATCTCTGGTCCAGTTTACCTTGACCTTTTTCCTTCTGTTGTATCACATTTCTGTAGCTCATGTGTTGAGGCATTAATGTCTTTGTTTCACTGTCAATAACACAGCTATTTACAAAGAAATCAAAAGTGTGACGTATTTTATAGTCTGCCTGTCTAGGTGTTCTTCATACAACAATTATTGTCTTTTGCTAGTTTAAAAGGGTCAGTCTGCCCAATTCATAGAACAAATAATGATTTTTTTACTCATCTGCCTTTAATAGTATCGACCCATGTAGATAGGATTGCTTTGATGTGCAGGTTTGAAGCGTGAAAATTTTATTTAGGGTACTCCCTCTGTGACTTATTGGAAGAATTATTTAAATTCTTTCTCACAAACATGTCCCAGTGGAAATCCATTACCACTATACTGGATCAGTTTTCTCAAAACAAAACTTTGTGATCAGTCTTCTCAGACAACATGATTAATTATAGCTTTTGATTTTTCTTCATTTTTAGTCATGACAAAAATGTAGGGCAATATCAGTGCTCTCATCCTTTTGCTTCATTTTCATGTCCCCATGCCTTTCACCCAAATGCAGTTTGGGAAGGGCTCCAGGAGACCAGGAAAGAAGCAGGTATGATTGGACGGACTGTTAATTGTAAAATGAGAAAATTCCCAACTAACCTGGGTCACCACAAGCTAGCCATTTTAGCTTGGCATAGCTCGGATCCAGCCCCCGGTGGTTGATGGTCCACGACAACTTTGAAAACCAGATATTGCCCCTTGATCGTTAAAGGGAATCTCTCTAAATTCAACTACTCCTCATGTTGATGTGTTCATATTAGTCATCATGTTTGCACTGCTACTTCTTCTTTGTCTTTTTCAAGTTGGTTTGCTGCAATGTCTGTAAAATCGTCTGATGCCTAACATTTATTAGTATCAACTCACTTAGATATACCTTTTAGCTCCATTGCTAAGTTTGAGCTATATTAACTACGTAAACAAAAGGAGGCTCAGCACTATGAGCTACAGGACTGCAGAAGAGAAGCAGCACCTCCTTTTAGCAGTCGGTGGTGTAATTACAGAGCGACGTAAACAACAAAGCACAAGTGTAAACACCAAAGCTGCTGAAGGTCCCATGTGTAGCCTGCGCAGCATAAGTCAGCCTTTACATTAGCACGCTATCAAACACAAGGCAACAGGCTAATGACAGCTTAAACGTTCATCTTCTTTGTTAAGATTTGTTGCTTCTTTTTAGTCTTATGAGGTTTTTAGCCCAATACATTTTATTTTAGAAAAAAAAATTAGAATGCTTAAAAATGCTTAAAAAAATAACAAAATGTTTTGGGGTAACGGTACTCTGGTAGTTGCTGCTTTCCTAATCAGAAACAAAGCTGCAATGCTAAACATCGCAGGTGATTTTATGTTGTTTAATGAGACTTATTAAACCAAGAGTTAGTTTATCTGTCCATCTTTTACACATAATGCATAAAACACTAGCATTTTTTTTCAAGGACCAGTGCCAATGAATCATCTCTGAGTGGCAATCCAATATAATGAGCTACAAATAGCCGAACGGCCATCAAATAATTACTCATTCCTTTTCCGATTTGCAAAAGCTTTTGCATTTCCCATGATAAATCCCTGCTGTCACACGGGCTAAGCATTTCCCTGGAAAAGTTCTCTCCAGAGCGCAGGGGGTGTTCTGCTTTATATTTACAGCAGTATCAACAGAGGTTTGTTATAGAAGAGGACAGAGCACAAACAGAAAAAGTGCTTGGTTGTGCGAAGCTTCAGCGGATGTGACTGATCAGATAATAGAGAGAACTCCAACTACAAAAACACAAATTTTATCCACAAAAAAGAAAAAAAAAAAAAACAGAGAACAGAATCACAGTATCAAAGGCCACACTGTGTGATTGAAGTGTCTTTGAAGTGTAGAGTCATTTATCTCATAAATGAGGACAAAGAAACCAGCCAAAAACAACACATATCTTATTCAGTGGTGAAATGTTTCATGTAATGTAAATCAACAGCTACAAGTGGTGAATTTAAGTGGTTTAAAGTCAACTATGATGTATAAGAGGACCTTACATTTCCATCCCATAGCACTCAATCTTTCCCTGTTTAGCTGCCCAAGAGTGATCGATGCTTTTTGGCTCGTACTTTGATGAAAGAGTCATCCTTTTTTTTTTTTTTTTTTTTTTTTCCTTATTGCTGGCTGATATGAGCGAAGTTTGATGGATGTGGGTGGACTTGTCACATGTGGGTGTGTTATCTCTTTGTTTGTGTGAAATGGAGACAAAAGAAGAGGAGTGGATGAGAAGGCTGTGATTTTTATCTCTGAAGTGCAAAAAATGTTTCGAGGCACAACACGGAGAGGGAGTGGGAGAGAGATTAGAGCTGCTGAGGAACAAAAATAGATTGATCAGATTGCATGATAAGAATAACACAGGGCTTTGTTTGTTAATTCTCACTGGAGTTTTTTTTTTTTGTGTGTGTGTGTGTGTAGTGTTTAACATTTTCCTGATCCTCCCCTTTTGTTTTTCTGTAGCATTCTGTTATTTCATGAGTGGTAAATATGGAAACATCTGTATTTACACCTTGTAGTAATTAGACTCCCTGCCTCCATAGATTATAAAATAACCTAATTAGGAATATTTTTGTTTTGCTTGGCTACACACCTGTGCTGCAGTCTGCATGCGTGTCTGAGTGTGTGTGTGTGTGTGTGTGAGCGGTAACTCTGTGGTCTTGTGCTGCCCTCCAGGGTCTCCTCTGCCTGGTGCGTGCTCGTGGCTCCGGGGCCTCTGTGACTCACTGAGGGGAATTAGACGTGGCCTCCCAGGGTGCCGTGCAGGAGCAGACAGGGAACGCACCCTGGATTTACCTGCGCTTAATCCCCGTAGAGGGGTCAGGTCTCATTCCTGCAAAATCTCCTCCCTTGTGAAGAAGAAAACACCTGCGATCCATTTACTTCTGAGCACTGATGTTCTTAAAGAGACCCGTGGGAACAAAAAAAAAAAAAAAGAAATCTGTCTAAGAGAGCAGAACTATTGTTTGTGTATTCCTTTATAATAAAAAGGGCTGAGCCATGTGTGGCTGCACATGCATATTGTATGAAGAGATGACTCTACATTTCAGTGGGAAAGAAAGCAAGCTCTGATGTATCACAACAGGCAGTTCAAGTTTCTTTTATGACTTTACTCTATCATCCTGAATTTGCCAGTGCAAGTCTACTTTTTTTCCCCTAACGATGTAACCTTTTACTCAAATTTGACAGATGCGGAAGTGAGAACGCCTTCTAGCGAGGCCCTCGTAGTCTACAGACCCATGTCCAACAATACCTGAGGGCTCTGATAGAGATTATTTCAATTCTCCTCAGCCGTTTAATGATGGATGAACCTGCAGCTGCAGGAACATTTGACAAGCCGCTGTCAGCTGTGACAACAGGGACTGAGTGAATGAAGGAAGGATGGTACGGAAGGAGCAGATACACACAGGGCGATGAGCAGACAGACCACAGATGATAGCAGACAGAGTGAAGAGGGGATTGTAAAAAGATTGCCGTTCTATCTGTGGCATTGACAATATGGTGTCAGCTTCTCGCCGGGGAGACGTGACAGGCTGGCAGGTGGGCTGCCGCTGTCTTTGTCACTGACTGGGAGATCAGGGCTGACATGCAAAGATTCCCAAAACCCAGACTCCAGCTTATGATTGCGGCTGATGCCATGACGACGACCAAACTCGCAGTGGCATGCACCGATGTGCGAGCACACACATTTGTGCACATAGACACTCCGTGAGTGCAAAGTTACAGCGCCCACCGCTAATTACCGCCACACAGCGCAAGCATTCGAAGCTGGGCTTCCAGATTACAACACTCAACCGCAACAAGGGCGATGCGCCCAGCACTCATTTGTCAGACTAATTATTTGTCTTGGGCTCGCAACTGCTGTAAGAACAGGTACTCAGGTAATTGTGTGGTAAGCTGCAATGTTAAGTGATGCTTCCCCTCCATTTCCAGGCAAGATGAAAGTCAGACACTGAGTCTAAAAATATATGCTATGGATAAGTCTCAGCTTATTGACACCGTATCCGCGTGAAAACAGATTTTTCTCAACCAAACAAGCAACTTCTTTAAGCTTATCCAAGAGCATATCATCATGCTCGCATATTGATTTGGCTTAGGCTTTTACAATAGATGTTGTTCCTGGCACATCCTTCTCATTTATCCTGGCTTGGGACCATCATTATGAGTCTCTAACTGGCTCATAGTCTATGGCACTATGAGTGGCTGGGTCAATGAGGACAATGTGGGGTTCAGTGTCCCGCCCTCTTCAGAACAGCCTCGATGGGCGTACTTATTCTTTTCCTTCTTTGATACAAAGAATTAGTCTGGTTGCTTTGGAATTGACTTTGATTTCTGGGGGACAGTACCAACAGACACAGAAGAAACCGCCTCTGCACAGCACTGGAAAATCATACAACCAATCATAGACAGAAAGCATGAGATGTAGGCAGAGCAACAACCAGACTAGTCTCAAAAAGGCATCCAAAATTACATGCGCCAAAGCAAGAATACCTTTGAATGAAACTTGTTGATGCCATCTTGGAGGTTTTGACTGGTGGCTCTTGGACGCTCCTGAATGAGTCAAACATAAAAACCCACCCCCACCCTGATGTGATTGGTTCTACTTTGGCATGAGCTGATGGCAGTTGGATCGCTCTGTGTGACCCTTTGTTCAGAGGACAACCCTTTCTCCTCCCACCTGCGATAGGCCTGTAATCTGCTATTGTTGTTACTTAAAACGGGGTTGGGGTTAGATTTAGGAGGGGCTTTGACACTGAAACCTGTAATTTGGTTATCTACATGAAAACGCAAAGGCACCATTTCATTTTTTGTTTTTTATTTTTTACTCTGGGACCCATTTTCAAAAAAAAAAAACAAACCAGCATTTCAGGACTCTCAAAACACCAGTATGATGTTGATAAAATGCTGAAACAATAGAAAATAACTTTAGCACTTTGACAGAAATGTGGTCTCGTGTCTACGAGAGGAAGAGATCCTTGATGTTGAGATAATCAGCATGGCTAATGGCAACATCCATTAGACTGGCTACTTTCTAAATAATAATGAAATACTGTTTCTGTTGTATGCTGCATAATAACACGATTAATCACAACCCACAGTGAATGAAGGCAGAATACTGTGGATGTACAAAGCATAATGGTTAAAATTAGTCTCGTATCTATAAGTTGTATTATAGTTGCGGTAATCCAAAGGAGCACATTTCCAATTTGTGTAGTATTATGCGGCTGCACACAAATATAAACACACAGGCCACTGTCATTTGCAATGATGTGTGGCTCAGTAACACTGTCACCTATCATCATAATTACGACTACGCTCCGTGTTGCTCTTATTTCTAAATGTGTACCTTATGATTCCCCACAGAGGTTATTCAGGGCCGACTGGACACAATGTCAGGTTGGATATTATAATGAGCAAAAAATAAATAACACATCAAGAATTATAAAGAGTGGAATTTTTGTATTTGCCCTGAATCCAACAGCGGCCCTCCTGCTGTCTGTGAGACTTGTCTGATCTGGACATTGGTCAACAGATTCCTCGGTGTCGCGTCCTGACGAGCAAATCAGTCTCACCACGCGACCGTCTCTGGCCATCTTGTAATGCTGCTCCTGTACGCGGTTTGGCCCAAGGGCCTCCTCGTTCTTTTGTGTCAGGGAACACGCAAGCTCTTGAAAAGGATCCATAACTATCAGCGACAGCCGGGGCCGAGCAGAGCCGGCCTCACACAGAAAAGGCCACTTCTACATGAAAAGGTAGAGACACGCCGCAGCCCTCTGCCTCCCCTTACCTTTCCCGAAAGCGGTGCACAGCCTGGTCACGTTTTCTTCATATGTGTTGGGGCAAAAAAAAAAAAAAAAAAATGTCAGCTGTATCATTAATATCAACCGACATGCCGTCAGGAAAAACAAAATGTTCTCTGTTATGAACAGAATGTGTTTGGGTGTCCGTCAGTATTCAGACAACACCTTTAGCTTCCACTCCAGGATTAAATGTTTTGCAGCTCCACACAGTCACCGTCTGTGTAATGTGCATGATCAGTGTGTCTGTGGAGGATGAGAATAAGTAGTAGGCGTGTGTTTTTTTTTTCTCTCTCCTTCTTTCTCCCTTTCTCTCTCTCCTTCTCTTTTTCTTTCTCTCCTCACGGTGGAGACACCACGGTGCCATCTGCTTTGCATTTGTTTAACAAAGATTTATTGTGAAGCAAGACACTAATCCAAAACACACACGCTCACACACACACATATCTCGCCTTCTTCTCGTCACAGGCCGCGAAGAAAAAATAAAGTGAGGGATGTGGGATTGGAAACGCTTGGCGCTCTCTTTGTCAACTCTCACTCTGACGAGAGGAGAGAGAACCGGCTGGCACACAGAGGTAGGAATGCCAATTACGGCCTCCTCTGCCTCTATGTGGCACACTCCAACATGCCGATTTGGAGCTACAATTATAACATTGTCATACATGTGTTTATGGTGAGGTGGAAACATAAAAGTACGGGACTTTGAGGGGAAAAAAAGAAGATAGGATGAAATCAAGACAAGAAGAAATTGCTCATCTGGGGCTCTGCAATGACAAGATTCACTTGTAATGTGGCACAGAAGGTGCCGCGCACTTCAGCATCAAACATGTTGCTGTAGCCAAGGATTAGCTTCTCCTCAAGAAGCAAAAACAGGTCAAAGTGGCTCTCGACAAGTGCTCTTATCATGTCAGCTCGGAAAGCAGGGCGATGTAGCTTGGCGTGTTACTCCTCTCTGTCCTGTCCAGGTGAACCCTTGTATCCGCTGACTCCTCCTGCCCTCTTTGTCACCCTCATGCCAGGTAGAGAAGCGGGGTCCTGAGGGCAGAGACTGCGCGCCCCTTCAACTCGTAAAAGGCCACAACAAAGGCTCAGTGGGGCCCCCTCAGAGCCGACAGAGAGGTTAGAGGGCCCCTGAAAAGCGGTGGTGTAGAACCTGTCGAGCTCCCTCCGAAACACTCGTCAGCATGTTACCCCACCCAAAGAAAAAGGCCGAGGGTCCCCATCTGCCGACTGGTACTACCAGTACGTTCATCATTTACGGGTGAAACACCAAGAGGCACAGCCATACACACAAAGAAGAAGCACTGAGCATGTGTTCTTATGTATAGGCACATGTACAAGCAAATAAACACACTCATTTACAAAAGCACACACACACACACGAAGTCTAAGTCGGGATGAACTCCTGGAGCCCCATCCTGTGTGTGTTCAGCACTGAAGCCCTTCAACCTCAGGGTGACGCCCCTGCCAGTTCACCTGCCAGGGCTGGACAAGCAGAGCACTTAGCGCCCCAGAAAGGCCACCCTCACCCCCACCCTCCCACAACTGCTATGTTACCTAGGGTCAAGGAGGCTTTAACCACGCTCCCCATTCGCTCTCTGCCAAGCATTGCCCTGTGTCACCCACGCACGAGGCTCGACAACCCACGTTCGTTGAGCCGCTCACAGTGTAAATGCTGTGTTTGGAGGAGGTTACTTCCTTTAGCCTCTCATCTCATTTATGGTGACATGTTAAAGAGCACTTCCTTCACAAGGAACTAGTAAGCTTTTCAGGGAGATCTAGACTGAGGAAAACATCAGAAAAACACTAAAATCTTTAATATTTACATGGAAAATATGTCACTCATTTGCACAAATTTGCGCATGCTAATTTCGTAAAACTTCAGGGGACCAAGACAAGCACACTGAAATATCACTTGAATTGTCAAAAGGTCCATGTGTTGGAAAAATGAATATTACAATTGATCAATATAAAAAAAAATAATATTGCAATTACAATTACTATTACATTGCAATATGTATATTACAGTACAAAGGGGGATTACAGTCATCAAACAACTCCATCTGTGTGGTTTTCCAAGCCAAAATTCATTACTTTAACTGCAGTATTTATTGCCTTGAAAGAGAAAGCCTTTACATCTCCCTAGTGCTAAATTAACCTGTTGTTGCTGACTGCTACATGCTGTGCAACATTGCATTACTGAGAAGAAAGCCTGTGACCGAAGAGAAGAGACATGACTGAGGAAGAGAAGAGAGATGGAGAGAAAGAAATCCACCCTGGGAAAGCGAACAAACAAGAGGATGTGGCCGCTGTTTCTCATGACCCATTTGTTAGTTAAAGAAATACGGAAACATACACACATGTTTTTTTTCTTTGCCTTTTGTCTTGGTAAAAGCTAGGCCTTTTGTAAATTTCAGCCCTCATCCAAATTGTAATCAATCACTTTGAGTCGTTAGGATAGTTTTATAAAGCCAGTTACACTAAAAACTCAGACTAAAGTGTGACTGTGAGATACCGGGTCTCGTTTGTGAAATTGACATAAATCTGTGAGTAAATGTGTACATAAATCACCCCCTTACTAAAGCTCTGCTCCAGATTCAGGAACGCTGCGCAAAACTAGCTTTTTTTATTTTTCATTAGAACCTGTGTACGCAAATGATTGCTGCTCACAAAGTTTATTAATTAGCATAAACCCTACCTCGGGACCACCATGTAGGAAGGATGTAAAAGTGCAGACTACTGGGTGAGTCACGTGATCTCAGAACCTCTGGCTAAACTCGTAATCTCACGAATCCAGCTGAGAAGGCAGCGCTGGAAAGCTTTTAAAATGCTCCAAGTGAGACCTGAGGACAGAGAAATAACAAAGTAGGTCTATTCAAGCAGTGAAATGAAAGCAGTTTGATATGGTTTTGGATTTTACAAAAAGAAAAGATTAATGCAAATCTCTGTATCAACAAAACTCTCTGCTGCAGACAACTGCATCATTTCAAACCTCTATTAGGAAACGTCTTTCAGGAATCCACCACAGCTTCATGACACAGTGTGTGTGCTCTATAACGAGTTGCTGTGTGGATGTCTGTCCATTTAAATACAGTCCTTTTAAGTAACCCACCAACACCTCAAGAAACACAACCTGAAGCTTAAATATGCCCGTCATTTCAGATGTATTATCATGTTTAAAAGATGTGGTTTAAAAGAATATTGTGAGAATAACAGTCCATAAAAGCATTACCGTTTACCGTTGTAAAGTTCAAGACTGGCCAAAGGAATGAGACTCATAAAATTCCTATGAAATCCTTGAAGGATTTAATTTTCCTGGTGTTGTATTTCCATCCATCCATTATTACCTTCAGCTTATTCAAATTTGGGTTGCAGCAAAGAGACCCAGACCTCCTCACCCACCTCCTATAGCTCTTCCAGGGAATACAGAAGTGTTCCGCTATGCCAGCTGGGAGATATATTCTCTCCAGTACATCCTAGGTCTGTCCCAGGGCCTCCTCCCTGTTGAACATGTCCAAAATACCTCCTGAGGGAGCCGTCTAGGGATGCATCCTCACCAGGTCCACAGACCACCTTAGCTGGCGCATCTCGATGTGGAGGAGCAGCGACTCTATTCCAAGTCCTCCCAGATGACTGAGCTTCTCACCAAACCGGACCCCTCAGCTCCTTTTTAAAAAAATATAGAATAGCACCGCGCATGGTAGCAGCTTCCATCATTTCTGCTTGCATTTTGCATATTTTTGAGTTTTTTATCAAAGTTTTCTTAACTGATAACATTGGTTTTTGAACTATTTTTCATCGTAGTTTGAATTTTGTGCTCCTTGAGGGATTTTTTTGACATCAATGCCATGACTGAGTGAGTGACGAATTATATTAACTTCTGTGTGGAAGTTCCCCACCAGAACAGTGAAGTGTTTCGCCAATAATAAACCCTGGAGCACCAGTAACCTAAAAGAGCTCCTCAACGACAAAAAGGAGCCTTCAGGGAGGGAGACAGTGAATTATTGAGGTCAGTACAAAAAAAAAACAGAGAATCAAGATTAGAGACAACAAGGTGGCGAACATGAGAGCGCTGGAGAACAAGCTCCAGCAGAACAACGTACGAGATGTGTGGTCAGGGATGAAGAAGATCACAAACTTCAAGCAGAATGAGGATCAGATAGATGGATGTCTGAGCAGAGAAAAGGAACTGAACGTATTCTTCAACAGGTTCAGTTTAAAAACAAGCTCAGCATCAGAATCAGCATCAGAATCAGAATCAGAATCAGAATCATTTTTAATCGCCAAGTACGTTCGCACATACAAGGAATTTTGTTCCGGCAGGTGGTAACACTCTCAGAATAAGAAGAAAAAAAAGAAAAACAGGATATGTACATCTATATACAAAAGTAAAAAAGTAAGTTAAAAAATAGAATAAAATAAAATAAATAAGTAAGTAAGTAAAATAGTATGTACAAGGGTGGTGCAAAGTACGCAAGATAGTATAAATGATTTATGGACTGTTCATTAAAGTGATGGCAGTGGGGTAGAAGCTGTTTTTAAGTCTTGTGGTTTTGGTGCGCAGGGCTCTGTAGCGCCTGCCGGAGGGGAGGATGGAGAACAGGTTGTTTCCCGGGTGGGCGGGGTCCTTGATGATGTCGGCTGCCCTCTTCCTGGTTCTGGAGCAGTACAGTTCCTGGATGGAGGGCAGGGGGGGCCCAGTGATTTTTTCAGCAGTTCTAACTGTGCGCTGCAGTCTGTTCCTGTCCTGCTGTGTGGCTGCTCCGAACCACACGGTGATGGAGGAGCACAGGACAGACTCGATGACAGCTGTGTAGAACTGGATCAGCAGCTCCTGAGACTCTTCAGCTGGCGCAGGAAGAACATCCTCTGCTGGGCCTTCTTCAGGATGCAGTGGATGTTCTTCTCCCACTTCAGGTCCTGGGAGATGGTGGTCCCCAGGAACTTGAAGGTCTGGACGGCTGACACAGGGCTGCTGCTGATGGTGAGGGGGAGCAGTGGCGAGGGCTGTCTCCTGAAGTCCACTGTCATCTCCACAGTCTTGAGCGTGTTCAGCTCCAGATTGTGCTGACTGCACCAGAGCACCAGCCGCTCGATCTCTCGTCGGTATGCAGACTCGTCCCCGTCCTGGATCAGGCCGATGACGGTGGTGTCGTCTGCAAACTTCAGGAGTGTGACAGCTGGGTGCGTGGAGGTGCAGTCGTTGGTGTAGAGGGTATTGAACGCCGAGCTAAAGTCCACAAACAGGATCCTGGCGTAGCTGCCTGGGGTGTCGAGGTGCTGCAGGATGTAGTGCAGTCCCAGGTTGACAGCATCGTCCACTGACCTGTTTGCCCTGTAGGCAAACTGAATCGGGTCCGGCAGGGGTCCTGTTACGGACTTCAGGTGGCTCAACACAAGTATTTCAAAGGACTTCATGACCACAGACGTTAGAGCCACCGGTCTGTAGTCATTCAGTCCTGTGATGGAGGGTTTCTTGGGGACTGGGATGATGGTGGAGCGCTTGAACACGGAGGGGACTTCACACAGCTCCAGTGAGCTGTTGAAAATCCTGGTGAAAACAGGAGCCAGCTGGTCAGCACAGGCTTTGAGACAGGAGGGTGACACTCTGTCTGGGCCTGGTGCTTTCCTGATCTTCTGCTTCTTGAAGATCTGGCTCACCTCCTCTGCACGCACTCTGAGTGGGACCGGGGGTGCAGGTTCCAGACAAACAGACCTCCCACCTTCCCTTGAGCCACAGCTTCCCTGTCAGATCTCAGCTGTTTCATCTTCCACCCCCATCATGCTGCTGCTATATCGTTGTCTCCAACCACATCAGGAGATGCCCCACCGCCAACCCCACCCCCTGTCTGTCTCTAGCAGTCAGGTGAAGAGGCAACTGGGGAGACTGAGCAGGAACAAGGCTGCAGTTCCAGATGGTGTCAAACCCAAAGTCCTGAAAGCCTGTGTGACCAGCTATGTGGGATTTTACAGCACCTCTTCAACATCAGCCTGAGCCAGAAGAAGCTTCCAGTGCTTATTCCAGTACCAAAGAGATCTTATCCATCTTCTCCTAAAGACTATAGAAAGTCCTGGAGAGACTTTAACTGACCCACCAGAATAAGCAAACAAGCACCTTATAGGACCCACTGCAGTTTGCTTATTGTCGTGGGGATGGAGTTGAAGACTCCATCATACACCTGCTAAGGAAGCTCAGGTGTTGGCAACAAGATGCTGCATATCGTCTGTAAGTCTGTAGTGCAATCTCATCTGCAGTCATCTGTTGGGGGAACAAGCATTGGAGCCTATGACTTAAAGAAACCACTGCAGGAGACCCTTCCTGCCTACAATACCATCTACAATGAATCCTTAAAGAAACTTAAATCAGTTACTGCAACAATTCTGGAATCAATGAAGTATTTTTCAACTGAATTTGAATTGGTTGCACATAGAAATTCTATCTATAGAAGTTATGAGCAGAATTGGTGACAACCTAGGAACCGAGCAAGAGGATCGAGCTGATCCAGTGTTCTGCGGCCAGAAAGGAACCCACGTTGTTCCTCCTGAAGCCAGGCTTCAACAACTGCTCTGACTCTCTTCTCCAGCATAGACCTTAGCAGGGAGGCTGATTGTGATACCAGTATAAATGGAAAAAGGGAACCACCACCTCAGTCTGCCAATCCAAAATGACTGCCCCAATTTCCCCACATTGGTACAGAGGGGTGTCACTCAAAACATGGTATTTTCTACTTTTCCAATGTTCTTGAAATGGGGAAGCAGAATTTTTTTCTTTCAGATTTTGAACTTTTTGTAAGGGTGACCAGAGCAGATCATTTTGTTC
Source organism: Hirundichthys speculiger (assembly GCA_018398805.1). Taxonomy (NCBI): domain Eukaryota; kingdom Metazoa; phylum Chordata; class Actinopteri; order Beloniformes; family Exocoetidae; genus Hirundichthys; species Hirundichthys speculiger. The sequence goes on along the minus strand of JAGFBZ010002535.1, from coordinate 151,381 downwards.
TGCATACTGATTTGACAAAGAATTTACATTGGATGTCCTATGCCATTTATGACTGGGGCAATGGGGACAACATGGGATTCAATTGCCCTCAATTACCCAGGGACACTTTGGCACCTGGGGATCAAGGTTGTTGGGGATCAATTTGATGGCCTTCCAGTTAGAGGGTTCAACTGGCTTTACCCAGTTCACCATAGCCACCCATGCACAAAAATAAAAAAAAAATAGATTAGCTTTTCTTTGCTGAGGGTTATAGTTTATCCCAGTATTGAACCCTTATGTGACACAAAAGTCATGTGACCCCATAAACGTCATTGCACTGTTGTTGGCACATGTGATTTAATCTAAAGGTTAAATCACAGCTAAAGGTTAGCTTGATCTCAGTTGCATTGTCTTAAAAATAAAAAATAACATCAGCCCCACTGGTTGTCCCTTTTCCCACATGTTTGCTGTGTGTGGGAGTCCACACAAGCATAGATTGAAGAACTGCCCTCCACTTGCTAAGATGACAAACAGATGCTTGTATGGCCAGTGAAGGCCAGCAGCCATTCTTTCTTAGCCCTTTTCTCTGCTTTGGTCTTTGATGGAGTCTAGGCAGCAGCACATCAACCTCTCATCCTTTAAATGACATCCTGTAGTGCTGAGAAAAAGCAGAGGCATTGCAGTTGATATAGTTAGACCACGCTCAGCGGTGACATGTTGACATGTTTGCTGAGGTACACGTAGGAAGGACATCCTGTGTTGGGCCTTGTTAATTACATTGGAGATGTTTACGTCCTGTTTAATGGTGTTGCAGATGGTGGTCCCCTAGGAACCTGAATGGCTTCACTGTGTTCACAGTACCATTTGAGTCTGTGGGTTCTTGTGGACGTCAGTCGTCACCACCACCATCTGGACAATATTAAACTAAAGATTTCTGATCGCACAACCAGACAGCATTCCAGCTCCCACTTTGTTTATTCTATTTTACCTTTATTTATCCAGGAAAGGTTGTGAGGTTAAAGATTTCTACAAAAGCAGCAGCTCAATACAGCAGAAATAGACACATATTACACAAAATAACAAAAACCCATAAATATCTTAAAAGAAGCTATAAAACATAATCTGAAACATCAAAACCTTAAAAAAAACAGTAATCACAAACCAAACAAGGAAAGAAGGGTCAATCGTACATTTTAAGCAGCAGTCTTTGCTCCATTGTGTTTAAAAATTGTTTGAATTTGTTTACAGATAACAGGATTCAGGTGGTAAGAGGTAACAGCATATTTCAAAGACTTTTTTACCTACTCAGTAGAGACATTAGGGATAGATAAAAGCAATTATTTTGATCAAAGACTATAACTTCTTCTTTTTGAAAGGATGTTGGTCTGAAGATACATGGTATTTCCTAAGTATAGGTTGGGAGCAGCCCAAGAAAAGCTTTGTAAATGGAATATGCCAAAATTTGAGTCAACGTAGGACAAAGCAGACCATACAACCCAAGCATGTAACATGTAACGGGTTTTAACGTTCGTGATTAGTCTCAGGTGCTTAATTATAGATGGTATCCTGTGGTAGCCTGGCAAACCATACCCATTCATTTTGCAAAAATTCTCACTCGTGAAATAGGTTTGGTACTCGTCCCATTTGCCAGTGTAGATGTACCAAACCAACTGCAGCTGATTTATACTAACAAAGTCTCTGTCATGGTTGTGTTATAGGAGGGACCCAAAACTGCAGGAGAGCCAGGAGGTTTCCAAAATAAAATGTCCTTTAATAACACAAAACAAAAACTAAATCAGAACAAGTCCAGGAGTAGGAACAGCACAGCAGGGAAGGAAGACAGCTAAATCCACAGAGGTGGCATCAGGGAAATCAACAGACGAACCAGCAAACTGACAGGGAAAGACGAGACTTAACAGACAAAGGAGCAAACAAGAGGCAGGTGCAGACAATCAGGAAATGAACTGAAGGAAGAGAAGGTGAACACGAAGACACGACTTACCAACAAAGTAAAACAGGAAACAAAGTCGAGGTAAAGAACAAACCAAACCATGCCATGGCCAACCCAGACCTATGACAGTCTCAAAGGCTGCAGAATCCAAGAGTCATCATTCAAAACAAGCAAGATGGCTGCACTTTCATCAATACGTTTTTTTTTTCCATCAAACTAACAATAGTCATTCACCAGTGTTCCTACTCTGCTACACGTAATTTTGGATGTCTTTTTGCTGATTCTAGTCCTTACTCTACCCACATCACACCCTATGTATCTCTGATTGGTTGCACCTGTCCAATGGCGTCTAGAGGCAGTTTCTTCTATGTCACCTTTAAATCAAAAGTTGACTGCAGAGAAACCAGTCTAATTCTTTGTCTTTAAAATGAAAAGAATTAGGATGGCTGCCCAGATTAATGCAGTGCATAAAAGCACTGTAAATCCACATGCTTGTAACATCACCGTAATCCACCACAGACGGGTTCCTTTTTGGCCGCCGAGAAAAGACAAGATTTTATTCTAAAGAAATATTCTCGGTCAAATTTCAGGAAGTTTGATTAAATTCAAGAGAAAAGAAACATTATAAAGGGTATGACTTTTCTCTTTTGGCACTTTTAGACATTTTATGTTTTTGTTATTTATTCATTTAAATGAATACAGAAAATGTGGGCAGCCTCATTTAATCATTTTGTGGCATAGGTTAATGAATCCTCAGTACCTCAATGCTTTAGTAAATCCCAGTCTCGCACACAATACAGGACTCAGAGAGAACCACCTCTAAGATTTTGTTCCCCTCAAATTGAATAAATTACATCACTCCTTACACTTCTAATTAAAATACCAGCAGTATATATATGAAGGAGCGAACAGGTCCAAAGGGAGAGGGCCTGCAGAACATGCAGTATTATGGATGTTGTTGTTTATCATTTTTGCATCCATTGCTCCCCCAGTGCTCCTTGCTCTTTTCGTCTCTGCCCTCTGTTCTCCATCTTCTGTTCAAGATTTACTTTCCACTCACTTCTGCCTTTCCCTTTGGTTCTCCCCTCTACTAATTTTCCCTCCAACCTGCTGCTTTTGCCATGTACAATTACAAAGGGGAGTGCTACTTAATGTGCACTAATAATGCTCAAGCTGAGAAGGTTTGTCGGTAATAATTACTTCCCGCAGAATGAGTTATAGTAGTCACAAGATGTGTATAAATACCTACTGCTGTTCTGCCCAGTTTTCAATTCCCAGTGCAACATGATCTCTTCTGGTGCTGCATAATTAATTTTGTTTTGTGTGTAAAATTTGTCACAGGTAAAAATGAGGACAGGGGAAATACAGAAATGTCAGCGTGGAGATCTGTTATCAAAGATTGATGCTCAGTGGATTATAATTTTTGATCATTAATGTGCAACAATAATTGGTGTAGTGACTGTCTGCATAGGTACAGTCACAAAGAAAAAGAAAAAAAACTTAAAAGGGGGATGTGTGACGACAAATCTTTTCAAAGTGGATCAAATTCCAATCTTAGATTGCCTCCTTGGATAAAGTGGAAATATTAGAGGAGCCTTGATCTAAAATGGAGCATGGAAATGAAGTGGCAGAGGGAGCCCTGAGGACAGGCAGCAGAAACAGTGCTGGGCCTGCCATACATACCTCTGGGAGGCTGCAAGCACAGCCTGCCTTTCCTATGTAAATGTCCCATTCCACACATTAGTCATACTGCCTTCACCACGCACTAAAGTGTACCTCGCCCATCAAACCATGTCTGCCACCGTTAAGATCCCTCGAATGTTCCACAGATAAACCCTAGAGGCCCCTCTGTCCCTCTACCACCCCCACCTCCTAGACCACAGAGATGCTGATTGGTTAGATACCCCAGGTAAATGGCAGAAATTATATTGGGATATTTTAATGCCTATGTCAGGAACTTTCTGATACGGGGGGGAGCTTCTCTGAAATATAGCCCTAATAAAGAGGTATATGTCACTTACACCTAATTTTACCTCATTTGCAAATATCAAGAAGTGTGTGAAATAATGTCATAAGTGACAAAAATTTGATAAATTGGAGAATCAGGAATCTGTCCCTTGGGTCACTCACTATTGATCGCCATAACTATTGCCTTTCACATGACAGAGTCTTAAATTACATGTCATGATTTAACTTAGCCAGGAGAAACACAGCAGTCCCTTTAGCTTCATGAAGCCTTATGAATTCAAACCTTATGGCTATGGGTAGTTCTAGGAACAGGGCCAGAGGGACAATGGCCCCAGCTGAAACCTGACAAACCCCCTGAAGAGTCCACGACTTTTCACTTGTCTATCCTTTGTCCAAAAATGATGATCAGATTATAAATTGATACAATTCCATGCCTTAACAACTCTAGGCACAAACACAGAAATATCCACTCCCAATAAAACGTACAGAAAAGATAAAGGTTAGAATGATGCTGTTATGAAACTAGGACTAGGGATTTGCCTACACTTTGGCTAATGTTACATGGGACACCTAATTAATGGCAGCCAATGTTTTGTGGAGATTGCTGATAAGTCACAAATTGTGAACAACAATTGTGCGCAAGGATGTTGGACTAATACTTGGCCCCTGTGTGAGAAATGTGGCCCCTTGATGGCCCCTTACTTATAAAAAATCTTAGATGTGTCACTTCTTATGGCCATACCTCTAAATAAAGACCTAACCCCCATTCCACACCACCAGTCCCCACCTCCCCTTGCTCCTCTTCCATCGTCAAGTGGTGAGGTCTGGGCTAAATTGGCTCATTTATTACATGATTAATTGATTTCGGGCTTTGTGTCTGATTAATACCTGTGATTGCTTACGGGTGGGGGGATTGAGGATTCAACACTGCTAACCAAATGACTGAATGAGACCACTCATGGTTCAGTCTGTTTCACACTCTTGAGATGACAATTTGGGTTTATCAATAAATCTTTTTCTCAATTCTTTTTTTTATGCCCAAATAACCAGAAAATGTTTTTACAAGCAACTTGCAGATCATTTTATTCACATTTAAAATACGAAATATTTTCAAGATGTTATTTCAGAGTTGCAGTTGATTTTATGAAAAATTTTATGAAAATTTTAAATTCAGCAGAAAAAGTTGTCATTCTGAGCTATAATCCTGAAAAGACTTCACCAAACATGTTGGGTCAAAAGGGACGAGTTGCCTGTGCTTCAGTGCTCTGTGCGGTGGAGGTGATGGTGACTGTTTTTACAATATCCATCACTGTGAACGTCGTACCAGACCAAAGCAAACAATCTAAGGTGTGAAAGCACCTGAAGCTTGATTTATGGTTGTATGTAGCAACTATGCACATAGCGCTCTCTCAGTCTGTAGAGATCACAAATTTCTTTTTCTGTTAAGTTCAGGGTTTCAATGGGCTTCAGTGTCTTGCCCAAGACATTTTGACATATAGACTAAGAGACCAGGAATCGAACCACTGATTTTCAGATTGGCAGAAGACTACTCTACTCCCTGAGGCACAGCCTTGTTTTTTACTTGTCCACTGTTGTTTAGCTAGGTAAAAATGTGTGCTATGCGTAGCTGTGTAATTACACCACCAAACACACTTCGGTGGCAGTGCAGATTATTTTCCGCGCTGCTGTAGCTTGCAGTGCTGAGCTTCCTTTTGAAAAGTTGCCACATCAGGCTACAGTGGAGGTGGAGTCAGTTTGACGTAGAAGCATAAACCATGCTTAAGTCTCAGTAAAAGCCTTGTCCTCTACGGTTTCTCATCCAGCAGTGACCATAATTTGCCTCTAGGATAACACATTTACAATTTGTATAAACTTTAAAGGAGCACAAAGGAACTATTGTCATTTTTTTTAGTTCAGTCCACCTATAGGCGCGGAGGTTTTACAACATTGTCCAAGATTTGCTTGTTTGGTCTTTTGTTGGGTCAGTCTCATTTTCTCTTCCATCATTATTTTCTTGAGCCTCTACCATGATGTCCATCATAGCTCTGCGAGCTCGTTTTCATCATTGTTGATGTGCGGCATAGGGCCAGGAAGCGATATGCAGTTGTCGTAATATATGACAGGGCCTGGAGTCATTGTATTTTGGTTATTTTGACTGGGTTTTGCTGAGAATGAGACAACACTTCCTATAAGTCATTCCTTCTAAATAAATTGAAACTGATATTTTAACATGAAAGAAAATATTTTGTGTTGTCTTAAACCTTAACAATTTGCGATTGGTCTAATTTTGACAGGTTATCGTCACTCAGGATCATTGACAGAAGTTTGCTTTTCTTCCAGTTTTCTATCATTGCCCTGAAAGCCAGATTGCCCGTTGTCTTGGTCAGTCAGAGGTAAAGGTGATTCAGCCTGATTGATACTCTAATCAGGCTCTTTATATGCTGGACTCTTGGCTCCAAACCTCCCATCCAAGTTAATATCATTAAATAAATAATGAAAGAAATGTATTATCTATCACTCCATCCAACATGGGATCAGCTATGTATTATGCATTACATTTTCTAATTTATTCATTAAGACAAAACGAAAGTCATGTTAGCCTCATTTCTCAGATGTGAGTCCAAGTCATGCTATACTCCAGTCTGATGCACACACTCCTATTTATACACAGCCACAAAGGACTACGAGGCTGTGTGCATCTTGAGCAACAAGTCCGGTGCTGATTAACTCCATTAGACAACTTCAGAGAAAAACAAAATGCAACTCATTCATTTATGTGGACATACGCTTCAACATTTACAGTATGATTGTGTTTTTTGGTAGGGTCAGAAAGATATTATTGAAGAATAACATTCCTAAGAAATCTATCTGGTTTAACTTTTGAATATAGTCAGAATCATTAAGAGTATTTATATACTTTCTTACATTGCTGTAGTTTTGATTATTCCTATGACTCTTCAAAAAGTCCAATATACTGTTGAGCCACACACCATATATTATACAAAAAGATGCCTCACATCAATCGTAAAGCCTGAGCACATGTTTGAGGCAAAGGTACCTAAAAAACACTCAAACTCCCAGAAGGCTTTGAGGGGCTAGATTACTTTACAATCAGGTAAAGTGGTGTAGCTGGGCTCCCACTGGAAGGCAGAGCAACTCTGGCATCTCCACTGTCCCAGCTCCTACTTAAAGTGATGAATCTATCAGCCCAGGTCTCGTATTCCTCAGAACTGTGTCTGAAGAAGCCGTCTTGGTTACCAAGGACTCCCAACGTACCGAAGCCACCTACAAAAAGAAAGGCAACCGTGTGCACCCCTGGTGTGTCAATGGCTTCAGACCTGACCGAGGAAGGAAGATGACCAAGCTGCTGTTGCTGCAACAACAGTGCATCTCCTTCCCAATTAAAGGAAGAGAAAGAGAGAGCGAGAGCTGCTCCTGGCTGTCACCGGGTCTGATGTTTCATCCCTGCCCTCTCCATCCAAGCCTTCATTGATGCTCCTCCGGAGGACCACACTTTCTCTACTTCCAGAACATTCCATATAAGAGGCTTTGTGTCTGAACAGAGCTTAGTTTAGTGTTGTCTTGCAACTTCCCTTTTCATTTGTGTTCCACACATTCAGAGCCGAACCGTCGGTTCTGCTGTAACTATGAACCTCGTTGGTGTGTTTTCTCATCACAGGAAGCAACTGGCATCTCCGTTTCCCGGCTCAATGATCAGAGCACTGAGAACTTGGCTTCACATTGGTGCATCTGTGGAGAAACGACAGAGTAGCTGGTGCTGGTGGTGATAAACCATTCCAGCTTTGTTGACTTTACTCTCTGTTCTTTCTTTTCTCTTACTAACCACACACTTAACTCCATCTTGGCCATAAGGGCTTAAGATTTCTTTGTTTTCTTCTGGCGCTCAGCTGCTCAAAGTGTGACACAATCACATGTGTGATCTCCTCCACCATTGTTGTAGTCCATCACCACCACGTGGGTTGGAAGCCATCTTGTTCCACACATACACACATCACACACACACACACACACACACCCACACTCTCTCTGATTCATTATGCATCTATATGTTGATATTTTTATTGTTTGCTTATGTTATGTTTAGTTATGTTATGTTTAGTTTACTTGGCATCTAGTTTAGTAGATATCAGAATCCTAATCCAAGTGTTTGTTCATCTTTAATACTTGTGTTAATATCTTATTAACACATCTTATTTCATGTATGTTGGTGTTTTTTTAATTTTACTAGTGTTTTATTGTTCTTTTTATTCTGTACAGCGACCTTGGGTGTCCTGAAAGGCGCTTTTGAATAAAATGTATTATTATTATTATTATTATTATTATTATTATTATTATTATTATTAATTCTGATATATTCTAATGAGAGAAGTTGTTATTCTGCATATTTGTAACATCTGCTAGTTGTAAAGGTCTGTGGTCGGGCTCACTCCTTCTCAGTTGCTCTATAGCGCCACACCTGGTCGCAGGCTGGCACGCATAGAATAACAGACATTTTAATACTAATCGTGCCATTTAGTCCTTGTTTCCTGATTATCAGGTGGTGGTCTGTTTTCAGTTTATTAATTTTGTTAATAAATTTCTTGTGTTTTCATAACTGTCTTTGGACTCTTATTAATGACCACTTTATAACTAAATGAGCACTTTATATCCCCATCATACAGATTGTGCATATATCTGTCTATACTCTCTGTGGACTCAAAATTTTGACATTTCAACAGTGTATATTGTTACAGATTTGAGCACCATAAACCTCGCTTGAGCAGTTCTACTTCATGTTACAAATCTCCTTGGCAAGCAGAAAGTATGTTTATGCCTCCAAATTTATACAGCAAATATAATTAAGTATTACAGTTTCAGATTGAAATTAACACAAAATAAATAAATTGATTTCAAAAATTAATTAAGTGCTTTCATTAAAGCACCAAAAACAACAGACCATCACCCTGAGTGACAGTTAACATTTAATGTGAGAACATTTTATTTCTGAATTTTGTGTAGTTTTACTTAGAAGACTTTAATTAGTGTCATTTGAAAAGGTTGAACTACAACATTCACTTAAAGGTGACGTTGGTGATGGCCGGAAATTTTGTGAGAAAGACAAGAATTTTGAAAATGTACAGCCGAAGTAGTCGACCTCTTCCTTCCGCGTGAGCGCATTTATGTTTACCCCAGTAAACACCATCAGGTGACATGGATGACATGGCCTATGACAAAGCCCATCTTTCTCATGGATTTTATGGCATTGTAATTCACCAGAGTTCATGACAACATGCAGTAGCTCACGACTTTATTTCTACTCGTTACCTATGTGGGTAGAGTATACTTAATTAACTACCATGAAAACAAGCAGAAAGTGCAGTTGGTTGGCAGAAAGGATGATGAATCATTTCCCTTGGCCCCAGTAAAATAATTAGGCTTGTTTCCTACAGCGCCACCGCTTCCATAGTTGACGGATTCATATTAATCTCAGAACAATTTTTAAATATATTATTGGAATGTAAAAACTATTTAAATCAAAGCAATGAAAAATGCTTCTTGAAAAAGATTGCCCACTCCGCCTTTAATTCCAGGACTCTTTAAAGGTTTATCTGTAGTCTAAATAGGATAAAGCACAGTTATCTTTCCTTCAGCGGTATCTATATAAAAGCCCCAGAATCTCACGCCCATCCAAATAGCCACGCGCTCCTCATCTCAGATTCCTGCTCCCAGGTGCTAAAATGTCAATAAAATCCATAGCAGGTTAATCTCCCACCAAAGGAAACATGAACACTTTATCCAAAGCTGCATATGTTCCACACCCAGGGTCGATTTACTGTATGTCAGGGGCGACATTAGCATTCATATTAGCCACCTCTCCCGTGTATGATATCCGTCATTGCCAGCCCTTTAGCGCACCAACACAGTTCAGGGATGCTTATCTCATGAGCCATAAATTAGGGGATGAATTCCCTCCGAAACATCGAAGACGAAAGATGGAGGATGGAGTCATTGTGCCTGCATGGTGTTTTGACACTGTAATGACACATGTTTTACAATCACCCCCTTCCCCTTTTCATTCGGAGGAGTGGACCTGTCCGCTCCTGCTGGAGAGAAATGGGCCTCTCGGACATTACCACCTCCTCCCAGGGGAGACATAAATGAGCGGGAGGCAAAAGGGGGAGACTGTAGGAAGAACGAGAAGGTAGGACTGGGCTTAGTCCAAGCATTGACGGAGGAGGGAGGAAGATGATGCAGGAAGAAGAAAGAGAGAAAGACTGTTTGTTTTTAATTGCAGCTGGGGCTGCTGCTCAAGCACAAAGGTGCATCATTACTTACCTGACAGAGCACCACAATCACAGGCCCTCCCCAATAAATACTTGTTACTTAAAACTGGAATATAAATAACATGAAGGTCACGTCTGAGGGAGGTGCGATCTAGTCCAGAGATAGGTGTCTCAACCATCAACCCAGGCTCCCTTTCTCTTTCTGGCCGCTCTCCTTCTCTCCGATCTTGCTCTCTCTCTCACGCTCATTACAGGAGAAGCCATGCAGCACTGGTTAGGAGAACGTGTGATGAGCCTTGGGAGATATATCCACTGGGAGGGAGAGAGGTAGGGAGAGACTGAAGGGGAAGGGGAATAGATAAAAAAATGCTGACTTGTCTTCAAAGGAGGCAAAAATAATTGAAATGGGTGTGTGTGGTGAGTGTGTGTGTGTGTGTGTGAGTGTGAGGGGTGGGGAGAGGTGGCGGCGGTGGGGGGAGATTGAGTGGCTCCATGTTCGAGTTGGTCATTAATTGAGGAGGAATGTGAAACACTGTGTGGTCCTCCGCCGAAACCCTCGCTGACACACAAGGAGAGATTGATAGAGGAAACGGTGTGATAAAGATATGAAAGGAGAAAAGAGGGGAGCGGGAGAGGAGGGAGAGCAGCGAAAACATAATAAAGTAGAGGGAACATTGTTGGAGCAGCTGAAACAAGGAGGAGGGAGAAAGAAAAAGAAAGACGGAGAGAGAGAGAGAGAGTTCAAAGTGTGCCCAGACTGAGTCCTGTCCTCGCCGTGTCCTTCCTCGAGCCCCGAGTCACGCATCGCTCATCTTGTCACATTGAACTCCAGATGCTCCTACCCCAGAGAACGCTCCGGCCGCGGCCATTTTTCTTCATTCTCGCTAACAATTTGGTAATGAAATATTGATTTTTAGTTAGATTCATATTGATGCCATTAGCTTTGCATTGATAAATCACGTTTGGCTGCTTGTCTAGCGTGGCAGAGCGAGAGCCAGGGCAGAGAGATTACAATCAAAGCCACTGATGTGTTAATTTGATGGATATTTTCCCTCCACCACCACCACCACCCCACACACCCCTCCCTCTTCTTCTCTTTATGTTTCACTGCATTTCATAACATTGTGATTTTTTTTTTTTTTTTTTATTACAAAGCACCCCGCGAAGATATTTATGTCCATGTCCATTTCTCCTGAAATAGCCCTTCAGCCGACCTGCCTTTGGCAACACCGCATAGCCTTAAAGTCATTTCATTTCTTAGACAAGACAAGGATATGAGGGACTGTTTCACACCCGTTGAGTCAAATGAGGAAAACAGGAGAGGGCATGGCTATTTCTATTTCTATTTCTCCACTTTGACACCAACAAAGAAGCGGCAACAGAGGCTCACAATTTATGGGAGGCCCTTTTTGCATGAGATAACCATAATCTCCGGCAGGGAAAGGATATGAATTTTATTCAGTTTTTCAGTATTTATTGTCAAAAATATTGGCAATATATATGAAAGCAGCAAAAGCAGCTCTCAGGATGCATTTTTTTAAGGAGAGACTCGTTTAAATGCCTCAAAATCTTGCAGCTCTCTTAAGCGTCTCACATGCTAGGTTGGGAGGATATAACATTTGAAAAACATTAGGATCATTTTCCAGATTAGGGCGGTTTTTAAATGAGTCTCCTGCCGCAGCTTCGCCTTCCAACTGCAATATGTGTCTGCACACAGTCATCTTAATGAAAGGAAATGATGGCGTTCACTTTAATGACGTGGAGTTCAAGGACTGCTTATTGTTCCAGAGAAAAGCCATCTTTTTTCACGGTAATATGAGTCTTTCTTTTCTTTTTCCCTTTCTTTTTTTTTTCATGGTGCAATTTCATTTCAGAAACAGACACCGAAGGTTAAATGTACTATATGGGTTGTCAAAATATGAGAGAGGATTCAGGTTGTGAATCAGATATATTGATAACGTCTCCCTGTGCAGTTATCTCTGTTTTGATAATGCCTCGTCTCAACTTTTTCTTTTTTATCTTTCTGGGCAATTATGCAAAACAGGATATAGTCCTAATTATCACAGACACATGAGCCACTCTGTTTCACTCTTGTTATAAAGCAATTTTACTGCAGATAATCAACACAACTTCTCCCTTCAACATGCAGCATGCATTTCTCTGTAGCTTTTTTTTAAGAAATGAACCAATGACAATCCAATTTACAGCATGTTTACTGTGTGTGTCATAAAACAGCTCCCTGTTTACATTTATTCTCTAATTTAGTGCTCTGCATGGAGTGAATCTCCCACATGCAACTTTTCCAAATATTTTGGTTTAAATGTGATTTTGTTTGATAGAATGACAATAACTGGTATTAAAGAGAGGCAGATGATTTCCAGACGTCTGGGTTGCTTTGACATTTACTCGAAACGCAATTAAAAGACTGAGTTATGGCTTCTTTAGGGTTTCATGCTTTCTCTTTGATCCCACAGTGCCCCCATCCCCTGTCATGGATTACAGGGCCAAACGGCTATTTGGGAAAAGGCCATTCAGGTCCAAATGGGGGGCTGGTGGGAGAATGCGGGCTCCAGAGGCCTCAGGGAAAGCTTCAATGTTACTGCAACAAATCCAGCAGTTGAACTGGCTGAACTTCCAGTTTGGCTCCAACCTGGTGGACACTCAGACTCATTCTTTGAAATTATGTTGACTGTAACACAATAGATTAGCCCCAACTGATCTAATGTTGATCTATAAGGAAGCATTGCCGTTCTGAAACTCCCCCTAAAGTTTGAGTCATGTTTTAGCTCTGGACAAGTGTCATCCCTTTCGTTATGATCGCTGCTGGAACTCAGCCGTGGCCAGATTCCCATCAGTCCAAACCGCCATCTGCGATGCTCTCTGTGGTTTTCATTGATTTGGCTTAGAGTCCCCACCTCTCACAAGAAATACATCCAGCTCAGGAGGATTTACTATTGATCCCTACTTCCTGTGAGGTGATATACCTTCATCCACACACACAGTCAGTCTCAAATTTACCAACAAGGTGTGCAGCGCAGATATACAGAGAAGATTATGACAGAAAAGACTCAGGAAGAGAAGTTTTTGCATTGAAAGAGATGGCCGCGCGTTCCACTATGAGTGAAACAGCACAGTTTAAATTCTGTGTCTGTGCTGATTGATAGATCGTTATGTTGCTCTGCCCTTTACTGTATTGTACTAGCGAGATCTTTATTACTTTAATGCCTTTCCAGTGATGTCATCCTGAGGTCATGCTATAAAAGGGGCTGTCAGTGCTGCTTTGATTGGCAGAGGCACCACTGAGGCTCGGCCAATGGCAGCTGGTTGTCATGAGAATGGGCAGGCAGGGGGAGGGGCTTCGTTTTGGCCCCCCCATTGAAATCGATATCTATTTCCTCCCTTCGGGGCATCGCCATGTTCCCTGAGCCAGCTGGTGGAGAGGGGATGGCAATGCTCACACTCACTCCAGAGATCCAATACTACAGCTCACAGCCGCTGAGGGGGAGCAGAGGGGTGGAGGGTGGGGGGGGTGGGGGGGGATTCTGAGAAGAGAAGACAGAGCAGTCAAACATTTCAGGGCCCGCCATTCCAGAGTAATGAAGCATAGCAAGAGAATATACCTCTGCAACATTTGATAAAGATGGGCTGACACACTAGTCCAAATAGGTTCCTCTGTACGCCAGCACATGTCTATCCATCACTGCTAGGCATTACAGACGGGAAGAGAAGAAGAGGGGTAGGGCAGTAAAACGGAAGGAGGGCGGGGTGGAGGGGGCAAATAGACAGCAAAAAGAGAGTGAAAATTGACTGACAGTGAGGAAACAGGTGGGGAGCCAAGTGTGGATGTAGAGGGGGGGGTGGTAGAGAGCGAGAGAGAGACAGCGAGAGAGAGTCAGTGTATCCTTGGCAGCTGGTGGATCCTATCAAGGCCGATTGGTTGGTGAATGAGGCTCGGGAGGCCTGCGTCCTTGTATCCCCCGGTTTGTTTTCCGCTCAGTCCCTCTCTCCGCTCCTGCAGCGAAAGACAATAAACAAGCGAATGAGTAAACGTTGCACATTTTACGTCCTCATCATCCCTGCACTCTGTCTCTCCATCTGTTACTCCCTCGCCAGTGTTGTAAAAAGAGAAGGAGAGGAAGAAAATGAAGGAAAAAAAAGAGCGAGAAAGATGCTGGTTGTGTTGAAGTTAAATGCCCATAAAGGATTTGGTTAGGTTAAGCTGTTTACATGAATGACTGAAACCATGCGGGAGGTCTTTGGCCTAAAGATGTAGTAACAATTTCAAAGTGCAATTGTCTAGCAATGCGATACAAGAAAGAAAAGGTGAACTTTGTATCATATAAAGAGCAACAAAACTACAAAGAATCAGTCAATGGTTGCATTCAAAATGTGAGGTTGCACTTAGCATTAGCTTATAAAAACTGATGATCTTTGTCAGTGTTTTAATGATCAATTTAATCAATTCAATGCATTTAAATGATCCAAATAAAGATGCTATATTTTCCTAGAGAAGACAATCAAGTTGAATTTAAACAACAAGCACTACTGGCCTTTATTCATTGTGCAAGAAACAGGGAGTTGAACCTGCGACCGCCTGCAGCAGGACTGTAGCTTCTGTACCACTGCACTACCAGGGCAGCCCGTGCTTACCAAGCTTAAGTCATCACCACCTGCACAGGTATCTGTGAAGTCACGGAAACACCACAATACCGTCTGCAACCAATGCACAGGTGGAGAGTGGAGGCAGAATAAAGAGGGGATGTCTGGGACATCTTTATAGTGCGATCTCTGTGTGAAAGTAGTTAAAGTGTGGTGAGATAGGGAAGAGATACCTGGCTGTCTCGGCAGAGAAATTCATCAATTATACCAGGCTGGTTTCTAAATGTAAAACGGCAATGCTTCACTCTGGACACTGGGATGTTTTAAAAACATGCCTGCCGCCCTGTAACTTTTAAACTGAAACGCGCTGAAGCTCCACTCTCTTGTTTCCAGCCTTGCTCTTCTATCATTGCACAGTTGTAAATATAGAACTGTGCAAGCCAGAGATGCACACACCTGGCGGAATAATCATTGAGTCAGTTGATCAACAACTTTACTGCAAGAAGCCCTTGCTGATACATCATGCTTATGTTTTGCTGTTGACCACTGTGACTTACCTTCTTGCTTCTTTCAGCACATTCATTCTTTTTTGGAGTAAAAGCATTATTTGGAACCATATGAACAGCGAGACAGAAGAAGAGAGAAGACAAATACAACAAATAAGCCTTGCCATAACACAACACGGCTGTGCGTTGTCCCCAGGAGGTAGAGCAGGGAGGGCCGGCCGGCCGGCCAGGTACGCCGCCTTGCTCTCAAGTCTTCCGGTGATTAATGAAATCTTAACGGCAGGCCAGACACAAATATTCATCACCTGGCTGCCCCTATTGTAATGCATGTGGAGAAGCCGGAGTGTGACAGAGGAGAGGGGAGACGAGAGCCGGCCCAGAGACAAAACACAACATGGGGCACAGGGATTATTACCAGGCCCACAGAAACAACGCTTTTTGTTCTCCTCAACAAAATGGAGGCGTGTGATTTATGGACAGCCAGCATCTGTTTGGAGCAAGGGGAGACACAGATTCATGTCTGCCATTATGGGCTGTCCATGTTAGCGGGGTGAGGAGCTGAAAGGGAGGTGGGGGCAGTGTTGCTTGGATTGCTGGATGAGGGGGGGAGAAGGTTGTAGCTGTTAAGAGTGAAACCTTCTGGGGAAAGTACACTGTGTCAATTCCTTGTCGTACTGTGAATCTGTTACATTAGTGTGTGGGTGAGGTGTTGTGTTACACTGTATATCACAAACAGATGTAGGCCTACACCAACCACCCCAGGGATACAGCTCTTGGAAGGACAGGAGTGTTTTTAGTGAGGGAGGTGGAGTTGCGTGTGTTGGGGGGGGGCTGTGGCGCGAGACGCACAAAGTTTGATACAGCAACTGATAATGTGTTGCCGAACAGAGCATGACAGAGGATGAAATCCATTGTATCATCACTCCTCGCAATAAATACAGCTCTGTGCGCAAGACTGATATGATCATTTTGATTGATGACACGCATGCAAGACTTCCAGGCACCAAGAGGCTGGGCTGAGGGACAAAGAGGAAACACACAAAAATACACAGAGAAGGAGTGATACAGCCGAGCAGTGGAAGTGAGACAGAGTGCAGCAGACAGTGAGGGAGATTGTGAGTCTGTGTGTGCAGTGTAGCATTGACTCCTGCATGCTCCCCGTGATAGATAGTGTCAGGTTAGGCTGCCTTCGCGGGACTCGCACTGTCAATGCTGTGGCTGTGGGGAGAGCAGGGGCCTGAAATGTTTTAACACCCATCGCTGATCCCTGTCAACATACACACTAACATGCATGACAACAGGCGGCACCGGCTGATACCCGCTGTGTGTATGTGCGCCGAATGTGTCTGTAGGTCTGCATGAACGGGTGTAATATGGCATCATCCTGTCTCCTCTTTAAAAAAAAAAAAAAAAGAACTTAACATATCCAAATCACAGCCTCAGAAAATAATTATACAGCCCTGTTTTTTTTTTTTGTTTGTTTTGTTTTGTTTTTGTGAGGATCTTTTTTTTTTTTTTCCTCCGGGCAGCAACAGAGAGAAAAAAGGCCCTCATTGTTCCATTGTTCACATTGTGTCATTCTTTGCCTTGGAACAGCGATTGTTTGCTGCACAGTTAGAAACACAATGGTGTTCACATAAAAATGAGCCACTTAGCTCTCACACTAAATTAGCACTGCAGAGGGGAGTCAGGCTTTCCAAAATCGCTTATTCACATTTTCCGCTCCTTACCAGCCCTATAAAACCAGCCACTTCTGCTGAGGTGGACAGAAACGGTGACAGCCGGAGCGTACACTCTATCTGTATCCTGTGTTTTGATAGAGTAAGAGCACAGATATTCAATTATATGCGGAGAATTGTAATATCATTTACCATTATCATTTAGAAACGAAATCAATAGCCCGTTGCAAATAATACGTAGGAACAAAATATAGGGATTCGCCGTTCATGCAGACTTGTGCTGTAAAGTGAAGGAATTGTTGTGGGGAAGAATGTTTGGTTTGACATATATGTCTCCTGCGGGAAATCGTCTCTGTTTCTGTAAGAGTCATTTGCTTGCTTTTACTGTAAATCTAACGCAGCGATCTGCTTGCATGGCAAAAGGTGGCACGTTGCACCACCGCAGCTTTAAATCTGAAAAGTGGCCGTGAGGTGCTCCCAGTGACGAGTGAGTGGAAAGTATTGTGTCATTTGCGAAGAAGGGGAAAAGGAAAAAAAAAAAATAATAATGTAAAGAAGTGGGTGATTTTTCCAGGCGCTGTTAAAAAATAGTTTTGCATGGGTGCCTTTGCTCTCCTGTTAGTACAACACGTCTCAAAGCCCTCCTGCTGCCGTGACCAAGAATGAAGTACTCTCCTGGGCCAGACAAAATCAATTCCTCACTCGGGCAAATTTCCTCCTTGCCGGCTTTTTTTTTTTCCATCCAGCTATTTGTTTTTAATGCTGGCATAGACTTATGGCTCAGGGAAGGCAGTTAAGGCAAACAGTATAAACCGTAGCTCATGACAAACATTCAGGGCGCTGTTGAAGTTTCATTCATTTTTGGGGGTGTCAGCCTCAACTTTCAAGTCTTTGTTATGAAGAAGTTGAGTTGTGAATTTCACCGTTCCTCAAATGTGGCACAACCTTTTTTTTCCCCCCCTCCTTTCTTAGGACAAACATCTGTCTATGTCTTCCCAAAGCCAGCATTTATCATTGAGATCTGTTTAGTTGAATGATACCCTGGATGAATTACCCAAACTGGCACATGCAGAGCATTTACAACAGATAGAGGGTTTTTTTTCCTTTGGGAAATCAGAGTCACTGATTCAGTACCTAACATCCCATTAAATCAAGAATAATCCTGCGTTTACCACCTTGCACTTATCCCTGAGCTCAAGACTTATGTCGTTAGCTGATGTTGTTCATTCTGCTACAATCTAAATGCTGTAGGAGATGTTTTAGGCAAAAAAAAAACTCCAGACAAGTGATTTTTAAATGAAAGAATGCATGTATTTCTTCAACCGGATCCAGTGACTTGCACTTCTTTACCTCATTTTACCAAGTTGTCTGCAAGGCATTATATTCTAACAACCTCAGCTGCCTGTTTATAAGCTATAGATTTGAAATATGGAGTTAAGCACTGGCACAAGTGGGAGACCATTGTGCTAAGTACAATCGCCTTTCTGATACCATAAAAATCCCCTTGTGAGCAGTCATCTTTGTGTGTTTGGCCGGAGTTTGGTTCACATGCCTTTCAGCTCCTCCTCCTCTCTTTCTGCGCTGGCCCGGGGTGATTTCCATGAGAATCAACGTGGCGATTAATCACAGTGTTCCTGCTCTCCCAGATGTCATTCAGGGCCTTTTAAAGACATCAGCGCACTGTGATGTTTATGGGAGGAGAGAGATATGAGCTTGGCAGCCCGGCCCAAAGATTCTTGTTCAAGCTCCTTCTGGGACTTTCATACAGTCAGTCAGCTACTACTGTCCTGGATTATCCCAGACGCAGTCTCGACTTCCTCCTCCAGAAGGTGATCAATCAAGGCCCAGCCTGATCACTGATTGAGGACTTTCATAAAAAGTCTCACAAAACACTAATCCTACAGGCATACTTAAAAATGTTTACCATGATGTGCCTGATTCACTGACATTTAAAATGCAAACACTGAAAACAAGCTTAACTCGTGTAATTACACAGTGTTTTAGTATTTAAAATGCTTTTAATGTTCATTTATATATCATACATTGACAGATTATAAAAGATGGATTTTTGTCACTTATCGGTTTATTAATTTGGGGTCTCAAGTTTGGATTTGGTGGTCCTCATCTTGGTTTTTTGGAACATTCAACAAAAACAACAAACAAAAACCAACCACTCTGTTGGTTTTTGGTCACTGGTTTTTCCTTCACATTCCCCTGCCTGGATACCTAGATTACTTTTGGATCTTTTTAGTTTTCTTGGACTTTTTTTGTTTTTGTTTTTGTAAAATAAATACTTTCTTTTTTTAACTCCTGCGCCTGGGTCCTCCATTCTGCCTCAAAACCTTGACAGAGTACTTACAGGACACGAGACAACGGATCAGCACAGACAGGGGTGATGACAAGACTTAAATACACAAAGAACCCAATGAGAATGCACAATCAGGATAACAAGAGGAAGAAACCAAATGAAAACAACGGAGACAAGACAGACCTTCAAAGAAAACAGGAAACAGGTAACACAAAAGACAGGGATTGATGCCAACTTAACACAGAACAAGGAAAAACCAAAAATGGCCGTCATGGCCACCCCAGACTATGACACAGTCAGGTTAAAAAAAAAATGGTTTTGGTTTCCATAGTTAGATTTGAATCCATGACAACTGAAAGGTGGCAATTTTTTTTGTACCACATCACATAAATAATGTAAAGTTACAAATTTATGTATGGTGTTTTAATGGGGGCCAGGATAGCCAATGGCTATAGCTGTCACTACTGTGGCTGCTTAGCACTTTTAATTACTTTTAAGCATAGTTTTTTTTCACAGCTCAGAAGCTAACAGAGCTTTGTCATTCTTATTTTAAAGGGAACACATTTTTTGTGCTTGGTATTGTGCTTCAACAGTAATTGTACAAACAGACCACCACGACTCAGTATGAGGATGAAGCTTAGCTAAGCAGAGGAAGGTTTGTGGGAGCCATGGAAGATCATTTCAGGACCCATCCAAGCCAAAGTCTGCTGGGACATGAAGTCAATCATCCTGCAACTGCAGGCGGACGGTGGTGGGCCCGCTCAACTACAACATGTCTGTCCCACTCAGGGGCGCCGCTAAGGATTTTGGGCCCCATGAAAAGAATCTTTACCAGGCCCCCCAACACAGCGGCGAAATTTGTTGATGCTATTTTTGATCATCAATAGGGGACTCAATCATGGGCCCCTATAATCCGTATCCTTTACCCCCCCTTTTCGGCGCCCCAGGTCCCGCTCGTGGCACCCTGAGCAACCACCAGGTATCAGCAGAGCTCTCTGCTAGTCTTCGTTTCAGCTCTGGAAGCACTTGTTTCAGATGTAATTTCAGTAATGACACTTGAATTGAGGATGTCCGGACAGACTTGATCCAAATGAATGTAAAGTAATATCAATTAGCATCATAGGTTAATATAACCTAATCCAGCCAAGCTAAAAAGAAAAAAAAAAGACGCTAACTGTGATTGATGTAAGGTGGCCGTGTACCAGCCAACTTCTCAGCACTGCTCATTCCATGCTTTTCCAACATGGCTCCATGCAGTACGAGAAAAAAAGAGGCTTCAAAATCACTTTGTAGAAAACCTACGGGTGACATCACAGAGGGTTTGTCCAGTTCTTCTTAATACATTTAACAGGGTGGAGTCAGCAGCTCAGCTTGACCACACACCTCTCCACAGCAGGGTTTCGCATCTTTTGAAATCAATGTTACAGCTTTGCATTACCTATTTCTGAGGAACAGCGAATACATGACATGAACCTGGATGAATTTAAAGATAGGAAAGTTGGAAGGCTCTATGGATGATTCTGAATCACATATTTTCAGACTCATGCTGCCCAAAACTAAGAGACAGGTATATGTTGGGCTTTTTTTTTTTTTCAATTTGGTTGTCCTTCAGGCACCCAGATATCTGCTCTCAGCCACAGAAAAGTTTTTTTTAATAGTATGTTCCCATTAAGCCTTGATATATATTTGAAATTTTCATTATTTTTAAAAAAGGCCCACAGCATTATAATCAGACAACAAAATGACTTGTTGGAAAATGTAAACTAAAATTAATTTAGTAATTCATGACATCTTTTAAAATGAATTTAAATGGACCTGGCAACGATTCTTCCCTCCACCCTCCATTCCCCCCACCCCCCATAGTGGCCATCAGTTTTATTGAATTGTATAGCATTTCCTTGTTGGCTTTAAGTCCGACACTTGCTGAATAACACCTTATTTTAAATGTGGTTTATGGTCATAACTCATTGAAATTGTCAGTAATTCAAAATATAATTTGTAATCTTAATGGTAAGAATGTTGATATACACTATATTGGCAAAAGTATTTGCTTACACATCCAAATTATGGGAAACAGGTGTTCCAATCACTTCCCTGGCCACAGGTGTATAAAACTAAGCACCTAGACATGCAGACTGTTTCTACAAACATTTGTGAAAGAATAGGTCCCCTGTGATGCCACCTGTGCAACAAATCCAGTCATGAAATTTCCTCGCTCCTAAATATTCCACAGTCAGCTGTCAGCTGTATTATAAGGAAATGGAAGTGTTTGGGAACGACAGCAACTCAGCCACGAAGTGGTAGGACACGTAAACTGACAGAGCGGGGTCCGTCGGTGCTGAAGTGCACAGTGCGAAGAGGTCATCAACTTTCTGCAGAGTCAATCACTACAGACCTCCAAACTTCATGTGGCCTTCAGATTAGCTCAACAACAGTGCAGAGAGCTTCATGAATGGGTTTCCATGGTGCAGCAGCTGCATCCAAGCCATACGTCACCAACTGCAATGCAAAGCGTCGGATGCAGTGGTGTAAAGCAGCCACCACTGGACTCTAGAGCAGTGGAGGAACGTTCTCTGGAGGGATGAATCACACTTCTCTATCTGGCAATCTGATGGAAGAGTCTGGGTTTGGCAGTTGCCAGGAGAACGGTACTTGTCTGACTGCATTGTGCCAAGTGTAAATTTGGTGGAGGGGGGGTTATGGTGTGGGGTTGTTTTTCAGGAGCTGGGCTTGGTTCCTTAGTTCCAGTGAAAGGAACTCTGAATGCTTCAGCAGACCAAGACATTTTGGACAATTCCATGCTCCAACTTTGTGGGAACAGTTCAGAGCTGGTCCCTTCCTCTTCCAACATGACTGTGCACCAGTGCACAAAGCAGGGTCCATGAAGACATGGATGGGAGAGTCTGGTGTGGATGAACTTGACTGGCCTGCACAGAGTCCTGACCTCAACCTGATAGAACACCTTTGGGATGAATTAGAGCAGAGACTGAGAGCCAGACCTTTTCAGCCAACATCAGTGTTTGACCTCACAAATGTGTTTCTGGAAGAATGGTCAAAAATCCCCATAAACACACTCCTAAACCTTGTGGACAGCCTTCCCAGAAGAGTTGAAGCTGTTCCAGTTGTCATATTGATTAGGAATGAGATGTCACTAAAGCTCATATGTGAGTCAAGACAGGCGAGCAACATAGTGTACATGTTGATTTGTTGGCAGTATGTTCTACAATATGTTGTATCAATCGTGTGACAAAAAAAACTGAAATACCTTTAATACCTAATTGTTATTTTTGATGGCTTCAAATGATTGTAAAAACACCACAATCTATATAAAACAATATTGTGTGCTGAATTATTTTTTCTTTTTTTGTATTGATGCTATTTTGTCTCATGCTGTAAATCCAGTGCACCTGTTCCTGTTCCTCTACAGTGGTGTGCTTTCTCTCCTCATTAAAACCAAAACTTAGTCCCCGTTGGGCTGTCCCCTTGTTTAATTCAGCTTTGCCAGGATTGAAAGTGAGCCTTCAGGTAACTAGAACGGTAAAACAAATCAGCTGTTTGGAAACACTTTGGTTTCAAAGAGTCCCACGAGGAAAAGATTATGTTTTCTTAAAAAAAAAAAAAATGAGGGATGATTCAAAAGTCCTTGAGGAATGGTGTTACATAACTGTCATTTCTCTCTGGTGAACACCCTTCATCTTTCAATAACCTGACAAGCAGACATGAGCACATAACAATTTATAAACTCATTTATTCATCCCTTGATGCACAGCTCAATTTATGATATACAAAAAAATTAGAGAAATAGTGTTTTTGCTTAGGTTTAAACCTAACACTTCAGACAATGGAATGGAATATATAGAGGTTTTCCTCCTGCATCACAAAAAACATTACAGGAACAGACAGAAATGAGTTTAATGAAAGTAACTGAATTCCCCTTCATGAACTGAGCTAAAAGGTTAAGAATCTGGGGCTCTAACAGGTTCCTGATAATAAAAGCGAAAGCACGGGTGGTATGTGATGTCTGGGGGACAGTGGTGGGTGGCGGGGCGAGCTCAGTTTAAAGAGCCTGGTGAAGTCAAAGACGTGTTAATAAACAGTTATGGAGAACCCCGGGGGTGGGGGTGCATGGGGGTCGTGAAGATGGAAGGAAGGCTGAAGGGATTTGGGAGGGGATGCTGGATGAGCTGGGGTGGGGGGGGGGGTCAGGATCAATGTAGTCAAACTGCTGTTTCCTCTTAGGGAGAAGAAAGGAGTTAATGACACCCTAGAGCTTCCCACCTCCTCCCGCCGCTCCTCCCTCTCCTTTATGGAGGGTGAGAGACACAAACAACCATTTCAGAGGTGAGGAGGCCAGAGAGACAGTGCTGCCGTTCCTCCGCCCCATTAGCAGGAGATTTTAACAAAAAAGAAGGAGGAGGAGGCACGTTAACTGTGATTATTATAACTAAATATAATATAAAACCGTCAGAGTTGGGGGGGGGCACGGGGAGTGGGATCCACCCATCCGCCCACATGTTCTCTGTTGAAAACTCCGTTGAAGATGCAGGGACAGGTTTAAAGACAGCGCCTTTTCAATGCCAGAGTAGAAGGGGGGGGGGGTTAATGAGGGGCTTGGTGAAGGAGCTCATGGCAGGGTGAAGGGTGAGGGAGCGGAGAGAGGTGAGCGGGGCTGCGGGGAGGGATGCCTGGATCCCATGGTGTTAGCGGAGGAGACGGCGAAAGCAGACCTGGTGACAAAGCTGAGACCGGCCGACAGTGAGTGAGCACGTATTCTAACCAGGGACAGTCTGAAACAAATATGTCACGGTGCATGGAGCTGTAACTGCACTTTCTCTGTTGGACAGGAAGTGGGAAATTTGAAAAAGGTGAGGCACACCATTTCAGGTTTTGTCAAAATGGGAATGTTGAAGAAAATCACATGAAGGAGAAATGAGCAAATGGCTTCATCTGTGTCATTTTAAAAATACCAACGTCCCGTCGTTCTTTTCTTGTCTGCAGCCTGAAACATAATTTCCCTACGTTTTATGAGAAGTGGAACAGTTACGACAAACCACTGAACAGCTGAATAAACTGACACACAGGCCTTCTCTGATATGTGAAGAAATGAAATTGCTCATGTGGTTTTGTAGTCTCTAACTTATTAAATGACATCAGCATCCTCCAGAAAGGTATCAGAGAGGTGCTGACCGGCCCAGAGGCAAGTTGAGACAAGGAAGGTGTGAGTCAGGGTCAGTGGAGAGACAGCAGTTAAGTCCTGATGTGGTGTAGCAAAGCAGCCCGGCATGTACAACCTCAGGAAAAAAAAAGACAGAAATATTTGCAGACTGTGTGAATCCAAGATAATTCATTTCATTTGTCAATACAGACCTTTTTTTTTTTTCCAGGCCTGAAACACGTTCCAAAGAAGTTGATAAGCAATGATGGAGCATCATTAGAAATATGTGGTCAAACAAAACATAATTCTAGATCTTTATTGGAAGAAATGGGTGCCGTGTGCTCCAGACCAAGGACAAAAAGGACCTTTCAGACTCAGTCAGTCAGAGTCTAAAAGCAAGGCCAATCTCTGCAATGGTACCGGCTGAATCAAGTGCCCTTGGCAGAGGTCATTTACACTTGTGTGATGCCAACATTAATGGAGAAGAATATACTTGGATTTCAGAGCAACTGCCTTCATAGGAAGATCATTTGCAGGGACGTCCGTGCGTATTTTCAGCAAGTCAATGCGAAACCAAATTCTGCACAGATTACAAAGACGTGGCTGAGGAAGAAGGTTCGGGTGCCTTCAGCCCTGACTTGTTCCCAAAAGAGAAAGTGTGGGGATTTTTGAAATGAAAAATAAGATGACAACCAGATACTGTAATATTTTAAGACACTTAAAGACATATCTACAGGAAGAATGGGGGAAAAATAAGTGAAACGCTTCAGCTCTTCATATCCCCAGTGCCAGAATTCCTTTTAGCTGTTGAGAGAAGGAATGGCAATATTACAAAGTGGTAAAATCCTCTCTGTCCCAACATTTTTTGGAGTGTGCTTCACATCTGAAATGCAGAAACGGGTGTATATTAAGAAATATGATGAAGATGTTGAATGAAATGAGGAAAAAAATAAAGCATGCAATTTTTGAAATATTTGGATTCACACTATCGAAATCGGTGTAAATTTAAGAATCACTTTTTTTCCTCCCCTTTTTATAACATCACAACTTTTTCTTTGATTTGGATTTGTACATGTGGGACGGCCTGGGCTGGAATCCCAGGGTCATAAATCCTTCTTCTTCCCATCCAAAATTCATCAAAGGCCACAAAAAGTGGCCAGTTAAACCAGATGGAGGGAGAAATGAATGGATGTGTGCACTGGTGCTGGCTGGGTGGGGGCAGGCGTCTTTTCTTTGGCTGTAAGTCCAGGGATGGGGGATAACTGGTTCTACTCCATTGTAGTGTGAAATTATAAAGCGTTACCTGCTTTAATTTTCCAAATACAAATTAAATCCTCAGTAAGCTGACTTTAAATCAATAGTTTCATTTAAAAGGCCAGGCGATTTAACAAAAATGAAAACTAGCTGGTCCAGTCAATGGAGCCTGGTCATAAATCAAAGGGCTTTGGGAGGCAAAAAGCCGATTTGACTTGTATATGGAGCAGCCGGTGGCCAGGGGAGAGCGCAGCAGGGAAATGAACTCACGCATTATTAAGGACTCATATTGACCTGCGTCTCCTCTACCGGCACCACCACCGCTCTCTGGCATTATAGCGTCACGCCGTACACACCTCCCATTAAAAACTGAGGAGTGCTCAAGTGGAAAACAATTATTCCTACATTCATATGCAACCCTGAGTGAATTTTCTGTTTCTGCACTTCCATAATTGTGGCTTTCTGCTTGAAGAAGGGAAAAAAAATGGAAGATAAAACAATCTAAACTTAAAACAAAAAGTGAGGGGGAAAAAAAGAAGGTAGAACTTGAATCTGGAAACAACAGAGACAACAACTGTATTGTCAAAATGCAAGAAAAAAAAAACTTATGTCTCACTGGTGAGGTTTTTATTTGTACATCAGTTGTGGATGCCAACATCAAACATTTAATGTCAGCGTTCTTCAGAGACGCAGACGAAAGGAGAGACGAGAGATGCAAGGCTCACATTGTCATCAAACAATCAAACAGTCATCCGCTTCTCCAAACAGCTTGCAGCTCAGCTCAGCTGGCACCAGACAGTCACATTACAATAAACAGCTCTCCTAATGTTGTGCTTCCACCACGCCATGCTTACACAGACACAATGCACACACATTAAAAAAGAAAAACACTCTGTTTAATCAGGCGGCTTGACAGCTGGAAAATGGAAGTCGGAGGAAGATGTGCACACATACCAACATGTTAAGATCAGCTGAAGTCACTCTGGACATGAACATTAAGCTTGATTGTGAACGAATCGTTTGAGAGCGTTGCAGTAAATCCATTATCAAGTTGTTATGTCATACTTAAATTCACACCCAAAGTGTTCCCATATATCTTGTCAGTGGTTCATTAGCCGTTTGGACAGGTAAAGCTTTCTGAATCCGGCCCACAGTTGACCCCACATTCTGTCTCTGTGTTTCACTTAAAAGTAATGGACATCCCCTGTCCTGCGTCCATCAATCACACCGCAAGAACCCTGCTGGAAAACAGTTCAGGGGGTTCGGAGTAACAGTTATAGCGGCTCTCAGACTCAGGATAGATTAGCTGAGCATTAGCAGTGTTTCATTAACCTTGCGTTAAGTGACATCCTCACATGATGAATGGACATTATTAACAAAAGGGATATTGTATTTCCAAGAACGAACCTTTTGTGAAATGTAAGCTGCATTGTTAATGGGTTTGTTTATTAATCATTCTCAGGACAGGGCCTTCATTTTCGAGGTAGTGATACATAGAATGGCTACGAGGGAGACTGACAGCGGCACTCGCTGAGCTCCAAGCAGAGTGCAAGCATTTGTTTCAAGTGCACGCTGTTTGAGGCATTTTTCAGGTTCATAGAAGCATATGATCTAGTGGAAGTAAGAAAGCACATTCACTGAGACACTGTAGTACAGCATTCAGCGTTTTACAACACACGTACTTTGTGTTTCTATTGTAGCACTTTTGAGATGACAAATGAAAAAAAAGACAATTCAGGCATTATTGAAACAAAATAAACCAACTATTCCAGTTTTTTTTTGTTTGTTTTGTTTTTTTTAGCATTTGATGAAGGAACAGTTTCAAATGTTTATCAGTTGATGGTAGTTTTGCTGAAGAGCCAGTGACGACCGAAACATCTTGGATGTTTACCATCCTAAGGGGAAAATGTTTTTTTGGGATTTATAATGATGAACGATTAGAGAGTGACCCCAAAAAAATTAATCCAAATTTGTTTTTTTCGTTACAGATTCATCATCTTAGATTTTTGCCAACTCTAGAATCTTCCATCAAGGGAACAATATCCAGTTTTTCTGTTTGAAACAAACCAGACGGTGCAGTTCCCTGAATGGCCACTGGAGGTTTGACTGCAGAAAGAAACATATTTACAGCCCGGTACAACAGTGTACCGGGCTGCATCCATGACAGCAATACCAGGGATACATTTTTAATTATCTTGTCAGGTAAAATTACATAAAGCCATAAATGTATGCATAAATAGGAGTGAGTAACAGCGCCACTTGCGTTTGGTGTTAACGGCTAGCTGTTATCACCTTAGCTCCTTGGCATTTTAGGTGAACTTGATATCTGACATGTGAATAAGGCCTTAATAGAGCATAATCATTCCCATTTTAAAGACAATATGGTTTGTTCTACTGTTAAATAAAAAGCAAACCTTTGTGACTGGCTTTGAGTTGGCCTAAAAGAGTCCAGGGCTAAAGCTTACCTTAACTTAGCAGGCAGTAGCTATCTTGGCCCCTTCACCCATGGGCAAAGGTCGCTACTGGGCTAAGAGGACAACCTCCAGCTTGTTAGCCACTAGCCTTGGCAGAAGCTGGAACAGCCAGCTTCTCCAGCTGAGCTACCTTTTCAGACTAGGCAGAATTGCTCGACAACTTTCAACAAGCTACCTTTACCCAGACCTCCACCAGGACTGAGTTCTGTCAGAGCTCCGGGGACCCTCTCAGGCTGCGATTCATTAGCTGAGTGTCGGCGAGTTGAAGGTCCCAGCGCAGCTCGGTTGAAGTTCAGTAGGACTTTGTTTCAACTCCAGCATTAAATGTTTTTGCATTAGAAATGAAGATGGATGGACAGATTTTGTTAAGAATGAATGAAAGGTAAAGCTAGTTTGCATTATAGCTTAGCATGAGCCAAACCAAGCTAAAATAGATAGCTGGAGGTGACTGAGGTTAGGTGGGGTATTTTCCACCATGTTTCTGACCATTTGCTCATTTTTTGGATGAACCAGGACTGGACAGACTTAACCTTACAGTCATCACCAACATCATAATGGTAGACACTTTTCTCTAGCTATGCAAATGCACATTCCTGTCTTCTGGAGGTGTGGTTTTTGATGGAGATAAGAAAGAATAGGCTGTTAAGCTAAATAAGTAAGGCTCTGACATTTGCAACTCAGAAATCCAGGAAGTGATGTATTGAATATTTTGCTCTTTATGAAGACAGAAAAACATGAAGGAGTGCATAATTGGCTATGGACTGCAAATGAAAACTACAAACCACACAAGTCATTTTCTTGCACAGAAGCAAGACATCACCAAAACTAATTGCTTTCATGATGTGGACTTTAACTTTGTTTCCTTTGCTCTTGGTCTGCATCACAGCAGGCTGTCTTTCCATGACGTCTGCTACAGAGGACAAGGGTTCACACCAGAAGCAGCCTGTCCATCAGCTCCCCTCCTGCCAGGCTCTTCTGAGGGTTGCTGTCCTGCATGGTGAGAAGCAGTAGGTGAGGCTGGCGAGCGGCGAGGGAGGCGGGAGCGGAAGGGCCGAGATGAGGCAAGGGCGTGAGGCGCTGCTGTCCTGCTGTCTGGAAACTCTCTGGCCACATGGGAGTTCCCAGTGCTGCCAGATGACCTGACAACCAGTCTGCCGTCACATTTTCTGGAGGCATGAGGTGCAGGTTTGTTTGAGGGTACACCTGTGTTTCTTTGTGTGTGTGTGTGTGTCCTTTACTGTCATATATGAGTGTTAGTAGACAGCTTTTGTCTACACTCCTTCTGGCCTGACATTCTGCACCCTCATTGCTGCTTCGAAAAAATGATATATATCAAGCAGCATGAGATGAAGTAAAAATGCAAGCCTGGATGACAGGTGTGACAGGATAAGCAGCTCAATCATCAGCTTGCCAGCTGTCAAATCCCCACACCAGACAGAAGCACCCGCACACACACACACATACAGGGATCATGTTGAGGGGTGTCACTAGAGGGTCCCTTCAGAAGTTTGAATCAGTGGAAACGTCTATAACATCCTTCATTTTCAAGCAAGTATGAATGTACAAACCCAATTCCAAAAGAGTGAGGACACTGTGTAAAAATGTAAATGAAAGCAGGATACAATGATTTGCTGATCTTCATTAACTCGTATTATATTCACAACAGGATTAAAAAAAAAAACAAATGTTGAAACTGGAGAATTGTATCATTTGAAGAAAAAATAATTCTGAAAAAAAAAATCATTTTGAATGACAGCAACAGGTGTAAAATAAAAAGTTGGGTGATGTTTATCACTGTTCATATCTTCCAAAGATACAAGGCCTTCCTTGAAAAAGACATTTTCTGTATGGGAGCATACATTGCTCTTAAAAACAAATCCTAACCCTTCCTTGCTGTTTCCTTTCCAGATGTGCAACCTGTCCATTCCAAAGGACACTAATGCACCACCATACCATCAGAGATGCAGGCTTCTCAAATGAGTGCTGACAGCGACCTAGATCGTGCCACTCCTGTTTAGTCTGGAGGATGAGGTATCCATGGTTTCCCAACAGAATTTCAAATTTCAAATCAGTTGACCACAGAACAATTTTCCATTTTCACCTCAGACCATTTTAGATGAACTTTGGTCCAGAGAAGACAGCAGCATTTCTGGATGATGTTCTCAGTAAACTGTGTTCTAGTGCAGATTTCTGGACGGGTTCCTGAACCCATGCAGTGATTTCCACAACAGAATCACACCTGTTTTTGACGCAGTGCCACATGAGGGCCTGAAGATGACTGGCATTCAATATTGATCTTCAGCCATATTCCATACACACAGAGGTTTCTTCATATTCTCGGAAACCTTTGATGATAGTATGTACTGTGGTTATTAAGAATTTCAAAATCTTATGTTGTCTTAGGTAAGTTTATGCCCAGGAACATTATTCTGAAACAGTTTCACAAGTTGTAGACAGCTTTTCAGAGATCAGTGAATATTTGCTCATCTTTAATTCTGAGACTCTGACTCTCTAAGATGCTCTTTTTATACCCAAACATGTCACTGACCTGATGCCAATTGACCTAGTTAGTTATAAGATGTTCCTCTAGGTGTTTCTTTTTAGTACCGCTTACTTTCCCAGTCTGGGGCTGCCCGTGGCCCAGCTTGTTCCTGGCATTAAATTCAAAACGAGCTAATTTTTTTTATGAAATGATAAAATGTCCCACTTTCAATATTTAATGCATTTCATGTTACAGTTTTATTTGCAATTAAAAAAAAAAACATGTTGGAATTGGAGTTGTGAGATGTGGCGTTGTGTCGAAGACAACTAAAGTATATCACCTTTTCCTTTGTCTAAATGTTAAAAATATCAAATCCACCAAAGCAGACATGATGTGTTTGTAGAGATTCCCGTCGAGGCAGGAAAAGTAGGACTGCCAGTGCTGATATTGTAGAGGTTTATCCCCCCTCTCCATCCTCCTATCCTCTCTGTCCCGCAGCCCGCCGCCGGGCTGGAAGGATGACTGACACTGTCACAACGTCTGGCAGTCAGACAGACCCACTTTTGACGGGTGGCGGCAAATGCGATGTGACACAGCCAGCAGTATCTGGTTTCTCCTGCACCGACTACATTTCACGTAGCTCGGAGGGGCTCAGAGCGGCCATGGCGAGGGTGTCTCCGAGTGTGTACGCGGGAGCGTGTGTTCTGCTGTAGGAGGTAATCGAGCAGATGTCAGGAGAGAGTCTGAGAGGGGATGTGTACACTGAGAGGAGACTCAAGCTTGTCCCATTGATTTTCAGTGGTCTCGTAGCACTGGTGTGCCTTAGAGGAGTGTGTGGAGTGTGGAAGCATGTCCACACTCAAAGTGGGGATGTTAAGTAATATTCCTTGAGGATCGGTTGTATTCGCTTTATAGTCGAAAGTACAGTAGAAGAGAAAAAATATTCACACAGAAAAAAAAAAGAAAAGAAAAAAGAAAGAAAGCAAATGCTTCAGATATTTTAAATTATTCATATCAGCTTGAGCTCATTATATGTGTGACTATAAACTGTAATATTGGCACATCATGATTCATAATCTATTCTGAGGGAGCCAATTCCACGTTCTCACATGTCATATTTATGTGATGATGATAATGTAATAATTCCCAACTAATCCATCCAAAAAAAAGGGGTATTCCAATCATTTGTGTCTGGCGAAGGGAAATCTTTTTTCTACAGACATAAAAGTTCTGCACACTTGTGAAGAAGGAATGGTTAAATTAAATCAGCAACACCCACAAAAAGACAATTCCTCTTGGATTAATAAGGATGCTTCATGATAAATTTGCTTAAAGATGATATATGAAATGATCCCTCTCACTCCTCTCTTTTTTTTCCAGAGAAAAGAAATATTAACACATTTGATATATGCGTCCTACCAAGTTAGTCAGTGCATTTGTTTTCTCTGCAAGGCATTAAGCATCAGAATAACCATTATTTTAAGCCGTGTTCACCAATTTCTCTGCTCCGCATGTTCTGCAGACAAAATGAACCTGGGGTTCTGCAGACAAAATGTCACAGATATATATCCTCGGGCTCATTTTAGTGCAAAAGCAGCCACAGTACGGGTTGTTGAGCAACATGATGCGTGACATCCGTTCACCTACCTAGTTCCTTCTCCTTCTCCTCCCTCCTCCTTCTCCTTCTCCGTCCGTCTGTGAATCCTAGAAGCAGAAGATTCCCAGCAGAGGAAACACAGACGCTCTCCAGGTTTTAGGTTAAATACAGACACCACAGCCGCCACAATGCTCATCATCGCAACCTTCTTCCCACCATACACAGTGTGCCATCTTTTGGCTGCTCTCAGAATTGCTTCTCTTTCCCCTCTTTCCTCTCGATTCCTTTTTTTTTTTTTTGTCTTTACAGAAAAAGATCATAAAAATCAGTGAAATAAAGTGAAATGGTTGTCTGGGGATAGATATGTCCCTTGCAACGTGAAGCTGAACTTGAGGAAATCGACAGATCTCCCGCGGTTTTTTGCGGGGAACTATTGCTGCAGGGATCTTTTTTTTCAAACCGTCACAATTTATGCAGGCTCTCCAACCGTAAAAACACACATTCCTGCCTTCTGATGTCTCACATGCCCGCTGCTGATGAGAGGCCGGGATGAATGGACGAGCCCAGAGCTGAGAGTAATTATGGCAGTTAGAAACAATTAGAGATAAATATTACAGCTGTGTATGAATTTACAAGGACTTGTGTGCATATATGCACGTAGGTGTGCACGCGTGCTTGTGAATGGCATGCATGTGTACATTCCCACACGGCAAAATACAAAGAGAAATAGAGATATTCACCTTCGAAGGGTCACTCTGCTCTTCCAGGCTCATTAAAAACAGCCCCATTAGCAGTGTTCCTTCTGAGTCGACTGCCGACAGATATGTGAGTGTGTGCATCCCTCTGTGTGTGTGTGTGTGTGTGTGTACAGTGAGTGGTGAAGACGTGCAACGTTTTGGAGGCCTCTGGGCTACAGAAGAATATATTAAAAAGCAAAGAGCCCCTCTCTTCTTCCTGACTGGCTCCTGCTGGGACTACTTAGCATTTCTGGGGTGAGAACTTCTCCAGCAAGGTTGTCAAACGCCATATACAAATTACGGTGGAGCTAAATTGCTCCTGTACGTAGTTATTTAACACTTGTGTGGGTTTTTTTTTTTCGCGTGTGTTTGTCTTGGCCTGACAAATGCCGTATTCCCTCGACGCAATATACGGGCAATGTCGCGAGGAAGGAGGAGAGCAACGAGAGGGGATCAGGAAACTTGTGATGGAGACATATGAAGCTACAAATCCCAAGAGAGTCCAGAACAACCTCACAAACATTAGGGCATGGAAGTTTTAGCAGTTCTAATGTGTTTTTAGGTCACATATGGTAAGAGGAAGCAAAAACTGGGGATTATTTTTTAATTCTTGCATTTAAAGAAATATAAGAGGAAAAATTAAAAATGAAATGAAATGCTAATTACAGTTGGACCACTATAACACTGAAAAGGAAGGACCGGGAAAGGCCTCACATCAGTCAAACAACGTCTCCGTCTCTTTTCTCCTTCACTGGACTTGTTCTGCTGGTGTAATAAGGAAACTTGAAAGTGTGTTGATCAGGATTTTTTTTTCATACATGCGTGTGAGTGTGTGTTTGTGTGCTTTTTCACTTTCCTGTAGTTGTAACAACAACTCAAATGTCTGGACTGGGCAGACCTACTGTTGTCAGATCCCTTCTGTTCCCTCCATTAATCATCTGTCATTATTAGTTTCAAACATTTATTTAAAGCATAATAGTTATAACAAAAGCAGAGCAAAAATTTGCAGGACAAATAAAGTATCTAGCGCTATTATGTGGTCCTGCATTTTTCTATTTTATTGTGTTTTACTGTTGTAGCTGTGTAGATGCTACCTTTCACTAGTTTACAGCAATGAGTTATTGTTTGAATGACATTTTACATAAGCGTACATGTCTTGGATTTTTCTCTAATTTTTGGTTTATTTATTTTTTGTATAATTTAGTATCTTTGAGTCTCAACACTTTTTTTTCTTTTCTTTTTAATGAAACCATCTCAAATAACATGAGGGCAAATGGGATTAATTATTGGAAAGCCATAAAGCACATGAACTGCTTTTTGGTGGATTATTGGTTCAAATATGCTTCTAAGGATTTGATTAATATTTCTCTTAGAGTTTAGCATCACATTTTGAAGAATCATTTTTAATTTCTTTACTAGATATTTATTTAAAAAATTTAAAAATAAATGAAAACTTGTGCTTTCTAAAATGCCAGAAAAATGCACTATCCACACAGTTTAACTTCCAAAGGCAGATCTCAGTCAGTCAACTCTCTCAATGAAGTCATCATGTGCTTTCTTACACATGAGTTTAAGCTCTGATCTAATCAATCCTCATTCTTAAAGCACACAGAGAGACACCGGGGGGGGGGTGATGAACATAACTTAACCCCCCTCCATTGTGTCTGAATCTACAGGTGGAAATTTGGAGACGAGTAGCGGTGATCTCGGTGTCCAAGAGACATCAGAAGAGATATGAGAGCGAGAGTATCTCTTGCTCCTTAAACAGACCTATGAACGAGATGGAATAACTGGCATGATCCATGCAGAGGCGTGAAAGTGAGCATAAAATGCTGCTTGTGATTTCCTGCCTGAACTCGCTCCCAGGGGTCACGTTTCAGTACTAGACCGTTGTCAGGCAAATAATCAGAAGACATCTTAAATGGGAAGTTATACTGGATATTCAGCTAATCACATTCCCCAAATGTCACAAAAGTAAGTGGTTGACACTTATAATTTAAAGCAATTGTTTTTTAAAATAGCAAAGCAGCTTCTTTCAGCATTTTCCCTTTAAATGGTTGCCACAGAGGATTATTGTGTTGCACATTTTGATATGGCATGGGTTTTATGTTGCATGCTCTTTCTGACTAGCTTGGCCATACATCCTCATTCTTTTCCTCTTTAGCACAAGATATATAAAAAATATAATATAGGAATTTGTCCTCTTCCTCTTGATTTTACTTTGATTTCCAGGAGGCAGTACTGACAGAGGAAGTAGAAAGGTGCCTCTGGATTCTGATAGGCTTCAACAAATCAGAGAAACAAAGCATGCAACATAGGCAGGGCAGCCACCAGACTAGTGTCAACAAAAGATATCCACTGTTTTTTACCGTGCATTTCTCATTAATGTCATAGTCATTTACTGAGCATGACGTGTTCCGTCTGAGGAGATTTAATTCATTTGCTGAACAGACAATACCTCCCTGTTTTTTGCTACTTCATTTTCTATGTAAATCTAAATCAAGCTTTTCATACAGATTGAAACTGTTTTAGTTTCAGATCATAATATAAATAATGTGAGAATGACTTGTGTATGTGAAGGTCTGTGGATGGACAACAACACTTGTGTGTGTGTGTGCGTGTGTGTATACCTGTCTAATAGACGCAATAACAAGTTGCCCTGCAGCTCACAGACACCAGCCATCCATTAAAAGTGAACCAGGATTCAAATACTTGACCCATCAAAGGTGCCAATAACAAGGAGCACTGTTGGAAATTACAGAGGAATTTAAATCTGCTGGCTAATGGCATTGGCACAGACACTTTGCCAATACACATTTAGCGGTGTGGTGGTGCGGCTGGCCGGGGGTGCTGGTGGAGACTGACACATCTCTCTTGAGCCTGTCCAGACAGAAGATTGGCCTGTCTGTCAGGGGCCAAGTCACTGCCATTACGCCGTGATCACCGCCAGCTCTTCTTTCCTTTTAACCACCCCAGCAATGAAATATACTCTCCTTTCCCTTTGTCTTGCACATTTTCCGGCATTAACGGCAACTGTTTTCAATCGTTGTGTTAAAACAGAGTTGTAGTGGTAAACAAAGAAGGTTGGTAATTTTTACCCTCCAGTCTACGATCGTAATGAGACAAAACAACTGTTTTAAGGATCAGTTAAACCTACAAAAAGGTTTTGTTCAATTTAATTTATTTGAATTTTTAGGGACTATGTCCTACAAAATAAAAAAAAATCAGTTGTTCTCACGGCACTTTTGGTTCTCATTTCATGATGTTATATCTACCCTGGAGGTCAGAACTGGAGTCACTTTAAAGCATGTGATAAAACATGATGCAGCGTGATGATCTTTATACGAGCGGAGCATGACTGACACTGAAGTAATGTGAGTACAGGCCAGCACTTGATTTGGGAGGGAGGGTCAACAGAAAGTTTATCCAGTTTAAATTTCTTTTTTCCTCATATTTATCATTCATTTATAGTAATTTCCCGTCAGGAGTCAATAAAGCATTATTGAATATTGAATACTCTCTCTGAAATGTTTGAACAAATGTCTATTTTTCCAAACTGTGGGTGCTAACTTAGTTTTTGAAGTGGATGTTTATGTCAATGGTAATGTCAGTTTTTCTTCATTCAGGTTTTTCCAACTATACACTTGTTTTCACAAGTGATTTCAAGGTGATGTCTTTTGATTCACAAAGGATTATGGTTGTTGTTGTATTAATAGTGACCCTGCAAGATCCTTAGTCTTAACAAAACGTTGACTTGTAGTCTTTAGATATGAGAGGGTGTCATATGTTAAATATTTCTAAGGTCTTTGCAAAGTCACCTAAGGTATGGTCGGAAAAGTTAGCTTCTCAAAGACTTGAATCAAGGCAACTGGACTTCCTTTACTTGGCAAAAACACCAGCGGATTAAACTCTTGTGCCTCATTTCCACTTGACCTCCATCAATATGTATGAAATAAACAATCCCAATGCCAATTCATTGCTGCCATGGGAGAGGAGCTTAGTTTTAAGGTTCTAAATAACAGCCTACGTTTGTAGCCTATACAGTTTCACAACAAAGTCAAACAACTGACAGAAATTTGTTTTTCAAAAGCCTCCTAGTTAACTGCTGTGCTAGCTGGTACTGGGTGCTTCCACAGTGTATATGTTCTCTCCAAAATCTACCACAAGAGTTTTTTAACACATGCTTGGCAAGTAGTATTCTGAAAAACACTGGAAGGACGGTCCCTTAGGAATGAAAGGATGAACGCCCATATCAGATGTGTGTGTGCGTGTGTGTGTGTGTGTGTGTACAGAAGCAAGTGGAAACCATGTTAAACCTAAACTTGTTTCTTTGCTCAAATAGCTTAAACTACTTCAAAAACATGCAGTTTACTCAACTCTAAAACATAGATAAAATATGTGAACATTGAACTTTCACATTAACATTTTTTACAGTGTAAATGTAGTGCTATGAATTTACATAATTAAAAAGTTTTATAAGGGAAAGAGGCGTTGCATGTGTTTGTAATTGTGCATTTCCCTTTTGTTCCTTTCCCACTTGAAAAACATTTCCTGCCTTGAATTGCCATCACATTGTAAAAACCCCGTGTCTGCCGCTGTTGAGTCAACCTTGTCATGTGCTTGCTGCGGGATCGGATGACCTCCCCAAAGAAACACGTGAGAAAAGCTCTTCGCCCTTGAACAATTTTAGAGCCGATCTTTAATTAGTGGAGGCGGGTGGTGCATGTTGCTTGATTGAAACATAATGCTCATTTTTCATGCATTATTGTACAGATGTGAGGGGAAAAAAATATATAAGGGACAACATTTCTGCAGGCTCTGTTTTCCTTGGACAGCATTTGTTTCATTAAGATTGGCTTAAGATGCCAGAACAGAGGCTTAATCTGCTGCTATGGTTGTGTCAATTGGTAGAGAAGGTTTGACCGATAGAAAAGATTCCCTACTTAAAAAGCTTTATGATACCTCCTCTCCCTCCCATTTTTATTCTTCCTTCCCTGTTGTCTTCATGCGAGGGAGCAGAGCAAAAGAAAAGGTTTCCGCCAAAAGTGAAATGTGAAATTTAAGCTGTAAGAAGCAGTCACCAGTATTAGCTGTTTAAGTATCAGCAACGCAGACGGGGTAACGAATGGAGAAAAGGGGAGACATGTGAAATGTCATTAATGTTAATTCTAATCACTTTTTGGCTATTAGGCACAAATTAGCGAAGGAGATGTTAAATGTCATGGACTGTCCTGGGATTCATACAAGAGGGGGCGGAGGGCACGGAATAGGTTCTCATTTACATACTTAAGATCCAACTTAATTCTCTCAAGGGGTGATGGAAAATGAGGTCTGAGCCGTAAACCGATAGTGATGACACACAGGCTTGGGAAAAACACAAACGTTTTCTGGCGGCCTGATTCTTCATTGTTCATGCTCAGGGTTATTTTCTTGAGCTCGTCGCAGGACGTCATTCCCTTGAATAATTCTGCTCAGGCTTTTTCCTCCCTCTGGCTTTAAGGTTTCTGCTATTTAGGACCAATCATGTCAATGTAGAGAGGAATTAATCCTGCTTAAAAATATGCTACATGACTAGGAATGTGTGTTAACATCCGCCCGATTCTGTCACTGGATATAGACTTTAGTTTGGCAGAGCTGGAGATAGTTGAAATAAATAATCATGTGGGCTAGATAACAAGAGGAGTTCATTGTCAAGTTCACTTAGAAACTTGCAGGCGCTTGTTTTCATGCAGGTGCTCTGTATCTTTCAAGCCCTCAAATCCCAAAAGAAAGTCGAGGCAGGGAACAAAGCTTTTTAAAATAAATCGAGCTGAAGCCCCACAAAAAAAAACCATGTCATGTAATTCATTGCGATAGATAGATTAACCTCAGTGCACTGTAGAGGCCTCTGCATCCGTGTCCACATTGTTCTAATGGCAGCGCACGGTCTTCGGAAATATCCTGTTTTTTTTTTTTTTCTTGCTCCTCTCTCTGCTCTCTGTCTTTCCTCTGTGGCTACAGTTGACTGTGGGAGAGTAAATAACATTTGATATGCATAAACAGCCCCTTCCTATTCATTACTGTCAGAGCGTTGGAGTGCAGGAGGCGGAGGTCAACATGTGAAGGTCCTCCTCAGGCAGGAGTAACGCCTGTGGTAGCTGTCACTCCTCTCCCCTCCACCGCAACCCCCAGCCCTCCCTCCCTCCATCACCTCCTCTTCTTTAAGCCCTCACCCCTCTATTAGCACAGACTCCAGGTCATAACCTTTCCGTGGCATTTTGCGATTCCACAACCCTTTGATTAGTGCAATATTTACATATTTCACAGCGGAGAGGGCGTTCTTGTGTCGCAGACACTTGAAGTGTTGTAAATGTTTTTGGCCTTTTGCCTGAAAGATGTGCAGGAGTCAGACTCTCTGGTGGTATCTGCAGCCAAAGCGGGCGTGCTGATGTGTGCCGTAGTGTGCTTTAAGTATATTTACAACACACCAGTACAGCCATCCCACACATACAAGTACCATTTGGCCTGCGATATGGCCCTCGACATTCAAAAAAGGGGCCATTTAAAAGCCATTAGGGAGGAATAGTGCTCCCTGGTGGCAGATATAGATCACACCCTCTGACATGGACGGTGCACAGCAGAACTACAATGATGTAGAAGCTGGTTTTATAATTGCGGCCCTTTAAAAAAAAAATAAATGCAAACAAATGCTGTGAGATACTGGATAGATGCAGATGAAGTACAAGGCTCAGAAATATGTTGAAGGGTTTTGTAGCATCCTTTTTTTTTTCTATCGGGGGCTCTTCTGGTGTTGCTGTAGCTGTGTGAATTAGGTATATGAATGTATCTCTTATGTAACCACAATCAAACATTTTCAGAGGTTGTTCAAACTGCACCTGAATCTTAATAACTACAATATAATTTTGATATTACTAGCTCCAAACTTACCTGCAGCTTACTTACTAACTTTATGCCCTTTATGCAAGTCCTGGCATGTTGGCCACTTCTTGTGTCTGATCTGGGCTGTTTTCTGTGTATTACCTCAGGTTGAGTCTTTTTGTCTTCTTCCACTGTTTGGCACCAGGTGAGTTTGGATAACCCTCTTTCCCTTTTCCTTTCCAGAGTCCAATACGGGGCATCTGTTGGAATGCTGTTTTCTTCCTTCCTCAATAAATGACCGATCCATTTTACTGTTTTCTCATAATAATGGTTTTCATGCTGTCCTGTTGGCCTTGAGCAAGAAGTACCTGACAGGATATGATGGCCTAACATATTCTGAAAATTCTTCTCAGACCCTTGGTGCAGAAGACTGATGCATGAGGCTGGAGAGGACACAGCTTTGGTGTAAGTTAAGCTTTGTCTTGATGCTTAAGGAAGGGAGAAATATGATACCAAATGAATGCATCCTTATTAAAATGGGCAAAGCAAGAACACATCCAGAGATTTTGACCTTACTGGGCTATTTTTACAGACTTTGAAATGGACTAGTACCATGCTGTGACTGGTGAACTGAGGACTAATGTCCCCCCGTTACTTGTAACTTAGCTCATCTGTGCCAAATCACTCAGCTGGAAGCATCTGTCAGTGAGTAGGTCCATTTCTTTCAAGCAATCGTAAAAATCAATCAGTGTAAGAGCTTTGGGATTCCCAGATAATGCAGGATTTGAAGAAATTTTTTACAAAAAAATAAGAAAAGAGTTGAAGTTCCAGGATTAATCTATTATTATTTCCATGATGGTTTTCACTGTCAGTTCTCTAAAGTGAATAGGAGGCATCTACAAAACTTCTTGTTAGCTTAGTTTTATTCATAAAACTAAGCTAACAAGACTTAAGTGACTGCTGTTTGTCAAGAAATAATCTAATGTATAATCCCCCTTTAAAACTAAAACAATTTCTCTATCTGTACCCATAGCATAAAGACTGTTATTACATTAATCCATCTGAAATTGCAGTCTATTACTACCAGTAAGGAAACTTTCCTGAGTTAAACATTATTAGAGGGTAAGAAGTGTACTGAAATGGTATCAAAATTAGGTGAATCAAAGCAGTTTTGTGTGGAGTGAGTAGAATTACATTTTTCAGTCTTATCAAAGGCTTAAAATAGCTACTTAACGTTGGTCAGTTGCCTTAAATGCTAACATTTATTGCCATTTTGCTACAAACACTTACTCTGTTCTCTCTCAAAAATGATTTGATTCACTTTGTTTTGGTTCCTAAGGAATTTTTACACTCTTCGTCATCTAATAATAGCAGACCTCGGGTCTCACATTAACTGGGTGGAGTGTCCTTTAACACACCCAGTTAATGTGGTTGAAGTCAGGCTTTTGCTCTTGCATGTAAGCACTAAACCGTACTGGAACTGGCCTGTGCGCTCCACACATGCTCCACAGTCACTGCCCCGGGCTTTGAGCCAGAAGTGTTGGAAGAACTGGATATGTAGCGATACAGAGGAGTTAAAAAAGATGACGTGTACAGGACATATGAAGTGTACAAAGCTGTTAGTCCGACCAGCTCACAGTCCGCCATTTTCCAACGGGCTTTCTCGCACTCCTTGAAGGCGCTCTTTATACTACACTCACTTGATGAATGTGATGGAAAGGTTTTTATTCCAGAAGAAAAAGTAAGAGCTTGTATACACAAAGGTGATCAATACTTCGGTTCTGTGTGGAATAGGTTTACTTGTCAGATCAGCAGGTCTGTAAAGTAACACGAACATTCACAGTTACAGTGACTCAATTTCTCACCTTTTGAGACACTTAATCATGATTACTAGAATGGACAAATCTTGAATATCAATCCAACACACACACACACACACACACACACACACACACACACACACACACATCTATATATATATATATATATATATATATATATATATATATATATATATATATATATATATCTATATATATATATATATATATATATATATCTATATAGATATATATATATATAGTAGATACAGTCTACTATAGTTATAGTCTACTTGTACAAAACCAGACTTCCAAAGAAAACAGGAGCTTTCATTTATGACACATAAAGATGTAAAATAAAATAAAAAATCCCATTATAGTGTGTTCTCCAACACACCTATCCATCAGTTGTGAGTCAGCTGGGAGTTTGGTATATGTTCTGCCTCAGTCAGTCACTCAGTCAGCTTCTCTCTGCTGTGTGACAGAAAGAAAAGATGTCAGCCAAAAGGTTTTTCAGGGAGCTGAGGGCCGTCACGTCTGCCTTCGTCTGCGCTGACTGATGAGGTTGGGAAGAGTGACGGGCAGCTGGAGTCTTTTCTCAGCCTGCGGCCCTGCCTGGCATTAACGTCATGTGCCATGTTCTCAGAGGGAACCTGTCATTCAGCCGTCACTCAGCTCGACAGACAGATGGTGCACATAGACACCGAACATGAAAGAGACTGGCAAAGTGGCAACACATCCCTCGGTGGTCGCTCAGAGTTCGGAGGGTGTGGATTTCCCATCACCGTAGCTTGGCAGCTTGACTTCAAGTGCAAGGCCACACATGGACATCAAGGTGACAGCAAGGCTGGGCCGGACATCAAAGTCTTGATCCGTCAAATGTGTGACATGATGTGACAGTGAGCAGCTTGCAGTGAAGTTGAGGTTTGATCTATTTTTACGTTCTCATCTCCATGGCTAATGAACACTTTTGCTTTCTTTTGCAGGTAATCTGGATTATGCAGGAACCGATTTAGAGTCACAAGAGTACTAGTGGAACCAACAGAGTGATCAGTCAGGTATTTCTGAAGTCTGAGCCTTAACTTTTCAGAGCTCAGGCTTTCTTTTACAGCCTAAATGATTAGAATTCATGAAAAACATTTACTGGGAACCACAAAGCCAAATATCATGCCTTGTTTTTATGTGCGCTGATGCCAGATTAAGACCACACCCGTAGCTTTATTAGTTACATCTGTTCTGTGTGGAGCAGGTCTCTCAGCTCCTGCTACAACATGCTAGATTTGCAGGGATTGGACTCAAATGCAGGAGACCAGGAGGCAGGAATAATCAATAATAAAGTCCTTTATTTTTAATCAAAAACACAGCTAAAGCAGGATATCCAAAAGACTACAAACCGACGAAACCGAGGTCAAACAAAACACAGGGCTGAACAACAGGCAGAGACAAAGAGAGATGGACGCATAGCAGGGAAGCGAGGAAAAGTGGTGTGACACAGATCAACCCCTGAACTTCATCCATCCATTATCTATGCCCACTTAATCCTATGGAGGGTCTCTCTCTCCTGGACAGGTTGCCAGTCCAGTGCTAACCACTAATCCACCATGCTGCCCACCCCTGAATCCTCAAAGTTTAAAGTTTTAAAAAAGGACTATGAAATGCTTCCTAAGATCTGTTTTGAAATGAAGAGAAAATGAAAATACTATAAGCACATAATATAAACCATAATATAACCATTATCCAATCCCCCCTTTTAAGTTCAATATACATCTGTGTGGATTTCTGAACACAGTGATCAAACAATAAAGACAGAGTTTTGACCTCTTTAGACTTTTACCCTTAATTTTCTGTTTGCAGCAAGTGAAGTTGCTCCAGAAACTACAAAATGTCAACTACAGAGGACCAACATCTTAACAGCAATTTTAAATCTGTAATACCGTAATAGTGGCATCAAAAGTGTTTTCAGTCCCATGGTCACTGCAAGAAGCAGAGACACAGGCTTCATTCCACCTCTGAAAGCAAGAAGAGGTAAATCCCCAAAACGTTCTTACCATCCTTCTTTTTTTGAACAACAGCAAGTTTCTACCTCTGGAAACACAATCCAAGAGAGTCAAAGGAGGAAGAAAATCCGCTCAGGCATCCATGGAACAGATCCCAAAGTCAGAAAGTAATCATTTGTTGTGAGCCTGTGTTTGGTTGAGCCGACCTTGGCTCAGCTCTCCGTAGCAGAATTTGGTCACACATTTGGTCCAGCCCTGCCCGAGCTAGTTTTAACTTTTTCAGACATGCGGGAAGGTCCCTGATTTTAACATGGTCAGAAAACTGAACTCTCCTAGAGGACTTCCAGTATCAGTTTTTATTCACCTCAGAACAAATATCCTTCAGTTAAGAAATATTCACAGAAATGAAAACTTAAAATTATCTGAAAAAGAAAAAGTTTCATCCAACATATAAGGACAAAACATCAACAGGCTGTGTTGTCTGCACTTGAGCGCAATAGATAAATTATTGTTAAACCTCAAAGGATGTGTCATTGTCATTGTGGACAAAAGTAACCATGGCAAGTCATAAAATCTTAACAGAAGTATTCTCCT
The DNA here is from genome assembly GCA_018398805.1 of Hirundichthys speculiger. Lineage (NCBI taxonomy): Eukaryota > Metazoa > Chordata > Actinopteri > Beloniformes > Exocoetidae > Hirundichthys > Hirundichthys speculiger. The sequence continues at coordinate 107,139 of JAGFBZ010002535.1, read as the reverse complement.
TAATTAAAATGCTGAAATATGACCCAAACACTAAGTACTTCAAATGTATACTTGAAGAGGATTTTCCTTAACAGTGATATGTCTGTAAGAGAGAAAACAATAAGTAAATGTACATCACACGAGCAACGATGTTTAAGCACTGATTAATTCAACGAAATTACTGTGTAACTGGGAAAGATTGAGTTACATGGCGAATGTCTTTAAAGGACACTGTAAATCACAGGTTGTATTATGTAATGTTTACAAAAACACACTTGAGAATAGTTCCCGTAAAAGTTGCCCTAAAATTCTCAACCACCTGGAACGATCATATCAAGTTTTGAACTTGAGACTCTTCCAAGGTCCTTCATAAAGACCAGTTCTTGTTTTTCTCAGAGCTCCCACTCATTGATGGTGGGAACATTCGACAATCACAAGTTGCAATTAAAGAAAGAAGAAGGAAAAGAAAACTTTCCCTCCTTTCTGTTCTGCCTAAATTTAATTCAGTTCAATTTAATTCAACTTTATTAATTAATAAGGGGAAATCTATTGCTTCAGTCAGTATTATAAAGTCACTACAGAGTCACTATAGAAGGTTATAGCTGTTGGCAGGAATGATCCCATTTCATCATTTTTTATTGGCACTACACTGATTAAGACCAGAATGTTGGTAATGTTAATATGTTCAGTAAAAAGAGAAGCATGGATTTATTAACTTGAAAGTTCATTTCCTGAAGGCATGAATGGGGACTTCTAAGTCTATGAGTTTTTATTGTGGTTCCTAAAACTCTTAATTATGCAGTTTTATAGTAGTTTGTATAATGTTTGATGAATTTCATGTTACTTGGGTTTATATTTTGGCATGGTGCTCATCATGCAAACCGGCTACAGTTATTGGTTTGAAACTAAGTTCATTAAGTTCCCATTGGTTACTATATCTGTCTAAGTGAAGACTTTGTTTGTTTTAAGGTGTTGATTCCTGGACGTTTTGTTATGTCCATGATTAAGACCACAAGCTGAATTATTTTGGTCAAACATCGTGTTTCTGTATACTACCATTGACTATATAAGGAAGAACTAAATAAACCTGCGTGACATCACCAACGGGTTTCTGACTAGTGATTCTGAAGCCTCCTGCATGACGCCATCTTGCAAAAAACCGACGAGATGCACTGAGAGGCCGGCTGGAGCACATCCACCAGTTACAGTTAGCTGTTTCAGCTTGGCTTGTTTAGCTTATGTCAACCCAGGATGACAATAATATGACTTAAAATGATATCTTTGATCAAATCTATCAAACATTCTCATTTCAAGTGACGCTGCTGGAACGACATCTAAAACAAGTGCTTGTATATTACAAGTGTCAGATGTGAAAACAACCCTGTAATGTTGCACAACTGAAGACAAGTTGGATGGAAGAATAGAACAAAAGAAGAAATGAAACAAAGGCAACCTGAATGTTAGAATGTCTTTAAAGTGTTGTGAGGATTGTGGTAAAAGCTTTAGTGTCCCAACTTTTTCTCTTTTTTTATGTAAACTGATGTCAGTGAGTGAGTGATTGTGACAAGAATAAGAAACTACCATGCTAAGGGCTACTAAGTGAAAAAAAATTAAATCTTTGTGACTAAAACTTTCTCATCTACACTTGGACCCTTTCATTCAGTGATTGAGGCCAATCTAAAACAAAGAATTAAGACAAGATGGAAAAAAAAAGACAACAGGTGGAATTTTTGTGTGTCTTTATTGTGGACATGACATTACATCTTTTTGAAATGATGTACAAAAGTTCAACAGAACTGAAAATGGCTCAGACGAGGTAGAGCTTTCACATCAGCTTGCTGGCTTGAAAACTACATGGTTAAAAAAAAAACATAAAAACAAACAAACAAAAACCCGAAAAACTCCAGAACAATCAAATGAAAACAAACACCCCTGCCTGCCTCTGTCCTCTCGTCCTTTTTTGAAGTGATAATAAATACAGATATCAACCAAACATATTTGGAATAATAATGTCTTCTAGGGTAATTAATCATGAATGATGACAAATACAAAAGCAATACAGACACAAATCATACAATTTAAGAAGCATGAAAAAAAAAAACCCAACCAAAGAGAAACTTTCAAAGAAAAACACCTTCCAGGGCCTCTGAGGGAGGGTGGCCGTGACTATCTACTGAACAAGTCCTACATCTTAGCAAAGAGGCTAACAACACACTCTTACATCTTTATTAAAAAATAAGCACTGCTGCACCTAGCATCATCAAACTTTCCATGAGGAAAATGGAGCTTAAAAGCTGTGGCACACAGCTTTCACAGGACAAATCATTTCTCATTTAAATCTAGTTCATATAACAAAAAAGTAAAAAACAGAAAAAAAAGGGAAAAAACAGCATTTAAACAAGAAATTACATTGAAGTTTGTTAGCCAGACATTCTCAAAGAAAGCAGAGCTAGTTCTGACGAAATGAAAATGGTTAAAGCACTAACCTAGTCTAAGTGCACTAGTAATGCCATTTGGTTTCTACCACTGTTTATAAAGGGTTTGGTAAGAGTGGATTACAGATATAGAGTTTATATTACACCCACTCCTGCTTCAGAGTCTTCTAAGTCACACTTTGGAGTACAAATTCTGACAAGTTAATCTTAAAGGGAATTCTGTACAACATTGGTATTAGTACTACACTACCTCAAAGGCTAGAGGATCCGTTTCAAGTATTTTCACTACCCACACCATCAATATACACAGGCGTGTATTATTAGGCATATTCAAGCATATTGTATTGTATGCGTTACTAAACAACCCACTGGTACAGCAACCATTTTACCATGTGTTCATGGAAAAGGTACGGCGGTCCGTTATTTTTATCAGATGGGAATCTTCAGTTGTTCTCTTCCTCCTGAGCTGCTTCACTTTGCCTTTTCCTCAAGCTTGGAGACAATTTCAGAGTGGAAAAACACGCAAAGCAGCCTCGCTTCATAGCAATAAACATATCAATAAACTTTAACAGGCTTTCACTGCAAAAGAGGTAGGATAAGTATACAAAGCGTCGAGATGGGGGCTGGAGAGTGCAGAAACGCAGTCAGTGTAGAGTTTTGAAAAGATGCACGCACACTTCCACAAACACCTGCGTTAAGGCTGACAGCTATACAACTCAAAGGGCTTCAAAATGTCTCTAGCTGATTTATTTATCCCTGACGTCCCTGGAAGCCAGACCTCGCACTCCTCAGAATGCAAAACTTCTCATCCCAAACCACAGACTCAGACTGACAGCGTGGCAAACAGGCTCATTGGTCCACTCACCTGTTCAGGTAAAACGGTCAGCTCTGTGTCACTGGTTATTGAGCATGCTCACACGCGGTCTTAATGTATGTGCGCTTTTTACAAGTTAAAAAAAAACTGGCCAGCATTGATGAAACATGTTTACATTTTGAGAAAGAGTCTGTCTTGGCAAGAGTTAGAGGTCGAATTTATATAATTTCAGTAACTTGTTGAAAGTAAAGACAGAGTGAGGCCAAGCTAACCTAGTCATTCTGTCCTCGGTGTAGCAGAAAGACCAAAGTGTGGCTGTGATTTTCTTTTTCTTTCAAGATGGTTAAATAAGTTTCAGATGTTTTTCACTGCTTCACAATAATAAAAAGCACTGTATTTGAAAAAAGTAAACAAGATCATCCAAAGATTGGGTTTTTGATGCACTTAAAAACATGGCCCCTTAGCTGGGAAGCACTGGCTGTTTCTCAATTCTAAGTGTGGACTTGTGTACTTGGATGTTCATACTTGGCAAGTACAACCCAGGAGAAAGTACTTCGGAGGGCAGGAGGAGGCATTTCTGTCTTTCTGCAATTAGAGCAACCCGAATACCGTACAATAACAGCGTTAGGGGGCAGAACTCGCGCTATTGCGGGGCTTTGTAGACACGCGTATTTCTCTCCTATGGCTTTCTCAAATTAATGAGTGTTCCTGTCATCTGTTCCTGCAAAATTGATGGGAACATAGACTGGAATTTCATGCGAGGTTCAGGTTTCGATATTCTTCCTCCATTTTGTCCTCACCCTCATGCTAAATTGGTACCTTTAAGCCCCAAATGCAGCACTAACGGACAGTTTCGACCTGTGCTGCCACCCAGTGGATGACATTTTCGCAGTACTCAGGTGTCCCCTATTGGAATAGCAGTACTTCATCCTTGATAGCATCACAGCTTAGCTAGCTGGCTAACAGGTATTCAAAAACATCTACATTTTAATCACTGTAAAATAAACCCTGAACTGTAATGCGACTCAGAATGGCCCATGAACAAAGCATTTATAACCGTTACATTATATGATGTGCCATGTATTTCAGCCATTCATAAATAAAGATCAGCGGCGATGAAAAAAAAAAGATTCAAATAGGTTCTATCTTGATCAATGAACCACAATTTGAAGTTGGAAAAATTATATTCTTACATGAAAATATCTTAACGATACATTATGTTACACAGCAACAATGTTATAACGTTTTATTTTGCTCCTTTCTCCTCCACTATTACTTATTCTTGTCGATAGAAAATGCATTCTGGGATACTTTCCTGTCTCAAGCCTCCACAAGTCTCCTCAGTAACATGAGCAGGGCAAGAACACATTAGGGTATTTCGACCATATTTGCCGAGATGCCCACTTTAGAATTGGATCAGTACTTCAGCTGCGACTGATGACGATTCACAAGTACACAAGAACACAAGTACAGATATTGAGAAACGGCCTCTGTGTCAAATATCATTTGATGTTGAAATAGGTGACAAAAAAAAGACAACAGAGCAAAGTGAATGACAATAAAGGATAAACAGGATTTTTGTGGCCACAAGACAGCTTCTACCATTAAAGTTACTGCAGCATTTAGTGGCAATTTCAAGCTGCTAAATGCGACCTTGAAATTGACACCATACAGGACGCTGGCCATATGACTGGTCAGCAACCAGTGTCTAGACTGGCATGTGTCATGAAAGGATCAGACAGAAAATGTGTGTAGTTTGAACCTAGGATAAGATGATGTCGGTGCCAAAGATTTTACCACACTGATTTTGGGGTGATCAAGAAGTCAAAAGTCATTGTCATTTTTGCAGTGTAAAACAGAACAACATCTTTTCTAGTTGTACCATGTTCTTGTTTTCGAGTACTCGTGTTTCCGCGCAATCAGTTGAATCTGGGGCTAACGTCTTCCTGCCACTCTGTTGATGTGGAATTGGACTAATTCAAAGTCAGAGGTGTCTGAGTCAGAAATGCTCCTGTGAGCGAGTTATAGAGAAAATTCCAATTAGTCCTGAACTCTTACATGGACGATAATTGAATGGCAATAAAAACTGGATGTTCATTTCTATCAGCTATTAAAAACAGGCTTTTTTTTTTTTTTTTCCAAATGGGCACTTAAGTAGACTGCCATTAGGGCTCTCTTTTTCTCTCTAATCCTACCTCTCTTTCCAATCATCAGCTGCACAGCATCTAAGCAGTTGCTCCACTTCCACCACAACACTACGCTGTAGAGTGCCGGGAAGTGAGTTTAACATGCTTGTGCACACCAACACACAAATAGAAAGATGCAGTTTTTCCATCTTCTGAATTTGAGTCAAGACTTGCAGCGTGTCAGATGTCTGTTGGTGACTTGCAGTCTTCTCTCGCTGTGGCTTTGTGATTGTTGTCCTGAGAAACATACAAATTCTCACATACAATAAAGCTAAAAATGAAAAATGGTGAAGGGCCAAACTGGAGCAGCCTTGCAATGCCACGGTCCTAGATCAAAAGGCAAGCAGCTAGATATGAGTTCAGTTTTTTTTCTGCTTTTTTAAATATAAACTTTATTTTTCTTGTAAGGCTGCACTTGGAAACTTTACTTTCTTAAACTTCCAAAACTGCAGCAAGAGGCAAATCTCTGAAGTCTGAGGGCTTCCAGATGAAGAAGTCAAAAAAACAAACAAAAGACTCAACGTTGGTGAATCCGGTTTTCCTGCTAAGGAGACACTCTTCGTGCCTTTGTTTTTGGAAAAACACACTTTCACTTGGAAGTCCTTCCAGCTTGTGGAAAGACACTCTTCCATCGCAGCCCCTCTTTGTAATTTGTAAAAATTTCTCAGCGGAGTTTCCGTAAACTTCTTTATGAAAGAGAAAATATTAAAAACTACAAGAAGCCTCATTGTAAAAGAATTCTTGTAAGGTCGTCCAAGAATGATGGGTGGCGAGAAGTTACAAAAAAAAAAAAAAGTGCATCATGAGTCTTGGGCCCTATTTTCAAATCTGAGATTTTCTAGGATGGTGATGGAGTTTTGGGGTGAGTCCCTGACGAGCCTGGTCCTGGGGTCCATGTACGAGTCAGTCAGAGGGATGTCTGTTACTGTGGGTGATGCGTGTTTTGAAGCCATTCCTCCTCGCTCTTCCTGGCTCAGTAGCAAGCTCTTCATATCTGGGTACCGGCTGTTGTCAAAAGGCATGTGGTGGACGCTCTGGACGTGCGTCTTTAGGTTCCCTTTCTGAGATGCTCGGTATGGGCAGAGCTGGCAGCAGAATGGCCTTTCCCCTGAAGAGCACACACAAGAGCCTGATTAGTGACATTGTAAATAGGACTGAGATCATTCTGAATTTGAAAAGGGGAAAGAATCAAGCACATACAGACAAACATAAACCAACACACATGATGGCATTCAGCTTGAGGCAAAAAAAAAAAAAAAAAGAACATTATGCAGGTCAAGTGAAGCAGTCGAATTGATTTTTTTTTTTTTTTTTTACAATTGAGTTCAATTGTAGAGGTTCTCTAAAGTTACCCACGTGGAGTAACTCTTCTCCTTTCTGCCATCTGCAGAAGTTTTACTTTTGTCTCTTTATTTTTCTCAATCAGCCGGACCACCCCTCACACCCACAAACACCCCCACACCCCCCCACACACACACACTCTATGCTCTTTCTTTCTAATTAGACTGACCTACAATGGCACAGACACCTCTGAATAAAATAAAGGAAAGCAACACACATGTGAACAAAACAAATGAGCGTGCCATTTAATTGCACCTAATTATCATTTTGATAAATGGAAGAATATCAAAGTGGGAAAACAAATGACTCCCTCAGCCCCTCCCACACCTTTCTCCCAGAAGAGGAAACAAGGAAATATAGCTCTTGTCATACATCAGCAGAAACAAAACAGAAAGAAAAGAAATAGAAAAGGGATGAGAAAGAAAGAAAGAGATAAAAAAAAAACCCACAACAAATAAAGGTGTAATTAATCACCTAAAAATCACCATCAAAAAATAAAAAACAGCTGGAAAGATGGCAAGGCTGAGACGTGAGAAGCTCCGCGACATCGTCCTGTGAGGAAACATCGCTGGCGGGACCGGTGTACTACATTATACTAAAGGTTATCGTAACCGTAAAGCAGCCTCAACACTACATCTAATTGGACCCCTCTCCTGCGCCTTCTCCCATCACTCATAGTGTGTGGTAAATCTGAGTCGGCACGGGTGTGTGTGTGTGTGTGTGATTGGTGTGATTAATTATGATGGTGCCACAGAGTTTAGGACCCAGCTCTCTACGAATGCCAGCGCAGAGGAGATTTACTCCTCTGTGCTCAACCCTTGTCCATATGACTGAATCCAAAAACTGTGGAAGCATTCAAAGATCTAAATTTAACGTTATTGTCATTTCTAGCAGTTATTAAGTAAATCAAGTTGTCTGGAGAATGACCTGCTCCCTGGTTTCAACTTTTCTCAAGTTTGAAGTGACCAAGGGATGTGGCCGAGTCTCCAAAATGTTTTCTATCTAGTATGTGGATGGGATTGGTTTAGGTGCATGTTGGCCACTTCTGTGGACATCAGGGAGTTATCTTACTTCAACTAAATGCATAAACCTAGCAGAACTGCCATTTAAAGTACCTTTTTTTTTTTGCTGTAAAAAGGTTAAGTCACAGCAAAGGTGTGTTCTAAAGAACAGGTTGAAAAATTCTTAAATTTCTGTCAAGAGAAGAACAAATACAGTTAAGGGAAGAAAATACAGTTTGAGCTTGTCATCATTTATTTGTGAAAGGATCCTGCCTTGCAGTGGACTGCCACCCTGTTCAGGGTGTACCACATCTTTTGCTCAGTAACAGCTGAGATAGGCTCTAGCACACCACCAGAGCCTGAATGGGACTGTGGTGGGTAAATAAATAAATGCTTCATGGCCATAACTTTTAAATAATTCTTGCATGAGAAGGTTCCATTATCACATGATTGAAATAATATTTCCATCAGAGGGTTTTCCCAACAAAAGTTCCTGTCAGACTCCTGGTGGTGTGCATGCACATTAGATCTGGGATATTTGTTCCCACAGTCAACAACTGCTGCTTTGGTCTTTTCAGGCCCTTCTCGTAGATCTGCCTAGCTCTGGTGTGCCTCGGAACATCCTCAGTATAACCGTCTATTTTATTCCACTAATTAATTTTTTTATAATGCTAGATAATCTTGTGGTTTCTGTGAATTCTGAAACAATTTTTTTTAATGCATTGGAACATGCATTACTGAGATTGAATGGCTACATTATTCCCAAAACTTTGATAATGGGTTATATCACTGCACAGCAAAACCTTATTGCCTCACTTTTGTAATAGTCACAGTATTGGTGAGTTGCTTATGTGAGCTTTAATAAAGGACTGTCAATTCTCAACAACATTATGATGAGGTGTGTGTGTGTGTGTGTGGGGGGGGTGGCTTGACAGAAATAATCATTGACCTGTCGACTTGCCAAGAAAAATAATCAACAGATTATTCGACTACCAAAGTAATAGTTCTGCAGCCCTATGTCAGTATTTTATTTTTTTTAAATATTTTTATTTATTTATTTATTAACCTTTATTTAACCAGGGATAAAATTAAAAAAAAAAAAAACTAAAAAATTAAAAATATCTTTTTCAAGAGTGCCCTGCCCTGGCCAACACACAAAAAAAGCAAACCTGTAACGGTTCTAAAACGCAGCATCGAACCACATGGATCCCACTTTAACTGTTGCTACTGTATTTAAAACAAAGAGACTTCGCTACAGTGATGTCTGACATTTGGCGAGACAATCAGGATGAAATGAAAGCCTGAAAAAGAAACATGATTTGGCTCTTTTGTGTTAATCAGATAAGTAGCACATGAAGATCTCAAACAGGGGCGCTTTCGAAGTGAAACCTGAAGCTTCTCGATGAGACAGCTGTCGCATGTAGACTGGATGCACACGTTAATGTCAGGTGTGATGCAGCAGCATGTGAGAGTGCCAGGTGTTAACGCCAGGTGCAGAGGGCGCCATGTGTGGCTGTCACACTCAAACAAAGGAGAACATCTGTACAGAATGGGCAGATGCAGAACTGAGACAGACAGCACACACGCACATATGCACACGTGCAGAGGTGAGGCGGCGGTAACAACACACATGCAGAAGCGATGGAGGAGCCCAGGTATTAGCCATTTGTGCCACATACTTGTTTGGGAACTTCAGAAGCGATGGTGTGAGCGTCAGTACCTCTGTGGAGTCCGTTATAATCAAACCCAACTGTGGTGGGGGAGAAGGAGGAGGAGGGGAGGGGGGGAGGAGGGAGAGGGGAGGGAGGAGGGGGCATTTGGTTAAATGCACTACCAGATCTACACAAGCAATTTTTTTTCTCTCTTCTGCCCACCGTCGCCACACAATAGCATTTGCCACCAGCACAGCCACTAATAGAGTGGAGCTGGCAGTGATGATGACGATTATTGTGATGATGGCGGTGATGATGGTGATGGTGATGGAACCTGGTGGAAGCAAGTCAGTGATTTAATATGACGCATGTTAATAGAGGCCTCGGGGTGGCTGGCCTTTTCTGCGTGTGCACGTCCATGCAGAAGACAACTGTGGGTGACAACATTAATTACAGCCTCTATGAGTGTTTACACACTCTCTGCATGTGTGTGTGTGTGTTAATGCAGTGCTCATGTTTACAATAAGGCTTGTGGGGAAGCTCAGCGCTGCATCACTTACCATTTGGCCTCTGTCACTTAGAATCACTGGCTGTGCCACATATCATTCACACTCTCTATAAAGAAGCTATTTATCTCGTGTCTACTGTGATCACTGCCATCCCCACTGATGGACATGACAGGACAGGAGAGTGGAGGAGAGGAAGCAGGGAGACGTGAAGGGGTGGGGGGGGAAAGGCAGCAAAGAAGTGAGAGAAAGAACAAAAAGAGAGAAAGGGGGGAAAAAGATTAGGAAAGGAACTGCGGTGAGAAAAAAAGGAAGGAGGATAAGGAAAGGAAAGGCGACAGGGAAGTGATAAAAGAGCTGCAGGAAACAAAGGAAGGCAATGGAAGAGAAGAGGAAGAAGCGAGACAGACAAAAAAGAAGCAGAGAAGAAAAACAAAAGACAGGCGTCTTGGACAGGGGAGATGAAAGGGGGGATGTGAGGAAATGAGGAAAAGGGAAGAGGAAGGAGAGAGGAGATGAAAAGAGATGAAAGGAAGAGAATAAAAGAGCAGGGCAAACAATGTGGTTAGATGAAAAGAAACAAAGAAAGGGAAAAAGAGAGGAATGCAGGATATAGGTAAGGAAATAAAAAATGAAAAGGAAAATGTGAAAAAGTAGGGGAAATGCCTGAGTGTCTGAATCAAGCTGTTTACTGAGTGGCACGGAGATGCATGCAAATGGATTCGCAAGGTTGGCATGGACAAATGCTGCTCTGCTTCATTAGGATGCACAATGCCATCTCTCTATTTGACATGCGATTAATAATGTATACAATTTGTCACAGGTCAGTATCTGCAGCAAATCGCGTCTCAGTTTAAAAAATACAGACAGATGCCCAGCCCAGGGCAGGAAGGACTCGCAGATCGGCCGCCTCACTCAAGTGAACAAAAAGATGTGTTTTGATTTATTTTGCAGAATGTGGGGACGTAGCAGCAGTGGCTCAGGGAGCCAGACGATGACAAATTAATGTGAATGTGAATCCCCGTGCATATATTGTCTATTTGGAAAGGGTGGGAGGGAGGGCCTGTGGGTGTGGTGATGAGTCCTGGTCAAAGAAGAGAGAACTTCTAAGAGTGCATGACTAAGGTTAAAGATCCTGGACTCTTGCTCTGTCCGCTAAGGTTAGTGATGATACTTTTTTTTTTTATTTTACAAATTATGTGAGAGCAAATTTTATTGCAACTTCATTAACCAACATTCTTCCCAAAAAAAACCCATTTAAATGCTATGTATGACTTGGAAAACTCAAAACAAAGAACTTAAAACTTCACCTTTTTGTCCCAGTGTTCTGTTTGAGTTACAGCATGACAGAATGAAAATGATTATATAAGCATACACTCACTGGCCACTGTATTAGGTACACCGTTCCAACAGCAGGCTGGACCTCCTTTTTCTTCTAAAAACGCCTTAATTCTTCATGACATAGACTCAACAAACTGCTGTAAAAATTCCTCAGAGCTCTTGGTCCACATTGGCACAACATAAATCTGTTGCTGTGTGTCCATTATGTGAATTTCGTGCTCCGCCACATCCCAAAGGTGCTCTGCTGGATTGAGATCTGGTTGACTGTGGAGGCCACTGGGGTAACGGTGACCTTTGGTCATCAGACCAGGCAACATTTTTCCAGCCTTCTATTGTGCAACTTTTGGCGAGCTGATGTGAATTATAGCCTGGGTTTCCTGTTTTTATCTGACAGGCGTGGTAGCCGGTGTGGTGTTCTGTTGCTGCAGACCCCGTTCAAAACTTGCATTAAAATGTGTCCTTGAATATTTGCAAGGTTTGAACACGTTCCAGGACAGATACAGATCTATCTATCAGACGTATTTAAAGGTGGTCTGGAACACTTTGTGTCCGCATTCTCTTCACAGTCTGAACACGAAAGTGCCCTGGGACGAATCAAGGGTCCGCCTCATAAACCAACATTATTGACTTTGGCACGGATTTGTTTGATTTTGCATGCGACTGACTGCAATAAAGCTCTCTGTCGTTACATGTCTTCTTTGTGTTGGAGGGCTGTTTGTATGCTGAACTCTTTCGGTGTCGCCCATGTGCAACCCTCTCCCTTGGTCACGCACATGTGGGCCTTGCTTGTTCAATGTGACCTCAAAAGCTCGGTCACGCACATGCGGGCTCCACTGGCTATGCGTGTACGCACGTAAACAAAGCTTCAAATATTTGCTGTAATCTACTACCTAAGCTCCAGAGTAGTATTTGGGCCAGAACTAGTTACATATAGAACTGCAAAGTGAGATCCGATCTCTCGAGATGCATTTGGGCACATAATTTAATGCCAGGGGCTCGCAGGAGTGTTGAGCGCTTGTACCACATGATAATATAATGTCAAATCACTTTTCTTCCCCTTTTGTGATGTTCGCTTTGACTAAATGCAGTCAGGTGCTGCCATGTGATTGGCTGATACAATATCTGGGTCTATGTTCCGCTAAATAGGTGAATCTAATAAAGTGGCTGGTGAGGGTAAACTGAATTATGTGCCTTTTCATATAAATTCTGGCTTTTGTTTTAAAAATTTTCCATATGAATCACATGTAGTACTTGTTGAAATAAAATACAAAACAAAAAAAAAAATAGAGAAAGGAATATCAAAAGTAGTGTGGTTTGTGAGATGACACGAGTGAATGGAAGACATTAAAAATGCTTTTTCGTGGGGAGTATCCAATCTTTTGTCCGACCAGTGGACGTGTGAATATTTGAATGCACAGATTATATTCCTTTGAGCTTTGTTTGTGTGTCTGAAGGCTGCATTTACCTGTATGGGATCTCATGTGTGTGCGCAGGTGGCTGGGCTGACTGAAGGTCTTCCCACACTCGTGGCAGAAATACTGCCCCTGCCGCACGAGAGAGCGCAGCATCCCTGATCACACACAGGAACAAAGGACAAACACAGTCAATCAAAGAAGAAATTGAGAAGAAAAAATAACAATTTGTTTAATATGTCCAGTTAATAAAGTAGTAGCAAGGTGTTAATTTGACACATGGGAGGATCTAAAACAACAGGTCTTTATCAAAAGGAGGCTCAAGATGAGATTTAACATTTCCTGATTAGTGGAGTAGAGTTTAAGTGACATTTTAAAAACTAATTCATATTAAAAACTGAATGTGCTCTTCTTTCTTCAACTGGTTTTATTATTATTTAACATTTTGCCAAATCTGAAGTTCTTGTGTGCTGTCCCACAGATGCAAAATTTTTGAGCTGAAGAAAGCTGAACTGAAAACGCTTTCAGAAAACTTCGTAAAGATATGAATGAACTTTTTTTGCGAAGGTTACACACATAAAATCTGATTTAAATAATACATGTTCAAGTGCAAAAAACAGTCTGTCCTCAAATGACTCATGCTTTGATTTTCATCTTTTACATGTGACTTTTGTCTTTGACGACTGATTCAAAAGGTGGACATCAGCATCATTTTATTCCAAGTGAGAAGACATTTTCACATGACAGTTTTTTTTTTTTCCGCAGAGTCTGGATGAAGACATAAAGGTCAGTAACGGGCAGTAAGTGTGTGTGTGTGTGTAAGAGCAGAGCCTGGCTGGAGTGGTGGAGCTAGGTAGCATCAGCAGTGGACTCGCGCAGGCATCATTAGTATGTCTAATGTGTCATTATGAGCGGCTCGCTCCGGGGGCTGGACTGCAGCTGTCACACAGCATCATCTCAGAGGCTGACAGTACGACACACAGCACACACACACACTGCATAAATTACAGGCAATTAAAACGCCCCGGCTGTGATGTGCCCGCTCCGCTGCCCGTGTGTCACATGTCAGGTGCGTGTGTGTCGGCGTGTGTATTCGTTTAAGAGTATGTGTGCTTGTCCAAGAGAGCACATGGCTGGGCCACATTAATGCGAGCACAGAAACTCACGGAAAAGCCAAAACACTGAGATTAAATGCACGGTCTTGCAATGTCAAAAAACAAAAGAAGAAAGCTGAATCTCTTTGATGTCTGATGCTCTCAAAACTCAAAAATTCTATCACATTGTGTGATAAGACAAAAGTAAATGTTATGGTGAGAGTGATTGTCACTCCATGAGCCGTAGCGTCCGCAGGTAATACACTGAATTTCAGTATGTTTAATTAGCACTGTATGATTAAGGATGAATGAGAAACACTTGTAAAGCGCCGTGTAGATCATGAACAAGGTTAAGAGGAGCTTTATAAGTGCAGAGCATTTTAAATCAGGACTACTGCATTTATCTTTTTTCAATAGATGTGATGTCCAACTTTCTCAAAACACGATACATATTCACCTCCATGTGAGCAAATCAACTTAAGTCAACAGAATGAAGCAAAAGCAAAAGTACTGACACTTAAAGTAATAGAGTATTTTCATGTTTGAAATATCAGTGTAATATTCATTTAAAGGGATATTTGAATATTTCCGAAGGTCTCCAGTCCCTACTATCAGGAAACAACTGTGTTTTGCTTTTTGGTACTCTCATACATGGGTATTGATGCTTGGCAGTTGGTAATAAGATAAAGCTTTAGAGCTACAGTAGACATCAAGGCAGAGGCGATGGAGAAAACCAAGAAAGTAATGATGGAAGAAGCAAAGAAGAGAAAATGACAGCGTGAACAAGCAAGAGACCAAATGAGTAAATCTCAGTGTTTTAAAATCAACTTAATCTCCACGTCTACAGGTGGACCCTTCTTCACTAAAAAGTTATTTCGCTTGAGGTGAACATCTTAATTTACCCCTCGCGAGAACCAGTAAAAAACATTGCCGTGAAACATGGAGATTGATAAACCAAATTTATGAAAAACTTAAAAGATACATTATGCCCTTTTGTAAAAACCTGATCAATTTCACTTGTATTTGAAGGAATATTTGATCGTTTTTTTTAAAGTGTCGTCTCAGTCTTATGATCTCATATGGTACAGAAAAAAAAACCCACATCAACAATGATGGTCAGTGACGACTAAAGGATGAAGCTACCTCACAGAGCTACAGAGGCTCAAGGTGGTAATGACAAAGTAAGACACCAAACAAAAGTAATCACAAGCCCAAGATCAGAGTGAAATTCTTCAGATTTGGTCATCTGACCATCAACAACATCACGGTGCCTTTGCTGTACCTCTGAAGTGGATCGCTCAATGCTGTAACAACAATTTAATAAATGTTACACTCCAGGAAAGACTTCTGGAGTTGAGTCAAGTTTCTGGCTCCACCTGCCTGACATTGTGTACTGCATCTCTGTGGTATTTTGACCAAATTCTGTCATTTATTTCATTAATATCTGAGGAATTCTTGTCTGTCCTGTGACCTTACATAGGATTAAGTGTGCATAGATAATGGATGGATTCTTGTCAGCTTTTTAAGAAGAACATCAGCCAAATTTTATCTAACCACATCTACTGAGAGCTCTGACTTTTGAGGATTATTAGAATAAAGCCATTAGAAAGTTAAATGAGGGACAACAAACCCGACTGTGTTTGGTAAAGCAGATGGAAGACACACTGCGTGGCTCAAGACCAAGTATTCAGCATGAAGACACCTCCTGTTGCATGATGCAAAACATTCGAATAATCACAATTTAGACAACAATGCAGTGCCACTCACGCTAGATTGCAATCAGTTTCCAGACTGCATGAAAGTGCTGCAAGCAGAGGCAGCATGAGGAAGAGGCATTTTATACTGGCTTGATCCACTTAATGACATTCTGACAAAAACACGCATTCATCCACACAAACACACACACACACACAGATGCACTTCTATGACCTCTCCTGCTGACAGTTAATGGGCCTGGGGGGGGTTTGGGGGTGCTGTCTGTGATGAAAGGAGCCCTTCCTGCCTAAAAGCCCAGCAGACACATGGACATCCTGTGCATGAGGGCTGGCATATACCTGGGCAGTGCCTGATAGTTGCAGGAGTGTGTTTGTGAGTAAATGTGTATGAGTGTGGGCAGGGAATGGGGGGGGGTACAGCAGGAACAAGGAGGACAGGGAGGCGGGAGAGGTGACAGAGAGTGTCTCTGGCAGCCCGGCTGCTGGCCTCTGGATACTTTACTTCTACTCTGAGCCGCCAGCCCTTCTCACTGACGCTCTAATGAAAGACAAGACAGGGCCGGACCGAAAACACAAGCCGGCCAACACACACTTGCGAAAATATTACCGAGAGAAACGGGAGAAAGACTTGGTTGCTCAAAAAAGGTCACTATATAGCATGTGACTCAAAGGGCTAAGGCAGATCGTGATGATATGCACCAGGACGGATGACAGCAATGTCATGCGTCTGCTCTGGGGCTGTTGTCTTTGACCCCTGGCTCCATACAGCCCCACTTGACCTCAGAGACACAACTGAAAACGGGTAAATAATACGGATGTGCGGTAATGACCATTTCCAAAGCAGCTGGTGGGGTAATTATTCTGTCTCATCTCTCTCTTTGCCTTTTCTGTTTCCTCTCTCTGTGTTTTGCCTCCCTCCTATTCGCATCTGCACGAGCCTGTCGTCAGGCGGAGCCGTGACCTAAACAGTTTGTGACAGCTTTCTGGGAGAGTGGAGCTGGAGACTAGGCATGCCTTGCAGACCTAGGAGAAGCAAAGGTTCTCTCACGTCTTTCACCATTAAAAAAAAAGAGAAAAAAAATAGATACATATATGCGCACACTCCTCTTATATCTAAAATCTCAGCACATATGGACATGCATGCTGCCCCAGATACAACCTCAGAAACATGAAAGCACACATGCGTGTTCATTGACTTGATCTCCCCTTAATTATTAAAGCCCTCATCAGTATGGAGAAGTACATGTACCTGTCAATCACCATCCGCCAGATGGTGAGACAGAGTGTATAAAAAAAGTCCATAAGCAGTAGCTCACCCACTGAGTGTTGATCTAAGGGAATACAAGCATTTTCTCTTCTCGAGGTTGGGCAGTATGATCAGTTCTGCTTTCAGCATCTTGCTTTTGAGCTGATAATGGCGAATGACGGTATGGTGAAAGATTGTATCGGAACAAAGTTTTAAAACCAGATGGGTAAGTACATCAAAAAAAAAAAAAAAAACTGAACAGAAACTGCTCCTTACCTGTGGGATCTAACAGGGCGTTGGCTGCACCCCAACGGTGGTACAGAGCAGCCAGTTCATGGGGGCTGTAGTTTTTGAGATAGCTGAGAACATCGGTTGGCATCTCTGGTGTCTCTGCGATTGGCTCCTGCTTCACATCCCCATGTGCTTCTGACGGTATTGAAGAAGAGGAGGAAGAGGAGGAGGAAGGGGAGGAGGAATTCTGCAGAGATCCTCCATGTGTTTGGGAGGCGCCATAATTGGGTGCTGTGGCTGAACTGTGGGTAACGGGTCTCGAAGTGTTAGCCCGAACCTGGGTGTGGGAGTTGGGAAGTAGTTTGTGAGGGGAGCCTCGAGCTCGGCTGTACTCTGCTAGGCCATGTTTGCTGGACAGCATGAAGCCCAGACCCTCTTGAGGCATCAAGTAACGGTCAGCCATCTTGGAAGCGGTAGCTGAGCCGGGGCTTGGGCCTGAGGAGCGGGAGAGGCTTCCAGGGTTCTTTTCAAAGGAGCTAGATGATACCAGGGAGCTGCCCCGAGGGTACATATCCACCTTGGGTCTGAAGCGATGACTCTGGTCCTCTGTGTGTTTGATGCTGCTGCTGCCGTTGCTGCTGACTGGCCGTGCAGGGACTCTCCCGGCTTGACTAGCTGATGTGGATGAGGAGCCTCTGGAGGATGAGGCACAGGGGAGAGAGGATGATGATGATGGTGGTGATGATGATGATGATGCACTGGCTGCATGACTGCTCGACTTGCTCTTCTTTAAAGCTTCAGTAGAGCTCACTGGAGGCCGCGTACGTTGAGAGCGCATCAGAGGAGGCAGTGGTTGACACTCCTTCCCTTCCAGGACTGGTGGAGGTCCAGTACGTCTCCTGGTGGACAATAAGCCATCTCTGGAGCCCTTTGAGTTGTTTTTATGAGCCCATTTAGGAGCTATATTGGAGCTATTGCTGTTGATGCGGTGAGCTACTGTCTGGTGCATCCACAGCACCTCGGGGTAGTGGGTGGAGTGAGAGCAGAAGGAGCACTTGTGCCTCAGGAGACTTTTCCTCTCCAAAGTTAAGGAGGCTATGCCCCTGATGCCCTCCGCCCTCACACATAGATCCATAGGGATCATTGTGGGATCATGTGGAGAGGAGCGAGCTGAGAAGTAAGCATGAGGTGATGGAGTGTTGTTTATCCCCTGAATAATAGCTTTCTTGAGTTTTGGATAACTGCTGGGGGTGTCCATGCTGGAGCTGGGGCTGGGAACGGGACTGTGTCTGTCTTCGGAAGCAGCCGGGTGTTGAGAACGAACATGAGTCGAATAGGCCTGTGACTCTGCGGTGACAAAGTCACACAGGCTGCAGATGTAAGGCTTCTCCTCTGTAACACAAAAACAAAGAAAGAAACAGAAAGAATGGTAATGCAACTGGTCAGTGAATGGAAGGGAAACAATCTTGACAGTCTTTAGTTCCATCAGATAGGGCTGGGTAATACAGATAAAAACTCAAACCCCTCTATTTTTTGACTGAAAGCTAATGTATGATAAAAATTGGTACTGTGCACAAATTGAGAGAAAAAAAAGGGTGAAGTTTAACTAAATGCCACACAATTGATAAACAGAACACTTTTATTTAAAGACTTTAAACTTCAGATCTTCTTTTCCTGGCCAACAAAGTACAGATAAAGATGGTGTTTTATAGTTATGATTTTATAAAGTCGGGAATTCTCACTTTAGAGATGCTCATATTTGACCTGAAAACTTTTTCAGGTCACATCGTGGACGGTGCATATCTGAAGCAAAGGGTTTTCCCTAAATACCTTATCAAATTATTATTTTCCGTTGGGTTTAACAGCAAGGAAATTATCTTAATTTTGGCACTTAAATCACAAAACTATCAGAAGCATCAGGATGTTAAAGAGACACATAGTAAGCAGATAATACAATGGTAGTTGAACTAGTAACAAAGTAATAAAACTGACTTCATTCACCTCAAACTACAAAACAGACTACTTTTTAGATTGTTTCTGGCATGTGAGCATTTTACAAAGTTTGGAATTCTGACTATTGAGTCAGAATATCAAAAGAATCAGGTTTGTTCTTTCCCAAATGGCTTTTAAAAAGTAAAGTTTTTTTGGATTCTGAGACAAGCGCAGATAAAACGGCTCTAACATACTATCTAACAAACCATATCTCTACCATTTATACACCTCCCTCTAAATTATATTGATATACATATCTCATAACAGCAGTCTTCCACCCAGCCAGCCCAGTTATCAGCTAACTCAAGAGTCCACATTCATGTCATTTCTTCAGGATACAGCTCCAGTGGATATCCACTAGATGGCACTGCTGATCAATAATCGTGCATCCTCTTGTTTTGTTTGACATGTGAACAGACCATTACTCTACACACACACACACACATACGAACATATATATATACACACACACAACACACACACATATATATATAAATATATATACATATACATATATACATACATACACACATATACATATACATTATATATATGTCAAAGAAAATAATTAATAAATGATCAAATCATGTCATGATGTTGCTTCAGGTTTGTTTTTTCTTGAGATACACAGTTACATGTAATAAACTAGAATTCTGTGAAGGTCGTTGCGTTCAGATAATTATTGTGGCCCATACGAGGAGCACTATCATATAAAACATTTACACAGAGCAGACAAAGCACCTTATTGAGCCATGAAAAGAAGAAAGGAATATTAAAGCATATCTTTTGTAAGCTACTTTGATTGAAATTGTGTTTGCACACTATCAGTTGCAGTTCTTCACATTGCTCACAAGGTGGCGTGTTTGACTCATATATTCGTGAATTCTATCATGACCAGAAAAGCTATTTACCCATTTGTCCAATACCCTCTTGATATATTTTTAATGTTAGATAATTCAAAATAAATAAATAACTAAAAAATTTACCATTATGTTTTTTTCCTTATAGTGAATGTGAGATGATTTCTGACAATACTTGTATGTCTATTCTTACTTGTAAACATCAACTCACATGACTGTATATCATCTCATCAGTATGTTGTTTCTCTTTTTAAACACAGTGTTCCCATTATCCTTGTGTGTTATGTGTTAAATATTTGAATAGAAAAAAGCTACAGAAGTATTCTTTACATGTAAAATGCAGCTAATTGTAACACAAAAATCCACATGGAAGGTCTCAGATCAGATACAGGGAGTAGCAGATCATTCTTCTGCCCACGACCCCTTCTTGTTTTCACAGTAACACCAGCAACATACCATCTGTTTCTCATTTAGCTTCCTGTTGGCAGTGCTGGCCAAAACTAACATCTCAGTCTGTGCCAGGGTGAAACCATGGAGCAGGGCAGTGTAGCCGGCATTGTGCTAAGACTGATAAACTCTGTTAACCAGCTCGTTAATTCTATTATTCCATTCCTAACCAGTCGCCATGATTGCCCTTACTGTTAACAGAGCAATTCTGGAGACAGTAAAAATCATTTTCACAAAAGTAGCTTAAGTTACACCAGTGTACGTGGGATTGTCCCTTGAATCTTTTCCCCCCGCTGCAGCACCCTCCTCCGCTGAGAGGTGACACTATAAATAGGCAGTCCTTCAGACATCAGGCAGCCTGGCTGGTTCAGTGGTAAGAAGAGTGGATGAGTGACAGTGGAAGTGTCACAGGAGGTAACCTCAGAGATTAGTAAGGAGTCAGCAGGAGAAAAGGAGGAAAGGTGACGGCTGGATACAGACCTTTACACCTTGACAAAATGTATTCTTTGGGTAAAGGCTTAAATGTATGTCCTATAGACACAACAGTTTAAAGAATACATAAACCAGACTCCTGGGTGTCCTTGGCTGGAACAGAGTGCATTTTCTACGCTTCATTTATTACTAGCAAAGAAGCTGACTTTGCTTGCAGCTGCTGGTATGCAGTCCTGTCATTTGACTATTCCACTCATGATAATAACTGGTTGCCACACAATAAACACTAGTCGCCTGAAGGAAACAGACTAATTTTGGGGGTAAGACTTAAAACTGAGAGCATAAAGAATATTCACACAGATATTGGGGTGAGGGGAGTTTCCTGAGACAGGAAGACCTTAAATAGCATCCAGCTTGACAGTCATAAAGAAATGCGGCTATTTTTGAATGTCCATCCTGACTGGGAAGAATAGAGACAATCACTGCAGCCCTTTTCTCTCCACTGTCCTAACCAGTGCCTCCAGTTTGTTTAGATTCTATATATATATGTGCAAAGGAATGCTTCCTGTATCATACTTCATTCCTGATCATGGGTGTTTTGTTCTTGCAAAGCTAGTTTCCTTTTCTTTTTTCTTTTTGCACTACAATGTTTATTGGTTGTGGAGGTACAAAAATGATAGGTATTCCAAAAATGCCTATTGCACTACTGACATGCTATTTAAAGGAGTCATGTTTCATTTAATTGTTAACTTAATTTCCATCACCTACCAATGGCACTGGCACCAAGAAACATGGCAGTAGGGATGAATGTTTATTGTTTATATTTGATAGTATTTGTATACTGCAATAAAACTCCCATTGTTGGAATTTTGCCAGTTGGCCACATGGTGGCTCCAGTTCCCACTCCACAGAGACCAAATGTGCTTAAGCACATTTCATCAACAGATGTGTACTTTAGAGTGACAATGGTATTGAGTGGGAGGGTTGAAAAGGGTTACAGTCCTTTCAGTCATTAAAAATCCATCAAAGAGAGTTCCTGCAGTTACATGAATCTATTTTTAGTCATCACTTTAAAAACAATAGTAGTATAAAGAAGCTAAAATCCTAAATCCTTCTTATTTATTTTTAACCCAGCCTAAAGTTTATTTCATTCCAATAAGATAGAGAGGGGTTTTTTTCCAAATACACATAGAGGAAAGGAAATAGATAAACCTTTTCAAAAACAGCCATAGGTCGCCAACTAACCTGCAAGTTCTCCAGAGTTTGAGGTACCCATCTCAGAAGCCTGCACTCCAAGGGTGGAGGCAGGTGGAGAGTCTCCATATCCTGGGGTGCTGGGTCGGCTTGGGGAACCAGATTCTGGATCACTGGTGGACCCCCATCGGTCGTCCCTTGTGGTTCTTTCCTTGTCTCCAACAGATGATCTGCCTCCATCCTTCCTGTGGACTCGCTGGTGGACGATCATCTGGTGACGACTGCGAAACATCTTCCCACATTCAAAGCACTCATTGGACTTGGATGAAGCTTGCGACTGGGACGATCGCCGTCTGTCCTGACGACACGAAGGTCGGTATTCAGAGTCGCTAAGGCTCTCTGGTGTCCAGTCTCCTGAAGAGTTGTGGCTCCCCAGCCCAGTGCTGCTACGTCTGCCTGAGGTGCGTTTCTCTTGACCTTGCAGAACATAACTGCCACTCTCTTTCTCAAAAACCGCAGTGACTCCAGTGAAGGTATCGTCTGCCATACTTCCTCCTCCACACAAGGCCTTGTAACTAGGTTCCACTGGCTCAACTACCTTTCCTTTGGTAGCCAATTGCCAGGCCTGGTAACTGCAAACTGGATCTAGTTCTGGGATTCTTTGACCAAGAATCTTTTTCTCTCTGAAGTCTACTTCATCCATAGTCTTTTCCTCAACAGACTGGAGGTTGAAATAGTCAAGGAAACGTCTTTTAGCAGCTGGCGAGTCCTCATCATCACTAAGGATGCACTGGATTGGGGATTTCCGACCATAGCTGAGACTGTGAACTTTATCATGAGCTCTCAGGCTCTCTCTGTTGTGAAAAAGGTTCCCACATTTGGAGCACATTTGATAGATAGATGTGACAGAGCCGGTAACAATATCAGGATCCTGAGCTACATCGTTGATGGTGGCTGGATGCTCAGCTAAGTCTGATTTGGATCGAGATCTGGATTTGGTGTTGTGTGTTTTCATATGAGATTTGAGAAACCAAGCTTCACGGAATCTTCTCCCACAAATCCGACAGCAGTGGTCCAATATTCCTGCATGCTTCTTCATGTGTGACTTCAAAAACCAGGACTGGGTAAAGACCTGGCCACAGGTTTCACAGGGGAAGGTCCCATCAGTCTGGGGTTGAACAGTATCCGGTTCTGTCACAACTTCTTCCTTGACAGGGGCTGTGTCGTCCTCTGCGTCTGCTGTTATGTGGACCTTCTCAATGTGGCTTAAGAGTTGGTCCTCCCGCTGGGCCTCATATCCACACAGGCGGCAGCAGTAAGGACGCTGGTTGGTGACAGACTTATCCCTTTTCAAGCTCCGGGCAGGCACTTTCCTCCGACTTTCCTCGCCAGTGTCCCCACTGATCATTTTGTTACAGGCAGAGCTGCTTTTAGTTGGACTGGTGCCTCCATCTAGGCCCTCCGAAACCCTCATCTCCTCCTCTTCATTTCCACCCTCTTCATCCTCATTGGAGTGGTGGGTAGACAGAGTGCCCAATTTGTGGCTGCGGATGTGGACTTTGAGGTTTCCCTTCTGAGAAGCCCTGTGGTCACAATAGGGGCATTTGTAAGGGCGAGCGCCCGTGTGCCGTCTCATATGCTGCGACAAAGAGCTAAGAAACGGGAAACTCCTTCCACAGATATTGCAGTTGTAGGCACCAGGGACTTTATCATCCTCACCCTCAATCTCTTTTCCAGGTTTGTACTTATCTGGAATCAGTTTTTCCTTCTGGCCCCCTGTCTGTGTCTCCATTACATCAACACTGTCTTTAGGATTCATGGTAGAAATGAAAGCCACCCTATGTTCCAGGTGTTGACAGCTTAATAACACATGAAACTATTGTTATCTCCACGTGAACATCTAGGGATGTCTTTGATGCCTTTGTTTGATAGTTAATATTCTATCAGACTCCAATTAAACAATTAAGCAACTTATAGAGCAGATGATTCAGTATTACTGGATGCCAAATTCAAATGATAAAAAACAATGTTTCATTTGTTTATGTCAGACTAGCACTGGCCTAGGGCACAATAAATAATTGAGATTTGATCTCTTTGCCAGGATAATTTGATGTCTCAGATTGAAGTTGCCATTGCATCAGCTGAGTGTTTTTTCTTTTAAGAGGTCCATGCATTAGAGCCGCTAAAACAGAGCATTTCTAGTCCTCATTTTCTTGGTTTCTTCATCCTCGGTTTTGCTGTATTTCACTAGCTTCCAGGTCATATCACAGCCACTTCTCTATGACAGGACCTGCAATAAAGAGAAGAGAAAAAACACATGAAGCATGTTATTTTAAGAACATTACTTTAAGTTTCTATAAATGTACACTGGATTAACATGCAGCTGAGATGGATAGGGTAAATATCTTAACATAGACCTGCAAGCTTTTCTACAAATGTTAAAATGGCTTAAACAGCAGGTAGACAAGCACCTGAGGTTGGTGATTACAGTTAAAACAGATTTGTGATGGCACTGTTTTATTTTATTTTATTTTATTTTTTTTGAAAATACGAATTTGGCTGAAACAGAAAAATACAACAACTACGCTTAAGTGAAATAGAAAAGTATCTTCTTGTTAAGACCTTCTGTAACTTATAGAGTTGTTCCAGTTTTGACACCAGCATCGGAATAAATATATCTGTGATACTCGGTGAGGTTTTACGTCCACACAACAACTTATATCAATTAATTTTTAGAAACAGACACAAAAACTCATCACTGTTGCTCTAAAAACCAGCACAGGAGGTTGTGCAATACTGCCTTGCAATTTCCTGTTTTGAGTCGGCAGATGATGAGATGATGAGTTGCAGTACCTATATAGCATGAGCATTATATTGGGAATATGGCATAATTTCACACTGGAATGTTCATCATGCAAGGCTACAGTTTCCAGAGATGGCATGAATGTTACTAAATGTAACATGAGCAGTCTTACTGAGAATTAAAGAAGACATCAAGTGAAAAGACACAAGGACTTTATTAAGTCAAGGGAAGACTGACCAACCATAACGGCAAACTTTGAAGTTTGCTTTGCAGAAACAAGAAGAATTCCGGAAAGAAAAGTAAAAAGCACAAACAACAACAAAGAAAAACCCAAAACAAAACATGACAACACAACAAAAGCTGACAAAATTGTAGAATTAATTGTCCTGGATGACCAGCTCCTGTTGATCACTGAAAACGTCTGATTGCTCTACTAAGAAGAGCATTTGAAGTCACAGTTTAGGTCTGCCATTTAAGTTGTGCTATGGGGACAATTATCTAATCAGAGCATCTCCAACAACTTAGATCCAAATTAGGGAGCTAGATATTCATAATCAAGCTTATTACCGCCTCTATACCAAGCTCAATATCATGTAATACACCCAACCGTTACATATATCACTAAAATATGACATTTCTATGTATATAGGCCATTTCGTGTCACTACCTTGAACTGTGCACCGCTACTATTCGTGTACATGCATGCATGTGTGTCTGTGTGTGTGTTTGCGCTGTGACTGTGCCTCAGCAGCGTAGGGTTCGGGGGCTGTGATGCCACAGCGGCTGAGTCGGCACTTTACACAATTAGGGTAGTAGTTGAGGGGGGTTAGTCGTGTTCACATCAGCAAGATCAGCAGTGCCACCATATTCCCTCCCCAAACTGGCCTCACACACCCGCCTCAACTGACACCATCACATGACAGGGATCTTAAGTACACAACAGGAAGTGGCTCTTCAGACAGTTTGCTTTGCTATATTTCTCAAACAGGAGTTGAATGGGGTCGAGGAGCAAGTCAAACAGAATGAAAAAGAGAGCCAGAGATAAGAGGCACACACAAACCTCAGCAGTGTCGGCGAATCATTTCAGACTGCATAACTTATCTTCATCATCTAAAAAACAATTTTTGTGTTGCTGCTGTTGTTTTGAAACCTCAAATTCTTGCTGTGATTTCTACATGTGGTTGTATTATGCCATGCTGTCACATTGAAAGGTGAATCATATCTTTATTCTTTCCCCACCTCTCAAAAATTATATTTTTAACGTATAAAGTCTGACTCAATGTCTGAATTCACAGGAGTTGTGAAACATGAAAAGAAATTTCAATGGTGGCCTCACTATATGCAATGTGACTGACAACATAATTGCAGGCTGTTACGTAGCATGTCAGAGCCCATAAAGTTGAGTTACTGCCAGGCTCTAATTACAAGTGGATAATTGATCATAATCATAAGGAGGATAAGGTAGTGGAGGAGGGAAGAACAATCATATCTCTTACACCCTAGCGCTGAAAATGAACAATCTTCACCAGAGCGCTACCCTCTATTTCAAAATGCTCTAGGCTATTATATGAGCCAGGAGCACTGCTGGGGTTTTTTTTACACTTCTTCTAGATGTACAGTCCTTCTATTTCTTTACAGTCAGTACAATCAGTCCTGAGACGATGGCTCTGAGAGTTAATTACAAGAAGTTTGATTTGGTGATTGCTTTACACATTCGCAAATAACAACTAAATAGGTGTACTGGCATTCCCATCAACTGGAGATAAAGTGTGGGACAAGTCACTATCAACACTTCGCTTCACATATTTTCAAGGTTGTATCTCTTAACACTTTTCTCAAGCCTTAATCACAGAACGCATAAGAACATCTGGACAAACCTACCATGTAATGTCATCCACAGGCTTTCTACAGAGAGCTTTTGAAGCATCTTTTGCCTTATACTACACAGTGCCATGTTGCAAATAGATGGAATAAGCAGAGCGAAGAAGGTGGTTCATTTTGATCAAATATGTCCAAACATGCTCGTTTGAAGTGTCAATACCAAAGTGACATTCGAAATGAGTGATGACATATCTGCAACGAGGACCAGCAGAGCTCTGCTGGGACCGGTTGCCTCCCATACAGTTATTGTGGATGTCAAATCTAATTATAAAGACCAAGACTTTTTTTTTTTTTTGTACCAGGCTCTAAATATATTTCATGTGCTCAACCTAAATTGTATCATTTTAATATGGTCAATGAGTCACTTAAGATTTGTTCTGTTTTGGAGCCAGTCCCTAGTGGTCAGTGGAGGAATAACAACTTGTAATAGCTGAGGACTATAAATATAGTGGGAATACTGCTGATTGGCTTGAAGGCATCAGAGCTTCAGTGAGTATTTGCAAACACAACACTCCAACTAATTCCCTCAACTTGCTGTGTAAACACTTTGTTTACAAGACTCCAAGCACATGTCCACACAACAAACACTAAATCAGATCAAATGAAACATGATTTCCATATTGTCTGTGTTGTAATGCTAGAAAACACATCCACACCTCGGCACACTTGCACATAATTTCCTTTTCTCTATTAATAACTTTACCAAACGAGTGAGCAACTTTAGTCACTTGTGGCTTAGTTATAAATAAGAGACAGACAGACAGATAGTTGGGGAAATGGTAGATGGAAAAGTAGGGAGCAAAAATATGTTTAGAACAGAATTCACATAGCTGATAACCATTTCAAACAATCTTTAAATTTGACAAAATCGTTTACACACAAAATACTGTGAAGGACCCTGGAGGTTTGAGCAGACATTGTAAAATACATGTTTATGAAATGTACTAGTTTAACCAATTGCTAGCCATAAAATAAACAAATCAAATGAATTAACCAACTGCCTATGGATTTTTTTTAACCTAAAAAAAACTTAATATCAAGCTTGGCAATTGTGCATCAGTTGGCCAGGAGGAAATGGACTCCATCTGATCCTTAAAGGAACACAACAGAGCGTTTTCAGAGGGTCCCTCTCCAGGCGTGGAGGTTAAATTGCTTTTATGACACTGTCTGAGATTTACTCCTTTGGTCTCCTGCTCCGTCTTGCTCTTGTTCTTCAGTCTCTTAGTCCCTTCTGCCTTGGTCTTTACTGTAGCTCTGTGAGCTAGTTTTATCCTCGTCAGTCTGTAGCATACTACCATAAAGCAATTTGTTGTCAGTTGTCACAAGAGCTGGCAGGAATGGGAGTTCAGCTGGTGGTTTTTGCTGCTAGTAGGAAACAGCAGTCAGGAAGCGATACAACACTTTCTAAAAATAGTCAAATATTACTTAAAATGAAATAGAAACTCATACTTTAACTTAAAAAAAACCCACCATGATGTCACTTAAAACAAGTCAAATAAAATAAAAGGATAGAATTGGAATGAACGATGTATTGGTGTGTATGTTAAAGCAGCTCCACAGTCGCTTCATTGCAATGCAGTTTATACTAAAATACACAAAAAAGCAGGAGATGGTTAAAAGCAGGACTATTTTATGACAAAAGATGTTACCCAGAAATCGACTGTGCATGATTGAGCGAGAGGCATGCGCTATACTTGCAATACTTATAATGCGATGGGAGAGGAGTTTATAGTTTGCCAACTTGCCATCACTCAATTTAAAGTGTCTTGTTTAACAGATGAAGCATTACTGTCGGTGACGTTTACACCGACACCGAGTATGAGCGCTGAGTGTTGCAGCCAGATGGAGTATTGAAAACAAAAAGAAAAAAAAAAGCAAGAAAATCCACATCCAAAATTTAAATCCGAATATCCAGTCCAACCATTCGTACTCGATAGTTTTCCCTCTGTCTGTTCGGTGAGCTCTTTGTCAACAAATGTTGTCATCAAATATTACTCACTAACCTAGTTGTTTCTTCTCATGCTGGAGAGGCATAAAAACAGGGGATAATGATCTTATTTTCTATTAAATGGCCTTGCTGACTAAGGGTCAGGAGGTCTGAGAGGGGTTGAGACGATTCAACAGTAAGCCTGTCATCCACCAGACAGTCACATGTCCAAATTGAAATGTAATGAGATTAAGCACCAGAAGCAAAACAATACAGGGCTCCTCAAATACTGAAGCCGAAGACAAAAAAAAAAAAAAAAGACGACAAATTGGCTTAGGGCAGGAGAGGTTGACCAGGACAGAGGATTACCAATCATTGAAGTAATCAAAATAGCAAAGAGGTCTCAAAAGACCAGTTATGGACACTGTTTCCAGAAGCGAGTAACACCAGTTTATTGTGTAAACCTTGACTGTCACTGACATCAACCAGCTAATTAACCTTACACACATGTGCGCACCCTCATATATACACATACGCAGAGAAGAAGATTAAAAATAAAGTGATCATCCTTAGGTATTATGAGCTGTCTAATCTTAGCTGAGAACGCTGCCGCTAATTAACATTTAAACTGGCCTACCCAGAGTCACAGGGAATGAATGAGGGTATGCGCTCAGCTGACATCCACTTCTGTGTCAAACAACCTCCCCTGCCCCCCCTTCCCCTCCCCACCCAAACCCCCACCTTTGTACAAACACGCTCAAACTCTTGTGTTCTGACTTCTGAATGCTGAAGCGCAGCGGCAGGAGAGTGGGCAAGAGCAGGAAATCCGCTCTTATTTTCCCATCCATCGCAGCCCTTTACAAAGCAGTCGGGCCATTTCTGTTTGACAGACTCCTGAGCTCCACATCTGGAGTGAATATTGAACCAAACGGGGTTAAATTGTGCATGCAAGCCGGAAGGAATACCTGTTTAGAAATCTTGGTTTCCCTCTGTTTTCACAAAAGAGAAGCATTACAACCCGGATTTTTAAAAAAGTGGTTGCAGCAAAGACAAAAACGAGTGATTAATACAGAGTGATTGTTCCAGCTCAGTGGCTGTCTCACAAGCCCCCTCTAGAGGCCAAAGATTCTGCTTACAGAGCCCTATTCTTTGTACTAAGGTGCAAGATTTTCCTATCTGGCTGACAAAGGCTTACAGTAAGATTTGCAGAAACCGATAGATCTCACTGTTTTTATTCTCTCTGACAAAAACACAGGCACCTGGTTAGGAAGCCCCCTTCATCATGGCAATCATCTCAGACGCTGCTGTGACACAAATCTCTTGCACCCATGGGTGTGGAGATTGGCTTTCTCACTGCAAGTGACTCACTCACTGTTACCTTATCACTGGTAACAACTACAGCTCATTTTCGTGTGGGACATCCTTCTTCAGCTGTGGTGGGATCCAATTCCCATTCCACATAGCAGCACAGAGACGAGCTTTAGAGGTTATAAAAAAAAAATAAAAAATACACAGCAGCGAAAAATACAGAGTGGACCTTCTGTTGGAGTGAAGAAACAAACGCGTGCATACATGCAGAGGAACTGAGGAATCAAGAAGGGAAACAGAGAGCCGCTTTAAAATGTTTTCAAAGTCTGTATAAGCACACTGTGGGCTTTTAACACTGTTTCATACAGGCAGCATTGAACGATTAACAGGCCATACAGAGAGGCGCTCACACACTTACACACAAACATTGCTTCACGGAGCATAACATACAGAGAGCACTTCACAAAAATCTCTCTATCCTCTGTACAGTGACTCAAAGTGGAGACATTCAGAGCTGGGACAGAAACAGAGAGGATGGTATGGAGCTAGTGCAGAGCCAGTGTATTCTCAGACCGATCAATAATCCATTATGAACAAACTGCTCTTCACCTTCCACCCTGCTCTAAACCAGCAAACAAAGAGGTCTGCTGTACGCTGCACGATAAAGAGGAAAAAAGTAACGCATAGCTACAAAGACCACATGCACACATGGATCGTTTATAGAGAGGAACAAAAAAAAAAAAGGGTTAAGGGTGGATTTTCAGGAAGACAAAAGCTGTAAAACTAAACAAAACAAGAAACCTTTTTTTGCAAACAATGTGGCAGCCAGACAGGTTTCTGCCAAAAAAGACGCAAAGTTATGTAATTACATTGTACATTAGTCCAACTTTATTGCTCCCTGCAACACATCTCATATACTGCCTGTAAAAATCCACATCTGCAGAGCTGAGCAGTTGTTTCCATGTCGACGCTTCAATCCTTCAAAAGCTAAATGCAGATGGATGTGAGTCACGTGTGTTTGAATCAGTTACGAGTCATGTTTTTTATTTGATGACCTCACAGTTTGTCCTCACGGTCACTTACACGCTTAATTGTGTAAGTATAGCACTCGGTTAGGGACCAATGTCTGGCTCAAGCATTTTGATTTCAGAAGAAGAAAAAGAGGTTTGTACATTAGAGTCTAAAACGGTAAAACACCTAGAAAAAACTTAAGACTGAGAATAAAGTCATATGTCAAGAAAAATGTTTTACAAAATGAAGAGAAACAACACTGTAGTTGTATGAATAAAATAGCCACTGCAAGAAAATGTAATTTTCCAAGAATAAACCTTAAATTAAAGAAGAAAAAAGTTGAAACTCTACAAGAATAAAGTTGCAATTTATGAGAAAAGAGTAATGTTTTGAAAATATTTTCACAATTTCACAAGAAAAGTTGTAACATTATGAGGATGAATTAGGAATTGTACAAGAATAAAGCTCCAGTTTTAGGACACTGAAGTTGTAACTTTAAAATAATTAAGTTGCAATTCTATTAGAAAAAAGTCAGAATATTACATTATAATGCAGGAATATAGGGATGGAATATTCAGGAAACTGCTGAAGTATTAAAATGAACAATATGGCATTTTTATTTCAGATTTATTTCATCCTCAATGAAGCCAAAATACTCTGTTGTAGGTTTCTGACTGTTCTGTCAGGAAAAAAAAGTTTAAACGCTGAGGACAGGCGGTAGTATCTGGCCTCGACTGTTTTCTAAAACAGCACGATAAAGGGAACCCACCTGTGAGGAAACTTGGCGTGGTCATTTAAACGATGGAACTGCTGTCTAACTTGACTCAGGATTGATTCCTGTTTGGGTTTAATTATGAACGACATCCAGGACCACGTTGGGCCTAGTCTGGGATGAGTTATAGTATAGCTGTCCCTTCAGTCCCTTCAGTCCCTACTCTATCAGAGTGGGTCATTCTCATAACGACCAAGACCAGTGGGGGGGCTTTGTGGTATTGTTGGGGTCTCAATTTTCCATCCTATCCCTGTTTCAAATCCCTGCCCCCCCCCCATCCCTTAAACCCAGCCTGAACAATAGGGGGAGTCCACGCTGTCTGCCTCCTCACACTACCCCCCCACCCTCACCCCACCCCACCCCCCCCCGCCCTCCAGAAACGGGCTGAGAAGAGATCCTGCCTGCGCTATTTGCGTGACAGGTTTTTTGGGCCAAAAAGGCTGTCAGTGTGTGTGCAGAGGAAGTGGCAGGTGTTTGAGTCAACGCTGTCATGTCAGATTTTGGTGACCTGCACGCACACATGCACACACACATATACACACACACACACAATAGGATTACTGAACAGGTCAGCAGGAGAAAGGGATGGTTCTCGGTCCAGAGGGGTACACTACACATACACCAAACACACCGTAATAGATCAGGATGGAAAAGTTATTGAATTATTATATAATTTCATTTCAGAGAATAATAAGTGTTATTGAACTGAACTGAACTACATTTAATCGAACTAAACTGAATTGAATTAATCAAACTGAAAGAGCAGCTAGTTTTGACTACATGCTTTGACATGCAGCTACAAGTTAGACCACGTTACTGCTGTATCACATGACCTCCTTTCAATATCTTCCTTTGGACTTTTGACTTTCTGCAAACACATATGAAAAGAGGATTCGCACACACACACACATGCACATACACACAAACTTAGTCATCATTTCTGGAGCCAACTCTTTCTGTTTTCCCAAAGTTCACCTTTAATTAAAGGACTGATCTGATCAAAGCAGACTGATACCTGCTGCTATAATTTAGCTGCACTGAAAGTCAACAAGCACTACCAAACCATCTTCAACCCTCCACTGGGATTCACTTTGTGTTTGCTTTGTGTGTGTGTGTGTGTGTGTGCGCTTCCCTGCCCCCTCCTTTCCAAACACTGCCTGTTTTTCTCACACCACTCATTAACCCCTGGGTGCTCCTGCCCAAAGAGCTCGCTGCTCTCCACTAACCACCCACCCCACCCTCCAACACACACCTGCATCACCGTAGCCGGTGATTTATGCGTCAACGTTGAACTATGAACGTATGACCACCATCGCTGAGAACCCTGTCATAACCTCTACCATAGCCCAAAATGCAACTCCCTGGAAATGTAACTACACATCCGGTTGACTCAGATCACAGCAAATGTGACTGCTCCACTAGGTACCACTGTATTTCCTTTGACCCTACTACTTTGTTGTTTTTAAGACTATTAAAAATTGCTCCAGCATCAGGAAAAGTTAGCATTGCTCAACATTTAGCGGCTCCAGCTTCAGCTGCTCGTTCATGTGACGGAGATGCATAAAGGAGGTTAAACAAAAGAAAGCTCAACACCACAAGCTACAGCGCTGCAGAAAATAACCAGCACCACCACTGAGCGTATGATGGTGTAATTACAGAGCGACAACAACAAGAACAACAGGCAAGTCTAAATGGCAGCTAGCACGTAGGTAGTGTACGTATGCTAGGTGGGTCGCTGCCATAAATCACACAACTCAGTGCATTTGGATGCACATCTCAGCTGATGACAGCTTTTGCTTGACAAGGCCATTTAACTGGACTATATTCTTTTTCACCATATAAAGGCAGACGAAGGGAATCAACGTACCAGATTTGGATCAAGACCACTTGTAACAAAAGGAATGTTTGAAAAGGTGAGGCACTTGAAACACTTTCTGCACTTTAGTCACTCTGCACTTTGATTTGAGTGCATGTTTGTGATTTACTAACCTGTCCTTCTCTTGGTTTCTACAGGTTGTTCAGGCAAGTTTTCCTGGGGGGCTGAGCACCATTTTAAAGGTTCCGGGGGAGACCAAGGGATGCGAAGGATGGGGGGAACTGGGTGTGTTTGGACGTCTTTTGGAACAGGGTTGTGTTTTAATCAATGTGGTACATATCATTTTTGGTATTTGTTTTAATATGTGTAAATGTTAAATATGATAGAAGAAGTATGGTGTTGTTTTTAAAGGTATTGCCAAAAAGGAACATTCTTCATGGTAATAAATATAATTTAGGCCCAGTAATGGCAGCAGGGATAAAAAGCTGGCTGTGGGCATTTAGTGGGGGCTGCTAGAGGGCTGAGGTACGCCTCTTTGTTCTCATGGGTGTGTGCCTTATTTTTATGTTTTTCTTGTTAAAATACGGAAGATTTATTCAGACTGTACTCCCGCCTGCGTCATCCTTGCTATCAGTGGCTGTCCATGTGACACCACTGCTTTTTATGGGTCTCAGTCCTCACCCAAGTGCAGTTACTGTGTTCGCACCAAATGAAACCTAACTAGACTGCGCAGGAAAATGAACTCAATTTCTTCTTACTGACAGGACTAAAATCTTTAACGAAAAGCACACAAAGTTCACAAACAACAGATAATTCAATTCAATTTTATTTGTATAGCGTCTGTTACAATGTTAATTGTCTCTAGGTGCTTTACAAGAGACCCAGAGCATGACCCCCGAGCAAATATTAACTAAAAAATAATATTGAATCCTAAACAAGGATAATGGCAGGTAAAAAAAACTCCCAAAGAGGGAGAAAAAAAACCTTTAAACCAAAGCAGTGGCAAGGAAAAACTCCACTTTAAGAGGAAGAAACCTTGAGCAGGACCTGGCTTGTATTGGGGGACCTTCCTGCCTGAAGATAAGATTCCTGTATGATTTCCTCCTCAGATGCTGGATTTCTCATTTTTTTTACCATCAAAAACTCCTCAACTAAACTTTAACCAAACTTTGACCTCAACCTAATCAAACCACAAACATTAAAATCACAAATACTAATCCCAAGCTCTTATATACTAAGGATGATCAAAATTTCTTACGTAACAAAGTCTTTCTAAAATGTTCTTACATGGATAGATTTGATCTTTTAAGAGGTTTGAGCATGTGTTTAATAAAATAAGCTTTAAAAAAAAAATTCTTCTCACAATGTAATTGGAGAGAAAACCAAGCTAATACAGAACAAGATATAGCAAAAACAGACTAAAAAAGGCTACAAGTGCTAAGTCTAGCTGCTTGTTGTGTTACTGTTCAATTTAAATCTAAACTGAAACTCCTTCATCTACCTTTACAACACTGACCACAGTCCATTCTTCACAGAATTCCTTCCTCCTCTTCCTCTGTGCTTTCTCTCATCTGCCCACCTGCCTGAAGCGGCCTCTGAAACTGAATCTAAATCAGTCTCTCTGAAGTGTAATAGGACCAATGACCTCAGCCACTACTCTTTCCACCAGTCACACTTTCTGATATAATCATTTTATTTTTGCTGCCTGCTGCAAGTATGATGTCTAAGCTGTTAAGGGTTTACATGTGCGTGCGCATCATCTTGGACAGAACATTAATTTAAGTGCAGATGTCATTTTAACTGCCACAGCTGATAAAATCTACTGCTCTCACTTGTCATTTCACACAGGGAGACTGATGTGAGAACTCCTCCAGTCCATCAGTTGTCAATCAGAAGGAAAGAGGAGAGAAAAGATTCCTTCTGCCACTTGAATATCAAATGCTGATACCAAAATTGCATTTAAATTATGAAACTTTAGGATATGAAATTCAGTGAGACACAAACATTATCTCCCGCACGTGACTTGCTAACCATCAAGAGTTCAATGGGTTCCATTTTGTTTGGCTGGATTTTGCTGTCTGACACCTCATGACTAAAAAAGGCCATCAGTGTTTGCTTTGAGGAAGGAATGACCACTGTTTCACTAACTTCTCTTATTCACATAAAAAGCTCTGTCTTAAAATATTCTTTGGCATATACTGCTAACTTGTAGAGTGGCATGTGCTCAGAACTACATTGCCCAGATCAGATATGAGACCATAGCAGGGCAACAAATTGGCTTTTAAGATTTAATTGCTGCCTGTGGTCACACATTCACACGCACACACAAACATAAACACGCACAGAAAAAGAAGGAAAAAAAACGCACATGTTGGAAGGGTTTTCACCCATATATTCTCACAGTTCTACAAGAGAGAAAGTGTGTGGGCTCAAACAGTAAGTTATTGTTGTTGCAAGGTGTGCATACACTGACCTATTCTATAAACACACACAGCTATATATATATAATGTTACAATGAAACATCTCCAAAGAAAGCAATATTTGGACAAAAATAAAATTTCATCCTTTAGAAAAAAGATGTACTGTACTATGTACTGTATGGTCTGAATTAAGTACTGAACCAGCTTTGTGTGCTTATGACCTCATGCAATGCTATAATATTTAATTAGCTTATCTTGGTCTCACTGTCAGATCAGTCAAGATCAGTAGTTTTATATGGGAGAACCAGATTTTAAGCAAGAAAAGTTTACTCAGAATGTTGCAATTTTTTAACTACATTCTGTTGCAAATATCAATGTATATTTGATAATTCAAGGGTGTCACTCTTCAAGAAGTGCATGAAGGCACTTCACATGCCAAAATATAAATAAACTGTGTGATGTGTGGCCCTTTAACAACTTTAACCACTACAATATGACCTTATTGGGAAAAAAAATGTCGCTCAACTCCTAGTTAGATGGTTTATGGTATGATGAATTCCTGCTGAGGCTAATAAGGAGGAGAGCATGGATATCTTAAAAAATACTCTCCAGTACTGACAGAACAATTCCTATGAGCATCCATTTGAATATCACCCCTAAAACACACCTCCAACTGGTCACTAGACTTCATGGATGTCAGCGACTGTGGATGGTCATTAACACAGCATAAAGCATTAAAACATGGACTCTATTATGATTGCAATTTGTCTCGTGATAGTAATAACACAATGTCATTGCTGACACTTGGGCACGTACTGGAAAAGAAGCACAATGAAGAATGTTATCCTGCTTTTTGCACTTTGAGGCCATTATTGGTTATGTGTGACTAAGAAGTTGGTCAAATTGGTCAGGGGGAAAGAAGGACACGTGAAGGACACCGAGAGAAATTGAATTGTGCTGTCAAGGAACAAGATCTGAAAATCCATATGTTAGACTGATCCTAATGCTCTTCCTCCACATAGTGGACTACATTTTTGCACTGAATGGCTGGACTTTGATTGAGTTTAAAAAAGCACAAATCAAATAAAACAATTTCCAGAGTCTATAAATTAAATCTATTAATTAATAATCCAGAAGCAATGTCCCTGCAAAGTCCAATCCATGCTTTTTTATCAAGTCTTTTTCAAATATATTCAGCTGGATGTTCATTTTATGGAGTGATAGTCAGTGGGTTTTTTTCATATTGTTAATAAATATTGTGGTATAATATTTAAAAATATTCAATCATTTTACCCAAAATTCACAGCAGTGTGAGGTAGACTTATAATTCTAGGCGGTTTTAAATATTGTTTGGTGTATAAAACGATGAGAGGAGTAACAGCTTTCTAATAACTTGACAAAATTGTTTCACGTGAAACGTAATAAATAAAAAAAATGTTCATGTACAACTTATGTATTTGAATTATTGAATTGTGCTTTTGAATTACCACAAAGGGGAATAGAAATGATATACTAGAGGACAGGCAAAACACCCCAAAATTCACTGGTTAGAGCAAATTCATTACTGATCAAAAAAGTTCTTCAATGAAGATTTAATGATTATGACATCTGTTTAGAAGCACCACGCAAAAACGAGGAATAACAAGCATCATTAGTCCTTAATATCCAGCAAACAGCTACATGACACATTTCTTTCATGCGCAGACTGTCAGGCAATACCGTGAGCGAGCGCCTATGTGGCTAGGTGGTCATGATAGACGTCTGTATAAAAAGATATGGAGATCCCATCTGGGTCAAGTCTTATCAGCCTGACTGATTCACACTGATGAAATCATGCCAGCTTGTTAACCAGACCAGTGGGGGAAAAAAAAAAAAGTTAAACTAATACCGAACAAAACAAGGCAGCATCAGAAGAGGAGGGGGAACAGATGCATGTCAAGGAGAGTGGAAAAGGCTGAGAAAATAATGAGAGGGAGGGCAGCAGGGGGAAGATAAGTGGTATATAGTGATGTAAAGTTGGCAGGAGATGGATTGGGATAATAAGAGCTGACTGAGAGGGAGAATGAAAGGAAGATGTAAGAGACTGAGGCAGAGAGCAGAGAGACAGAAATGCAGGCGGTGATGCACACGCTGCAGAAAACATCCATCTCACAGGAATACTCTGATTCGTTGAAACAATTTGGACAATTGATCACTACTGTCCGATGAGAAAATTGGTATGAAATTAAATGTGGGTTCCGTGTTATTAGCTGTGTCTGGTGTTTTGGACCGTTCACTTCAAGAAAGCTTAATTGAAACATTCAATACCAGTTAACTGCAAGTGTAACCGCAGCAGAGGCCATGATCCACTCTCTCAACCCTCATACTCTTTCACTACAGTGATAATGTGCTCATGTAGATACACTTAAAAAATCAAAACCCTCCTCAAACTGTAAGGTACAAAGCAAACATGTGTGTTTGCAGCTTGCTTTTGGGCGTGTTTTTCTCTGGTTTAATGTGGGTGTGCTTTTAAAAGGTTAGGAAGTGATACGCTCAAGACATCTTGAGTTATTCCTTCACTTGCCTGGATGGATGATTAGGTTCGAAATCCCCCACCAAATCTTCACCAGTAACTATCTCTGTCTTTACATTTAAAAAGCAACTGTGTGCTAATTTCACTTCTGCCTACAATGGTGAAAAATGTTAAGTCTTCTGGAAAAGCCTCTTTCGGGTGAGTAAACGGCAGATAAACTGACACAATCTGTGATCTGGCAAGTTCCCTTGAAAAATATGACAAAGAAGTGAAAACAGACAACTCCTACATAGATGACTTACATCAAGCTCAAAGTAGGTAAAGGTTAGTTGAATGACTGGTGCATGAGTGGCTTTTGTAATGAATGAATATATGAATGCTGCAAAGCTGCTGAAGCCACTGCTTCAAGCTCGCTCTCCAAACGTCTGCAGGTGGGCTTAAAACCAGATCGCACAGCATCCTGTTGGTAAACAAGCAGCATTCCTCAACCCGCTGTTTGCAATAAAGCTCACCAAGCACAACCTGATGTGCACCAGTAGCTGTGTTAAGACAGCAGCTGGTTTTCCACATTTTCATCTTGAAAGTGCACACGATCATTCACAAGCACAAGTGTCAAGGCTTTCAGCTGTTTCAGTAAGATGTTAATGGTAAGTGTGAAGGTCCAGTTTCAAAGTTTTATTTTATGTCAAGAAGACAACTTCATTCTCTAAACTTGGAAGAACCTATCTTTATCTTCTATATGAAATTAAACCTTTTCTCAACAGATGTGACCTGGAGAAGGCACTTCACGCCTTTATTATCTCAATACTGGATTACTGCAATTCCCTTTATGTTGGCCTCAACCAGTCCTCCATCAGGTTTTTCAGATTGTTACTACCTGCTCTTTAACAAATACCCCCCGGCACATTCACATTTCTCCTCATTCTTCATGCTCTCCATTGGCTCATGATTCATTCTGAAACTGATTTTAATCTTGATTTTTAAGGCCATTTATTGTGGCGTGAATTTCAAA
Source organism: Hirundichthys speculiger (assembly GCA_018398805.1). NCBI lineage: Eukaryota > Metazoa > Chordata > Actinopteri > Beloniformes > Exocoetidae > Hirundichthys > Hirundichthys speculiger. Next base: position 67,798 of record JAGFBZ010002535.1, on the reverse strand, counting down.
ACTCTGCGACTGTGACTGGTCTTTATGATCATCAAACCAACGTATTTTAGATATGCCAAGGTCAGGATACAAACTGGTGTGGTCGTGCTTTTACTGTTGCTGCTCTGAGACTGTGAAACGCGTTACCTCCTTGAGATGTGCACGGCTACCGCTCTTTTTACATCAAAACATCTTTTTTTTAGAAAGGCTTTTAATACGCAATTGCTTTGTGGCATTTGTCTTTTAGTCTTTTACGGATTTTTAATCTTTCATTTTTTTCATTTTTTCTTTGAAAAAAAAACTTTCAAAACACATTTAAGACTCTTAGCAGATCAAGAAAGGGTATATGGAGTAAATAATTTTCTGTGCAAAAACAATCTGAGAATTGTGCTGTGTTTGAACAGTTTATTTGTTATTAACAGTATGAACAGTTATTATTTACTGAACACTGGAAATTTTTATTTGAAATCACAGTCTTGGTGAGAAATTAAAAAGACCTTCCACAGTATCTGTTCAAAAAGATAGTCCAAGTAGCCTGCTGATATGGGCATTGAGTTTTTCAGTCAGTACTGCATTTCATATTATGATTAGGGCTGGGCACGAATACCCGTATATATCCGGACATTAGGGTTAGGTGAACATCCAGTTTTCAATTTGGGTATCAGGATTTTATTTCATTAATGCTTTTTGCTAACAGCTGGCATTGAGCGCTCTCCCTCACTGGCTGCCATGATGCAGTCGTGCTTCAGTTCATTTGAGCTGTCAAACAAGACGCCACGCAGGAGACCTCAGCTGTGTTGCAGGCTTTTAAAAATAAGTGATGACAATATGGCAAATCATAAACTCCTCCCACATTACATTTATTCCTGAAAAGGAACATTTTTTTCTTCCACTGGAATACAAGTTATGTTATGTTTTATCGAGCACACTTTTGTTTTTTTACTCCTTGGTTGGTCCTCCACGCATTAATAACTCACTGGCTGTGTCGGACATGTGCGCTACACTTGTTCAGGGTTTTCCTCCGCTCTCCCGGTTGCTCGGACTTCAGTCATTCAATGTTGTGGATGTGAACCACGCTCGCCCACATGTCATGTGACACATACACACAAAAAAAACAAACAAGGCTTTGTTTGGATTTTATTTATTGTAATCTGCTACTGAAGTATATTTATTTTCTGACTATGCAAATGGTTTATGTCAACCAGAGTCTTTAAAAAAGCAGAAGAAATAAAAGAACAACAAGTATATGGCATGTTTTTCAGTTTTTTGAGCATGTACTACTGTGGTTAGCAAGATTGCTCTAATTCTTGAGTGTATGACACTGCAGTTATTAACAAGCTAGTAACGTTTCATAAATAAGATGTTTTTTTCTACTTTTCTTAAGTTAATTAGTTAGTTCTCTAGTGTTACTTTTAGGTTACTATATGAAAAGATTTAACAAACTTTAACTGAACCGACATCACATTTCTGAACAAATTTGTTGCTAATTAGCAAATGTTAGGCATTCTAATTAGAGCTGGTTAATGTAGTTTACACATTAAGCTCCAATCAACACTGTGCCTAAATTGAGCCTAATTTTACAGTGTCAGTGTGCTTGTAGGCTCCTGCTGAGTCTTGCTTTTATTTTTGTGCTTTAGCTCTCACAGTGTGCTTATGAAGCAGAGTATTTTAGTATTCACATGAAGTTGAAAAGTTGCTCTTCCGTGACAGTTTTATACAACATTTGCCTTCTTGTTTTAGAAGCCATTCATTGTTCTTGAAATAGCATGCGCAGCATTTACAGGCAAAGCTATGGCACACCATGTAACAAAAATGTTAACTGTGAAATGAGGGACTTATGTTGAATCTCATCACCTTTTTTTCTGTCTCATATAGCGTCAACTGCCAAATAAAGATAGAATGCAAAAGCTTATCATATTACTTATCATTAGGAAGATTTTTACAAATGACTGAGCCAAACTGTGGTGTAAAAATTGTTTTTGGCAGCTTTAACCTGACTTACTCCTCAGTAATTTGACATATCGACAGAGAGATCTGTCACTGAATTTGAATGTAGTTTGTATAAATGACATAACAATGGCTGTATCGTGATTGTACGCTTATACAAATCAGGCCAACCTACGAGAAACTAAAATAGACCTTTCAAGGATAGTAGTAGCATATTTGTAGTAGTAATCTATATTTCCTGTCTCATGTTCCATGGACAGCCACAATGATGTTGTGCAATTTAACAGCAAAACACATCAGAAAAGACCAAGGCGAAGAAAACACGAGGTTGTTTGCCAGAGCTCCACTCTGAACTCCACATAGCACTGAGCTGTTAATTCAGAGGAGCAAGTGAAGACAATATGAGGAAAAGCAAATGTTGCATCAAGCAGTCATGTTTGCACAGCTCTCCCTGGAGAGGTCAGACACATCCACCGAGAGTTACCTGCATCAACCGCTGCAAAAAGCCAGCAGGCCTGTTACATGAGAAGTGAGCTACTGAAGACTGGAGATTACGTATGTAACAGTGGACAGCTTTCCACAACAGGCAGAATCCAAGCAAAGACTGCAGAATGTGTTACTAAAAACAACTCACTCCTAATGGCACGCACACACTCATACAAAGCCAGAGAAAATGTCTACTGGTTAACTTGCATGTATTTGTATGACTCTGAGATAAGCAAATCAAACAGAGCAGCCAACTTCAACAGACAGACAAATGGCTGCAGTAAGCAGTTCTGAAATATAGACAGCATTGTGGATAAATCAGAACGTGATCTTTTGTGCGTGCTGTGTAACTAGGAGCTGCAATTTGTGATGTAATGTGTAAAACTGTTTGATTAAGATAGATTTGTTTAAAAAAAAAAAAGATAATGGAAATTTGCAGCAGGCTGAGAATACTTATTGTGACGACAGTGATACCGTTAATATGACCCAGCTTTATTGATTACACATTCATTGGATTGTTGATCAATACATGCTGCACTGGAGTGATTCTATGAGGTATTGTGAAATGGTGTTTCAAATTTAGTGGGAGAGCTTTTTGAAAAAGTACCATGGGAGCCTTTTCTACCTCTCTGTTTTCCCTCACTGAGTTCCTTTAAAAATAAAAATTAAAAAAAAAGGAAAAGACAACATGACAACTGGCAGTTTTAAAAACACTGATATTTGGCAAAAAACGATGTGCTGCTTGCTGCTGGAATTAGCAGTTTTCACAAATCTTAACACATACAGGGATATCGCACAGATCTATCTGGCACAGCGATGCCTGCCGAGCCTGCTGCCCAGGTACTTAAATCTAAGCTTCCCAACTGCTTCTGGGACTCAAACCGAATTGTCAAAATGAATAAGCATTTACAAGCAGTCATATCTGGATATGTAAAACAGTCTGCTAACACCTTAATTATATCACCATTATCACAATATATGCAGCTCAATGGGAAATTAACATCTTGGGCTAAGATTTGATGTAGTGCTTTTACTTACACAGAAATGCAGATATAATGGTTTTCTGTTTGCCAGCTCTAATTCCACATCCAGAACCCTGACTATGGATCTTGCCTGCATCCCTGTTTGAGGCCAAGCAAAAAAAAAAAAAAAAAAAAAAGGTCAGATTTTTCAACTTGATTAATTGTGCTTGATTTATTTATTTATTCCTTGAAAGACTGGGCTTTGTATCCATCTTTAAGACTATTAATTGGGTGCTTTTGTGGAGTTGGTCAGGTATAATCTGATGGGATTAGCGGCTGTGCTCTTTAAATAGAGTTGTGCAGCCAGGGATTAGATGATCACAGGCAGTCGCATTTAGAAGCAACAGATTTTCATCTCCAATATAAGGTTTTAGCTTGAAGAGGAAAACACTGAAGCAGTCATTATGATGATAGATCTTTGTCGCTGTATGTACAACTGAAGACATGATGGGATACTGAAACGAAAGTCTGAAATGTGGAGATAAAATGAAGCTGGGATATTTACTCTGCAGGTTCAACTTGTTTGTACAGGGTTCAGAACACTGGATAAGCTCTATTTTTTTTTTAATCTATTTATCTTGTGTATTCTCTTCAGGGCTGGAGGTGGAAAGGTTGGGCAGTACCAGGGGCCCCTACCTTCCACCCCTCAACAATCCTCCTCACATCTGGATACAGTGCAGGAGCGAGGTACCGAGGCCAGGAGGATAGCTGAAGGGAGGCTGTTCTGGTGTGGATTCTGACAGGGGGATTCTTCGCAAAACATCAAGAGTGCTGCTGCTGCAAGTGCTGGTGATGTTGAGGTGGTAGTGGGAAGGTTGGGGGAGGTGGGAGGGTACAAAGCTGCCTATCTTTGGTCTCTTCTTCCCTGTGTAGTTGACTGCAAGTCCCCTCAAGCAACAGACGAAGTGAGAGGCAGCTGGGAACTGAGGCAAGCAGCAGACAGCAGCCCAGAAAAAAAAAAAAACAATGATCCAGATGAAGTAAAAATCTGCTGTTTCTGCTCTTAACAGGGTTGATGCACTGGATTTAACGTGAAAGCTCCTCCATGTTTAGACTGTCATACATTAACTTAAATCTTTGAAGAGTGGAGAGTTTAAAAATTAAGAATCCAAATCAATGCAGCAGAACAAGAGACTTTGTCTTTTTTTTATTCCACACATGCTCCCTCCTTGTCAAATCCTATCTATAATACAATTCTACAGCAAACAGTCCAGACAAAGAAAACCAGCATATGATCCTTGTAGCTGCTAATGCAACCACGAGCCATTCGCTTCAGGCAGAATAATCTACAGAAGTCTGGAAGGCTACCTTCTTTAAAACTGGTCTGAACACTAAATGGTCAAACCTGTAGTCCTTACTCCAAAGTGACGCTGACTCAAGTGCTGTCTCCCTCTGGAGGCACAAAAGGCTTTAGACAACTACTGTTCCACGTACTCTTCAAAATCTTTGATGTCTTAGAAACAGGAAAACATTTAGCTGGAGAGCAAAGGACTACAGCAAGTTTCTCATTTGAAACATTAAAATGTAGTGCTTATATCACTCTGTAGACTATGACCACGTAGCCATATAAAAATAGATTTGAAGACAATAGAAATAAAAAAAAAAAAAATATTTGTTATTCTTTGTGCGCACAGCATGTGGAAAAAAAATACCTCAGAATAAATGATATATGAGGTGTACAACCTGCTCTTGCATCCTAACAGCACTCCTCATGCATGCATGCTTGCTGATGAAATCCGTCTCTGATGCATGTTTGTTTTGTGCAAACTCAGTAGCCCCTGGGCCACCATCCTCCTCCTCCTCCTCCTCCTCCTCCTCCTCACCTCTGTCCTCAGTGACCCTGCAGCCTGCTCGACCCCGCCAGAGCGCCTCCTGTTACTACTTCCTCAAACCCTGTTCATTCCCACCAGTAAACATAAAAGACAAATGTATAGCTCTGATGATGGTGGGTCACACAGTGACTTTTTTTTTTTTTTGTGAGCCGTTCAGATTTGTGGGGTACTGTGTAGGGGTGTGAAAAAAATTGATTTGGCAATTTATCGCGATTTTCGGCCGCCCAATATAATATCAATTTTTCAGCTCCTAATATCGATTTTTTAGTATGTTGTAATGGTTAATTAAATGTTGAAAAACACTAATAATAAACAATAAATAGGTTGCTTTGAAGCAAATAGTTTTGACTCAATTTCTCCTCTGATTGATCAATATCATCATCAGCATATACAGCAACTCGATTTTTCATCTCTACTTTTAATTTTGATATTAACTGTGTAGAATATCGCAATATATTGTGATATCACGATATCGTGATAATATCGTATCGTGACCCAAGTATCATGCTACATATCGTATTGCGAGGTCCTTGCCAATACTCACCCCTAGTACTGTGACATCACAGACCAAGATCAGAGCAGAATTATCCAGCTTAATCATTTTTATCTAGATCTAAAATCACAATTTCCTGCACTTTCTGTATCTTGTAAGAGGGTAGTGAAAAGCTAAACCATCACTTTCAAAAGTCAGGTTTCACGGGAGGATGGAAGTGCAACAGAGTCAGCGTCTTTCTCTGTCCTTTCAACTGTTGAGTCTCCATCACAGTGATGACCCCAGTAGGATCCACTGACTTTTCAAACTAGCACTCCCTACCACTTGGTGGTAGTAATGCATAACATTGGCTGTTTTTCAACTGCCAATAAAATAAAAGACGACTATTAAAAAAGAAGAAAATGAAGAGTAAAAGGTATCAAGAAGGATGAAAACAACATGGAAGGTGCTCAGATAGGTTTCTGTTTGTTCCAATTTGCCTTTTTTTGACCTCCAACTACATGTTATTTTTTTGCCATATCAGACTACTTGCCAGCTTGTCTGAGGAAAATGTCCTTCAGTTCATGGTTAATCATGGTTAATCTCTCTGCTCTCTGATTTCTCTTTAAAAACTTCTCTCTCTTGCTCTTTTGGTGGCCATTTCCAAAAGAATGTAGCCTGCTCCATCCTGTGGGGAATGCACGGCCATCCTTGCAAGGAATAAACATCAAAAAGGTGATTTTTGTCATACCTTTATTTCAGTCTCACCAACGTGAAGTTTTATTTCATAATACTACTTGAAAGGGACAATGAGAAAGCTGACACCATCTCCTCCCTACAGCGTACAAAATCAGCACCAAGTCAACACCATGTCCCACTCAGCACTTTTTTTTTGCCACACTGAAGTATCTAATCAAGGAAGGGACTTTTCTTGAACATACTTGTCGTGGAGCCGTTCCGGGAAATGGAGACACACCAACAGCCAAGGCCCCGTAAAACTATCCTGGACTACCTCTAATGGAAACTCGCCTAGACCCGAGCTGAGATGGTTGCAGTGTTTGCATACATGGCAATGGAGGTAATGAGTGATAAGACACCATCCAAACTCAGGAGGGAAGAACAACGTCATTTCCTGCATACATCATATCCAGTCAGCATTGAGTCAAACTCATGCTCCGCTCAACATTTTTTTCTTGGGCAACACTGAAGTACTTAGGTACCTTAGTACTTGTAACTGGACATGTCTTGACCCCGTCTAAATAAGGCATACCCTGTGGGAGAGAGGAAAAGTGGAGGTGCTATTGCTATTATACTGCTATTACAAAGTTGTAAAGACATGGATAAATGCGGCGCTTTTGAGTTGTATCTCTGAGATATTGTTACTAAAACATCTGAAAAGGATATTTCAAAAATAGCTTGCCAACGTTTGACCTAAAGGGCAGAATACGTCTCCTTTAATCTGCAGATGCATCAGGACAGACATTTGAATTTTCTATTTTCATTTGACTGTGGTAAAATACAGTCACTTATTCCTGCTGTTCATTCCTTTGATTCATTTTGAGTCAGTCAAAAACATCTGCAGAAAAAGAAGAAGTCAAGCTGCACCCCCCCCCCCCCGAAAAAAAAATACTCTTGTCCCAGTTGAATCTTCCCTACAATGGATGGAGGCTCTTTTTTGTTTTTGCACAGTGAAAAGGACATTAGTCAATAACAGTCTCGCTCATTAAAAGAAAAAAAAATACAAGCCAAAACTTTGGCAGTAAGTAACTAACTGTTGCAGTTTTCAGGTCAATTTCTTTTCATTCTGTAAACAAATAATGCATTTATTTTCACCATTTAAAATGAAAAGCAAACATTCTTTGACATCGTGCAGTCCAGATTTCCATCCACATCTATCCCTCTTACCCACATACACACACACACAACTGAGCGAAACACACAGTGGCAAGGTTAGGCTGACATCAGCGGCTAACGATCAGTTCCTCTGTGGGCTGAATGATTAGCTGCAGTAGCCTGGAGACATTTCCAGCTTGTTTCCCTTAGTTAGTCAGACGTGCAACATCACTGGCCTTTAGTCGGAACTAACGACATCCACTCTCCTCCGTTCTCCCTGATTCGACAACAGTTAAGAGGAAAATAGTTTTTAAAGAGAAAAAGATGATGCTAACAGTGCCGAGAATGTGGGCCAGTCGAAATCGATGAAGTCAGGTGGAAAATGAAGAAGTTTGCTGTGGTCAAAGTTGGTTTCGTACCAAAAGAGAGTAACATTAATAGTTCCTGTGTGAGCAAGAGGACATTGGGAACTTAATGATTTGCATCAAAGTGAAACTAAAGTGGGAATTACATCTTTTTAAAAGTACAAACCATAACTTCTGCTTTTTTTTTCTTTAAATTTAATTTTCAGTTTCCCACTTAGGCTCTGAATGTCCACTGTTGAACTGTATAAATCACTTGCCAACCCAGTTACAGACTTTTAACTTCCTTTAAGCGTCACAACTTCTCAATGTGACATTTCAAATTGATGAATTTTTCTCCAGGTAACAGGAAAAGAAAAACAACCTAAAGTTAGATCATTAAAGGTCTTTTCAGGTTTTCTAGTCCCATTTAGAGTGTGTTGATTAACTGTAACAGAATGCTAAAGAGGAGCCACTCTGCTTGGAAACAGATCTCCCAACCCCCACTCACCCTTAATGCCCTCTGGGCTGCTGTGAGTTTGGATTAAGTTTGGGTGCCACGTCCCCTCCTTGTCAAGCACGCACGCGCACGCGTGCATGCAGACACTTACATAGTAAAGTAAGAGCATCATTTCTGTCTATCAGATATGAGGAAGGCCATCAGGAAGGCCGTCTTGTCTAAACTCGACAGACAAAGCAGAAAGAAGGCAGAGGCATGAAAAAGCTGTTTTACACACGATAAAGCTGTTAACAGTTGTGATTTATGATATAGGAAATGTTCAAATATGTTTGAATGGATTGTCGCAGTCATGGGTACTGCTTCTTATACAGAGTGGATTATGTTTTCCATGCTGGTTTAAAGAGTACTGAGTGATTTAAAAGGTAAAGGACAAACTGTAAAGTTTATCCTTTCTTAAATCCCAATTCTAATGCCATCTGATTAAAGCATGACTGCGTGTGCATGTGTGGCATGTGCAGGATGCATGTGTGTAAAGCGGTGGATCGATAATGGTAGTCTACTACAGTGACATCTGGGCTGGACAAAGAGTGCTGTTCCAACCCGCGGCAGCTCTCAGCTTCTCTCTCTCTCTCTCTCTCTCTCTCAATCCCTGATCACAGCCACGTGCTTCTCCCAGCTATTTCTCCCAGCTAAGCTTATTTCTCTCCTTTAATCCTACAGCAATCACAGCAACAATGCTAAGCGTGGCTTCATAGAGGCAGGGCGAAATCTATTAACTATGATCAGTATGTCAGCTCAAACCAGATAAGCACCGCTAATGAATCCGGCACTCAGCTCAGCACTGCATGCTCGTTTGTTGTTATTTCATTGGATCATCAATAATGAGCAAGGCGGAAAATCAACATGAGCGATGGTGATGGATATTGCAGTTTGTTAACGTGGCAAACGGGCTTCCAAAAGTCAGTTTTCGGCAAAACTCTTGAAATCCCACACAGCTGAACTGATGAAAGCAACGCGCTAAGCAGTTTGCATCACTACAATCCCCCACAGGCTGCTGTGAGCAGCCAATACAGGGTGGCACTGATGAATGTGCTCGATATCCAACCCTGGTTATCAGATTATCAGCCACTCAGCATGGCCTACCTCCAATTTAAGAGAGGGTTCCAACCTTCTCATAGCTGAAGTTTTTATTCACTAATACAACTAGAAACATGAACATTTACTTCACTCTGGCACTGTTTTCCTATTACACATTCGTTCAGAATGACGTCACACTAATATTTTAGTCGGGGTTACAAACATAAATGTTTAAAAGGTGGACACGTTTTGTCCCTTTTTCAAAAGATGACACAACTTCTGGAGGTCTTGATGACATCTCTGATGTGTTTTGGTACCACACAGATACAGTACAACAGCTCCCTTCTTCATTGCTTTTTTTTTTTATAGCAGCTGGTTGTCACAGAGCCATGAAAGTCAGGACACTTTTGTTTTTGAAAGACATATCTCAGACTTCCCGAAAGCAAATGACAGGGTTATGTTTTGTTGGAGATTTTGATATGGTTGCCACTTCAGACAACTGAATATATGCTCTCAAGCACAGAAAGACCTTTTTTTGGTAATATGTCCACTTTAATGTTAGGTTTAATATAAAGGTCTGTTGTTAGTCAAGAAAAGGAAATTACCCCGGTAGTGTGGTGGTCAGGACAGGCGGCTCATGTACGGAGGCTACAGTCCTCCTGCGGCTGGTCGCAGGTTTGACTCCCGGCTTATGACCATTATCTGCATGTCTTCCCCGTTCTCTCTCTACACTAATTTCTTGTCTCTCCCACTGTTAATCAAGGCCACTAGTGCCACAAAATCTTTAAAAAAGGAAATTCCAAAAAACAGGAATAAGCTCTGTTAGAGATGGTAATCACCTTTATTCGTCACTAAAATATTTTAAAAATATGCACATCTTTGTGTGCAATCTCAGAATGACTGCAGATATTTCCTGTAACTATGTGGTGTCAGGTATCCATTATTGTAACTGAAGAGCAGACTTGCCCTTTGTGTCTTTTTTTTTAAGAGTTCAGATTTTCTGTAATACTGCAGTTCCACTTTTTTAATTGATGCCACTTTAGAGGAGCTGTATAGATATCAGTAGGTATAATGGCACTTTTGTAGAGTGCTTTGGAAAAACACGGGATATATAAATGACACTGATCATCAGTGCATATTGATGAGGACAGACGGAACTGAAACCAAAAGGGAGAACGACTAAAAGAAGCTGTGTATATTCATATAAAATGAACACAGCCACATGAAAAAAAGTCTGTGTTGCACGTGTTTCAGTGGGTAGTTCTCAACTCTCAGAGGGGTTTTCCACCACAGCAGCTACGTATTTCAGGGGAAAAAATTGGAATCCTTGCAGAAATAACAAGACTGGAAATACCTTTTCTTGATATTTATCACACATCTACTCATTTGAATAAAAAAAAAAAAAAAAAAACTATGCAAGACTGCTGCCATGTTCATTTACCCACAATAGGTGAAGGCTAAAATGGCCATGTGCCTAAATTCCTCCCCACCGCCCCCTGCCTGCACCTCCCCTACCCCCCACCAACTCTAACCGCTTGACCCCTCTCCGATCCTAATCCTCTGATTACTCCATCATTTTCCTTGGCTCTAATTTAAACAGCTATGGGGCTTCACGGTTTAGTACCTGGACAGTCCCTGCTTGGCTTGGCACAGACCGTCTCAATCCATATGGGCGTAGAGGGTGCAGGTGTGACCCAAATATGGGGATTAAATACCAAGCCCTTACCAAAAGTTTTAAGGAAATGAGCATCTAAGAACAATTAAATCAAAAAAAAAAAAATATATATATATATATATATATATATATATATATATATATATATATTTTTTTTTTTTTTTTTTTTTTTTTTTTTTTAAGTGGAACCTGGGAATATACGAGATGGTCGTCCCAGCGAATGTAAGCTCCGTCTCATTATCCAACGCAGTAAGCAATACGTTTCCCATGGAGGGCTCATTTATAATTTAATCCAGGAGCTCTGTGTTTCAAGGCTAACACAGAGAGACTGCCCTTTCAGAGTGAAAACCCCCACTATGCAGTAGGGAATCAATGCCATCGCCACAGAACAGACACAGACCCCGTATTAAAATGATAAGACCATATAGACCACCGACAAAGAGATTCTCTTCTTTCTCTTTTCTCCTATTTTAACTTTATTTGATAACAGCAAAAAGGCTAGCTGTTTTCTACACTTGTTGCTGCCTGCCTCCAATCTTTATCCGACCTCAATATGCCACAGAAACTTATCCAAGCCTCTGAAAGCACATACATATTTGTTTCCATGTACCAAGGATTGATACTGTCTTAAGCTGAACAAGGAAAGACTTGAGAGAAAATACAGAAAGAATTTCTGCTTCGTTCACTTGGTAAAACAACATATCTGTCTGGCAACTTGATGTCTTTACTTTTCTTTCCACAACATGAGCAGCTGGGACAGAGGTGGGGGAGTACAGTCAAAGCAGGGCAGCAATTACAGTCAAAGAAGGACTGAATGGAGTCAATTTACAACTCAAGTGTGTGTATGTATAATGAAATTAGCCGACTATGGCGCCTCACTGTGAATTCTGCAAGGTGTTGGAAACCACCCACAGAGACCGGGCTCTGTGATAATGCACAACAGTATTCCATGAAAATAAACAGCCTTCCAATGGTGTCCACTAGGACATCTGGATATCTACGGCACTGCCATTTTCTGTACGAGAAAAATAGCAGAGGCTAACCCTGTGATACAATAAACTTTTTTGTTATTTTTTTACTGTTTAGGCAGACATGGAGGAGCATTAGTATTAGTTTCTATGCATTTTAGTCCCATCTTTCCAGTATTTTCTGCTCCTTTTTGGTTCCCACCAACTCATTTGTGGACTTTTTAAAGTTCTGCACCGTATATTCTGGTTGGTTGCAAAGTTTGTCTTCCAAACATTACATTCCAGGCATGTTTTAAGTATTTTAAGGATTTTTTTTTACAGAGTTATCATCAGAAAATCTTGAGACAGAAACACAACACCCAACAAAGCTCTCAAACCTCAATCGTTTAGAGGTAAGATTGATTGATTGATTGATTGATAGGTTGGGCAGTTAAACGGGACAATTCTTGGGCCACTTATTTTTTTTAAAAGGGTTTTTTTCATGCTGAAATGCCAGTTTCAATTTCATTTGAAGGAATATTTGATTTCTTCTAGGAGGAGTCATCTGGCTCATCAGAAATCAGCCTGGAACAACCAGCAAGTAACTTTGAACTCCCATCCTGACAGTCTCTTGTGACAACTGTGTATCACTTTACAGCACTATGTTAAAACAACAACGGAGCTCGCTCACAGAGCTACAGTGGACATCCTGGCAGAGGCGACTATTAGACTCAAGAAAGGAGACAGAAAAACCAAACAAGAGTGACAGAACAGGAGGCCAAACATGAGTAATGGTGCATTCCATTTCTATTTGGAACTTGGATTGGTTGCTACTAACAAAGCAAATACTCATCTAATTTTACTGTTTATGACAATTCTGTGTTATTTTATTTACATTCAGTCAGCCACACACACAGTACTGTTCACTTTTTTTTGACAGTGGACATGTACTGTGTTTGTGTGTGCTAAATACAACAGCGCTTTTCTGAATTACTAATGCTAACAATGCTAGCAGGGGGAAGTGGCTAGTTTGAAAAGATTGAATTTTTTTCTGACTTTTCTGCCCCTTGTTTTATTCAATGAATTCAACTCTCAAAATTTGTTGAAAAACTACTATATCTTAATGTATGGAAAATAAGAAATGAAATCGGCACAAAATTTAGCACCATAAATCAGCTACTGGCTGCCGTGATTTTTAAATATCAGCTCAGGGCATAGAAAAGCCCATATCAGTCAACATCTACTGAAGATCATCACTACAAACAGACCTTTTACATCACACCCCATCATGTGAAAGCTTTGCATGATTTAGTATTACTATCAGAGCAATGCACAATGCAGGACAGCCAACAAAAAGAAAACCGAAAAATTCAAAAGAGCCTCACAGAGCTGCACCCGTGTCTCAACTGCTGAAGGTAAATGACTATGTCCATGGTGGAAAAAGCACAAGGCAGTAATGAGTAATGAAAACAGCCGAGTTAGTGCTGCCATTCAGTAAAGGGCCCGCTGTTGTGGAATGTGAGGCACCATTCATTCACATGGGTTAAAAATGCATTTCTGCCACCACAAAGCCCTGCCTTGTCCTCATTGTTTCTCACCACACCAATAAAACACTTCCACATTCTGAAGGGACAAGACAAAAAAAAATTTAATTGCAAATTGAGAGCCATACATACATGAAAAAAAAAAAGAGAGGGTAAGATGACGGGTGTACTTTTCACCAACAAAACAAAATTATTCTCTTTTTTTTGGGAGAGATAAAGAGTCGCGTTAGAGTTGAAAGTTTGATCACGATAAGCATGTGGACAGAGAAGACGCACACAAGCAGCATACAAAAGACAAACAGTCCTATTGACAAAAGCCAAATGTATGCAGCAGTTATTCAACACATGAAAAGACACACGATGGTGGAAGGCAATCAAATATAAGAAAAGCTCCACTTGAGTCATGTGTGAGCTCTCAGGGGAAACGGTTCTCAAAGTGACATGCTGTTTAAGAGAAATCCTGATTCTCTGTTCAGGCATTTTTCTTTTTAAATTCTTTTTAAATTCCGTACAACATGCACAAATCACATCTCTATTAGTCATTCGATGGCAACAAGAAGCCGCATTTAAACATTGGTTATGTTCCTCTTTTGGCTCAATTTAGCTCAACAAGTACTTCACAGCCTGTAGTATTTAGTTGTATGACATAACTGCCAACACTGAAATCTTCAAGTCACTTTAATCCTATTTGTGGCTTTCCATCTTCTTGGACAGATATATCTTTAAAAGAAGGTTTAAAACCAAAAGAAATCATCTCTGAATCTGTAACATAGCATTCATGAGCTGGAGAACAGGTGGCACTCAACTATTTACTATTTAATGATCAGTTTGAAGAGGATTATTGTGTTTCGATGATAACCAGAGAGAGAGAGAGAGAGAGATCTGCAGGCTGAAGAAGGAGAAATGTTTAACATAATGTCTGAAATCTGACATGAGGGAGACAATGTAATCCTGTCTGCAAAACAACACGCCTGTCTCTCCTCCCTCCCTCCTCCCTCCTGATATCTTTTTTTTCTCTCTCTCTCTCTCTCTTTCTGTAAGCGTGTTTGTGTGACCTCCCGATGAAGAAAATGCTGTGTATTTTTGACAGCCACAGAGGAAAACAGTGAAGCACAGAAAGCAGATCTCAATAGAACGAGGGGAAGAAATGCCATGAAGTAGAGAAAACTTGCAGCTGAGGATCCCACGCGCGCTGTAGGTTTGTAACGGCTAATTACTGCAATACTAAAAGGGATCTGAACACAACCCTATTATCAAGCTGTGCCAATGTAGAGAAGTGCAAAGACAATGGAGGAATAGTTACTCAAGCACCACACAAGCTACCACTGAACTTTAAATTCCAGTAGCAGCAGATGAGACAACACCTAGTTTCTGTTTCCCATCTTTCTTTTGTCATTAGCTTTCCTGGCATTACAAACAAAATGAAGGTGAGCCTTTCTTGGCACACATCACACTCTGATCTCTTTCCCTGCAGCAAAACTCTGCTTTTACATAACTATCTCTTATGATAAGCACTCCAGCCTGCTTCTGGGCCAGGGTCTATATGGTAATTGTACAATCTTTCCCACAAAGTATGTAAATTATGCATTATAATGTTTAATGGCTTTTATGGTGACTTTACCTTTATTATTTTTTTTTTTTTTATCACCTATGATTTTCAGTTAGAGACTGAGGCTGCCGGGTAGGAAGGTAATCGCACTTTTATGACCTCATAAGATCACCTGTAGTATAACTGTGAAATTCCTTTATGAGTTTCTCTTTGCCTATTGTCGTAGGCTCGGAGCTAAACGTAAATGCATCACGGGATTTCAGCGGTTCTCTATTTAAAGGAAAAAAGAAAATGATAAAAACAAAACAAAAACAAAAACAATGCTTCACAGCCTTATCAGCCAAACATTCCTCCTAGTGAGCCTTATCTCCGCTGAAGCACATGTACTTTTTTTGCCCGTTTCTTAATCAGCCCTCTCACTTCACGCGTAAAAGGAAATGACTAGGTTCAAACTTAAGTCTGTAACGAGCCCAGGATTGCAGCAGCAGCCTTCAAGAACACACCCACGACATATATATATAAGAAAAAGAAGAAAAAAAACGGTCATCTACATCTTCTTTACGAGTTAAAACACCGCTGAGCTCAGACACTCACTGAAATAAAAGACCGGTGCAGCTCTCCGACAGACTCCAGGTCCCGCAGATACAGAGGCAGTCACTGCGTGTTTCAGTGCGGCGGCTGACAGCGGCGACCCGCGGAGCAACTTTGCTAAAATCAAGAGGAATAATTGTTATCTGGTGAATTCCTGTCTCCTCGTGTTGCAGAAGAGCGCAGCTTCCTCTATCTTTCTCTCACTCCCCATTCTGTTGCGCTCTCGTCTTCTGCCGTTTCACTGGCGCTGCCTTCAGGTTTTGTCGGAAATGTCGCGACTCAGAGATACACTCACAAAAACCAAGAAAATAACTTTTTGATGTTTTTGTTGTTTCTTTTAGGAGAGATATTAGACTTAAAAAAAATGTGTATGCAAATGTGTATGTACTAATTTAATGACCGGTCCAATTCGGGGCGTTTCTTTCTTTCTTTCTTTCTTTTTTTTTTTTTTATTGTTTCCTGACAGCCTATCAATAAATGTTATTTGGAAGAAACAGAAAAACATTTGTTGTGGTTTGGCCTTTCATTTACACAGCTACACAGCTTGCGAAAACACAAAGTTTCTGAAATCGCACGCACGTTACGCTTTACTTGAAATCTGGTACTTTTCTTATATCTCAGAAGTCGGACCGTCACAGCTGAGCTGATGCATCTTCAGAGTTGGGGGAGTTGGAAAATTAAGCTTCCAAACCTCGGGCTAGCTGTTGCTGCTGTTAGCCATTGTTGGCAATGCTAATGCGTAAAAACTCTGTAAGCAGTATTTAGCACGTACAGCTGATGTAGCAACGCACCCACTGATAAAAAACGAACACAAGCATGTGTATGACCGACATGGTGTGAATAAAATAAGACAGAACTGTTGTTGTCAGTACAACCAGCTGAGCATTTACTTTGTTGTTGCTGAACATGAAGCAATTACTTTTGCGTTTTCGGCTGAACCGTTGTTGCGTAAACAGGACCTTTGATTGATGAGGCAGACCTGCTGACTTCACGTTCTGAATATTCAGATGAGAAGACTTATCCATTCATTCGAAGATTGATTACTGTTTTAAGGCGGCCACAGATGAACATTTGTGATTTTTAGCTCTGCAGGTCCCCCTGTAGACACCGAAGTTAAGTCGCTTTGACAAAACTGTCATATTCTTGTTCCCCGTCTTGCATGGTCACTTTTGTTTTTGTTTCTTTCACCAACTTCTTGAAATCTCTTCGTCTCCTCTATCATGATGTCATCTGTAGTTCTGTGAGTTGTTGTTTTGTTGTTGATGTGTGACAGCTGTCATGAGAGACGACTGATATGGGAGGGAAGGAGATCTAGATCAGGGGCATCGGACTCATTTTCACTGGCCCTGGAAGGGCCAGATTGACAGCATGAATGTAACAAAATGCAATGTAAGTCAAAATATAATGTTAAATAATGGTTTCTGTATTGATTATGTATCTAAGTTTCAAACATTTAACTTATTATAATAAACTCAGAGTTTGTGGTTGTAAGAGTATCCGTTACCTTGGTTTCAGAACCGGAAGCGATTCTTTGTTTTTCTTGTAGGCTAAATTTAGCATACTTAGCTCCGTGTTTGCTGTCAAAATGCCGACGTAGATTAAACTCTTTCTTGTTTTCCCCCAACTGCATTCCTTGTGCATCAATTTTTCTTTTCTTGGACGTTTTGGGGTTAGTTTTGTAGAAGTTTTTCTTAAGTCCATCAGTTCTGAAAAATCGTCTCGCTCATAGCTATCATTATCGTTGTGGGTAACAACGAAATGCATGATGGGAGATGTAGTTTATTGTGGTGTAAGCTTATTTTAAGTCTTAAAATATTGGTTTAAAATTTAAGCCAATAATGCCCAATCTCTCGAGGGCCACATAAAATGACGTGACGGGCCACATTTGGCCCGCGGTCCTTATGTTTGACACATGTGATCTAGATGATCCTTCCTAAAAGTAATAAAATATTCCTTTAAATGAAACAGAGTGATATTTGAACATAATAACTCATTTGTGCTGCTTCAACTGGATTACAACTTGCTGTTGCATTAAGATTTATGAATTCTAACTTGTTTATTTGTTTTTTACTTGGAACATAAACCCATTATAGCCAGTGAAAGATGGGTGCCTTTGTAACAGGCTACACATCCAGATTCCCCCGTGTCTTTCCTCTGTTGCATATACTACTTCTTTTCAGCAATGGGAATAGCGGTGCTTTTGGCTTCACCTGAACGTGTCATGACTGGAAAGAAGGTCCGTTTGCGCTTGTGAGTGTGTATGTAAAACACCCAAGACAAGATCGAGGGCGGGGGAAAAAAAAAAAAAAAGCAGAAGCAGAAAAAGTTTGTCCCTGATGCGTAATCCTGGTCCATGTCGCCAGAATCTCTGCGGAGGGCGCGCTCTCTTTGTTTCACTGGTGTCTCCTGCGCTTCCTCTGGAAGAGGAGGAGGAGGAGGATCAGCTGGCGCGTGCACGGGTATGCCTGCTTAATTATAAAGTGTCCAGAGAAGAGAGGTGACACTGAACAATTATTGCCTCTAGGCTCAGTACGCACAAAAGGCTCCGTGCGCAAAAAAAGGACAAAAACAAAACCAAAACTGCGCATTTGCGCTGGCACCGTCACCTGTGTGATACGTACACGTCACATAATAAAGTTTGAGAGATTCATGTGGGGTTGCACCCCCCCCCCCCTCGGCTTACTTCTATTGTGCCTCCCACACACATTTACACACGCGCGCGCGCGCGCACTCACAGCCAGCGGATCGTGAGAGCTTTTCAGACACGCGCAAGGGATTCAAAGAAGAAGAAACGCGACACGCCAGAAAGCTTCCAGCGGTTTCAGATCCTCATAGCAGCGACTAGAGGAGCCGCCGAGCCCCGTCCGCCGGCACCTGTGCCTTGCTCAGAGGCAGTTCTGCCATGCCTATTATGTAGGACACGACTTCCTAATATGGATATACCCCCCCACCACCACCACCCCCTCCCCATACTCCAACGTCCACCTCCACTCTGTGTGCCTGTCTCCGAGTGATTAAAACGATGTTGGAAACAAACAAACAAAAACAAAAACAAAAAAAAACTAATAAATTATACATTGTTGTCCCTCTTCTTGCGCGTTTTCTGCACCGAGCTGTGTTTTTGCAGCGCTTCCAGATGTGAATCAGCCATCTGCCTGCTTGATGAGATGTCAGAGATGAGTGCGTGCGCGTGAGTATGTGTGTGTGTGTGTGTGTGGTGGAAAGTTTGCTTAACCTCGAGGATGTCAGTGGAGCGTAATGGTCCGCCGATACTCCCATTATTCCAACATTTTCAAGTCGAAACACCCAACTTTACGCTCCTTTTTCAAGGCTGACATCAAAGTGTGAGGACTCGCATTAATCTATATCGTTACACTAATGGAAGCCATCAACTCGTGATTAAAAGTAGAACATTTCATATAAACACAGGTCTGGACTCTGATTACATTATTGCTATGAGATGATCACCAACAGCAGGTCTTGGATGATATATTTTTTTCTTCACTCACCCCATTACACCATTGCTTGCATGTAACCTATTTATAAATCAAGATCAGACAGTCGACTTCCACCTACAGCCCACTGAAAACACCCGCGGAGCTTCACAATCACAAAGCTCTGTGTGTGTATAAAAGAAAAGGAAACGGTAGATACCTGCGTTATCCACAGCAACAATCCAGGGAGACTTCAAGAAGCAAAGACAATCCTAAAGGTGAAAGCATGCTCTTTGCAGTGTATGCTGAAGTGCATGATTGAGTAGGTCGAGTCCAATCAGTCCCCGGGGGGGGGGATTTAGCAGCGACTCCTCTCTGCGTTCATTCGCATATGTCGTTTATGTTTCACTTTTGTGTAAAATAGGTAAATTCTAACACTTCGCACCAAAAACGCAACGGACACTCCCCGTAAAACATGTCGATTCAGTACCCGAGTGAGAGTTGGGATGATTTCCTGACACCCCCTTTTCACCGGCGGGATGGTTGCTTCCGCATTAAATGGAACTATCTGCTATTGTCTCATCAGCGAAAAGTTGTTGATACCGCTGGAAGGACTCAAAAAAGTGCCACAAGAGTGTGGTGTGGCCAATTTGTTGACTATTTTCGATACATTTTAGGATTTTAAACGACGTCATGGTACATAAAAGATATAAAATAATCGAATGTGATATAATATCACCCTCTGTTTAATCGAGTGACAGTTGAGTCCCTGATCCACCCTTTGCAACACCAGACTGAGGGAAAATCATATGTGTGTGTCTGTGTGTGTGTGTACAAAACAAAAATCTATTTACATTTAGACGGAATAGTGTAACGCTACTTATCAAGACACTGTAAAACCATTCCATTTTTTTTTCTTTTTCTGAAAATAAAGGAAAGTGCATTCCTCACCACACAGCTGTTTCACTTTTACTGGTAAAACATGTCTGGGGTTGCATATTTCAAATGGTCAAAATTATATTCCAATATATCTTTTTTGACAGAAAACAGCTCAGGTTTTTCCACTTTGCTGTACACTATCTCTGCTTCATTTTCAGCCAAGCAGGTTCTCAGTCCTGTTCCACACATGGGAGATGAAATGACAAACAAAATAATACATTAACAAACTTCTTCTGTTTATAGCTCTTACATCACTAGACCTGGACTTTACTAAAATAAAAATAGAAAGAAATATTAAAAGGACTGATTAAATGGCTTAATACTGACACACCCATGAAAATGTCAAACAAATATGAATGAACAATGCCTCCCTTGCAGGACTGGAAAATCTAGAAAAGTTTGAAAAATGACTGATTACCACAAGGTGAGCAAATGTGTGGACAAATATGGTAATTTGGTTCTGATAAAAGTGATTAAACACATATTGATTTCAAAGTTCTATGATAAGCTTATATACTCAGCCCCTATTATCCCCCAAATTGTTATCTATTTTTCAGGCTTTAACACCTTAATATGCCACAGTTCCACTAATATTGTTGAACAAAATGAGCTCTGGCTTTATGTGCACTGAAGTCATGTGTAATAACTGTCACTCCGCCGCGTTGCTGTGGGTGTTATGTGGAGGTCAGGGCTGTTTGCTCAGCTCCACTGCAATGAGAAGGAGCCATGTTGGTGACTGCTGATGTACCAGTGACTTAAGACACACGGACATCTTATCAGAGATGAGCCCTTGAATTGTAACGGCAGAGTGCCCGGAGCTCCACAGGGGCTTACTTAACATTTGCAAAATACACACAGCCCCTGCACACTGCGCCATGCTCTGACATGTGTCGCTGCTTCTTCTATAATGACCTCCAAACAGACCTATGAGCATGCACACCTGAGTATAAAAACCAAATATGATTTTATTATATCCTCAACTAAATACTATCAGAAATAAATATGTGAATTTATACTGATAGCTCCCCTGGGTGCACCACGACACACATGCACAGCAGCATTCTTGAAATGTGATCCACTTGCAAACATACAGACACCCACGCTGTTACATATGCATGCATGTGGACTTCCCTACAGACACACATACTTTAAGAGACATGTTTAACATGCAGCTCAGCTCCAAAAGTATCCAGATACTTTCAACAAATACAGACACTGTCTTTAATGATGTCCATCTATACATGAGTGAAAAAAAATCTGACTCCCACCGAACAAAGACACACACACAGATGATAGATGCGTACTGTAGTTACATACTGAAAAGAGCCTCAACACTCTCTCAGTCTCTCCCAGTAGTGAGTGAGTCACTGTTCAGATACTTCCTGTTATAAGAGAGCCGTCTTTAAAACAGTCTCCCTTTCTCTCCGTTCTCCAACTCGGAGGGAATGTCAAGCAAAAAACACACCAAGGTGTCCTCTCCCTCTCCCTGTCTGTCTTTTCTCTGAGCCAGTCGACGTTTGCCGAACGCCCTTCAGTCTGCACCCACTCAGCAATTTAAAACACACCTCAGTGAACCATATACCCTGAAAAAAAAAAAAAAAAAACAGGAGAGGTTTAAAAATCTTCAGCCAGCTATTGTAGTAGTGGTGCATGCAGATGCACAAATGGATGCACCTCAGGCAGCTCTCATAATAGCCTATCCCTGGTATCAAGACAAGGATGTGCAGTGTTCCAGACAACACTGATTTACACTAGTGTGTGGAGAGACAAACTGCATTTCTGTTACCTGACTTCACTTTGAAATGTACTTTCACAACAGAGAAGACAATTACATGTATGTATTTACAATATGTGAAAAAAAAATGCTGATTTACTTAAATCCCTTGTACAATCAGCAGCAAATATTAGTGAGATACACACATATTTTCCCCTCGTGTAATCTGTTTAACACATGATAAATGTTTTCCTTCAGGGGAGGGGGTTAAACTGAATTTTTGACTTTTACTTTTGCTCAGGTTGTGACCCACTTTCCTCTCTAAAGTTGATCCCCTCTTATCTCAAAATGGCAGTCCTGTTTAGCACAAAGATACGCTGCCATCGTGAGCCTTCTCCGGTGACTGACACCCTCAGCCCCCTTGTGCTCAATTAGGTTGTAGTGCATTAGCGACCGCATGCTAATTGTCAGCTGGCAGAGGAGTGCAAGGGGAACCGCAAGGAGATGCCTTAGGGAATGCTGGGGAGGTGGTGATTGGGGAGGGGGTGCTTTGTTTTCTAAGCAGCTCATGAGCACATATTTCTGAGCAGCATTTCCATACAATGTGAAATGTTGATTGGACGTATCACATTCCTGTATTTTGAACAAGACAAATACTCTGAAGCTGCCCAAATCAAATGCCCTCCGCATGAAATAAACACATTCTCTTCTCTCTCTTTTGTACTGTAAGTTTTGTCACATGTTCAGAGCTTTTCACACTTTTTTTTTTCTCCTCCTGAAGCACAAATGTTTCCACAAAGGCTGCATGTTGATTTCAGGCAGGTTCTGTTCTCTTCCTTCTTCATAACCGTACAGGAGGAAGTGCTGCTCCCTCTACTCACACTCATTTTTTTTTTTTTTTACTCTTGCTTGCTCTATCTTGTTGACTCGATCTCAAACAGCTTTTGGATCTCATTTATTTCCTGGTTACACTCCTCCCCTCCTTTCCTCTCCTTATTAACAAAATTTTGCATCTCTCTAATTTCATGCCCCTCCTTTCTCTTTGGGTCCGGCCACCTTCTCTTTTCCAACTTATCAAATTCCAAAGGGTGGGGAGGGGAAGCGAGGGCGCATCCACCCACATGAGTGATCATTCAAAGCTACATTAGCAGAGCTGTCTTCAGCTGGGACCATGGTGTAAGCCAGCAAAAATCTCCCCACAAAGCACAGATCTAAATGTAGGAGCATAAAGATGGTCATTCATGGCAGCACAAACACTGTTAAACCATACTCAAAATAGCTCATTTCCCAGCAGCAGCAGGGAAGATAAAGATAAAGGTAAACGGCTGACTCCTGTTGTTGTTAGTTCAGGGTGTGTGTGTGTGTGTGTGTGTGTGTGTTGGGCAGGGAGTTGTTGTTGAAAAGTCCTCTCATTATAAAAGGAAGGTGACTGATTGAGAAGTCCCAGGTTGTGTTCTGTTGCTAACATCGTTATGTGCTGTAATCACACAATAATAACATCATAATCCCATCTGGAATGAGAAACTGTGGACTTGTGCTACAGTGATTGAGGCCATTTCCTGTGTGTGTGTGTATGTGTGTGTGTGGGTGTGGGGTGTGTGTGGCAGTGCATTTTAAGCTGCAGGAGACAAGCTGATGGATACAGGATCATACTGCAGTGCTGACATTGTCTTCCTCTTCCTCCTCCTCCTCCTTTCACTCTCTCTTGGGTCTGCCTACCTCTCAGAAGTATTACTCAAAAAAAAAAAAAAAGAAAGAAAAGAAAAGAGACATGCACACACACACATCAGTCCTGAACACAAACAGCTGCAGATGCAGGGACAAGTGCAGCTACACAAATAAGCCTCACACAGTCCACGACTTAATTACAAGAGAACCTAAACTTTAGACTTAACATGCACTCAAAAGTTAGCTACATATTCCCTACAGCAAAACTAGTGCTCACCCTCCCTGCATACAGTACACACGCTCCCCGCCTCATTCAAAGGCAGCCATGCATGTTCAGAACCGAGGTGCCGGGAGAGCAAACAATAAGACAAAAACAGCCATCAGGAACACGCAGAGAATATTACGGTCTGGGATTTCATCATTAAATCTTTTGTCACTACTGCAAGGGTGTTGCAGAGCCCACACCAGGATCCCATGTCAGACTTAACAGAAGGCAAACAGGAAGTCGGGCAGGGAGCCGCTGTTGCCATCAACATGCACGCATGGTTTGTTTTACTGGTGACAGCGACCCTGTCACGTACAGCCTGACACAGAGGAGGGGAAGTGTCCGCTCCTGTCGAAGCCCTTTAATCCGAGCACAGAGCCGGCTCTGTGTATCTTCAGGTTCAAAAGAAGCAGGGAGGAAAGAGAGGGTGTTAGCAGAATGTATGTGTGACAGGGGTGCAGGAAAGGGTGAATAAAGCCATGTTGTGTGTACGTTTGCATGTCCTATACCAGCATATCTGAAACTCATCCTATACACGGGCTCATGCTGCAATCTGAATCTACCACTATTGTGCTGTACCCTCTGCTCAAGTATATGGTGTCCAGGGGCTGATGAGTAACATCTTTTTCAAGAACTTCTCATGTTATTGCTTCCACATGTCTTCTTTAGGTTAAAAAAGAGCTGGCCATCACCATCAATGTGTTATTTATCATATCTAATCTCTTCTTCTTTTTTTAATGTACCCTGTCTTCTGCTGAGCTCTGTCAGACTCCGCCGTTGTAATGATGCGTCATGTTGAAGGCTGTCTGATTACCATTGTGTTTATTTGTAAGATGATGTAGTAATTAACAGGCTGGCCTGGACATGTTGCCTGTTTGACATTGCGTCTGACATTGAATCTGGTGGTAGACAACCGCTTGGAGCAATGTGATGAGTATGCCGGCGAGAGGCAAGAGTCTAGACTCCAGGCGACAAAGCATATGATATTGATTATCTTTTGTTTGACTATCTCTGCAGCTCCTTGCCCTGAAGGACTTAACTAACATTATTGTCTGGCATGAGGCTCTATTATTTTAGTTTTTCTCGGGCGGCGATAAATGCACCACTGTCAAAATCTGTCTAGGAGATGCCATAATGAGGGAATGAAACATGTCACTTCAGTTTTGATAAAGCAAAGTGTTCTCGAAACACAATCTTCATCAGCTGAGTTATAACCTAATACATTTGTATTTACCATATCAGATGCATGAATAGAATAACAGCTGCACCCTTGTAATTATTTATTTTGCACCTTTCAGAAACTGTATGTACAGTACACCCTATTTGCAGTTCTCCGTTCACGGTCCCGCATACTTGAGGATTTTGCTCTCAAAATTTTTTTTAATAATGTATTTGAATTTGTGGTAGCCCCTGCCAATTTTGTGAATTTCTTAGGCCATTTTTTTTTAGCAGAAAAAGCTCACATTCACCCTAACTACTATGACTGTATATATATATATATATATATATATATATATATATACATATATATATATATACTATTATCATTAATAGTAAATATTATCACTGTACAAAAAAATGTCTTTAATTTATCATTACAACATTATTACTGTATTAATGAGTAAGAATGTGTTCAGAATGTGTTTGGGAAGCATATTTTAGCATATATAATATCACACATAGGCCTTTTAAAACTGCATCAATAATTCGCTAATTTTTTGGATCTGCAGGGATTACGTTCCTTCCTCCCCCAGCAAATCCCAAAAATCTGGGGATAATAATAAAAGGTATAATAATAAGGCTATTCTGTACTGTTTAGTCTGGCATCATTTATACAATGAAACATGATAATAAATAAATAAACATATAGCATAAACTAATAAGGACATTTACATAAAACTGACAGAATCTCCATCTCTGTCTGTATGATGTTGCTGGCAAGATCTTCTCTCCCTTTTCTCGTGGGGTTTTATCAAATGACGTTGAGAGAAAGTCTCATGCACGCTGTCAGCGTGTGCCTGCATGTACATCTGAAGGGTTTGAGGTAGGACAGTGGTCTCTGAAGACCAGCTTTCTATGAAATACAACATGATGGAGAATAAAGCCACAGGAAAAGAGACAACATCTACAGCAGCCACATTTCCAGATCCCTTTACTACTAAAAACTTTGTATGAAAAACTGCGCAAACAGAGATGGCTGTAGCCCATCCATCCATCCATCCATCCATCCATCCATCCATCCATCCATCCATTCATCCATCCATCCAATTCAGCCGATCACAGTTCTCTTTGGGTTAAAGAATGGAGTACACTCTGGACAGGTTATGGCTGTAGCTTCGTTGGTGTAAATCATAGGGGGGACGGGGAGGTTGTTCCCCCCCATCTTGGGACAAAGAAAGCGTTGTTCCCACAAATATATTGTAAAGAGGACTTCATTTCATTTTACACAACTGCATAAAATCTATTTAAAGTGTCCATGTCATTTAAAAATGCAAAAAATGCGACTGAGCAAGTGTGGTTCACATAAACGACACTGAACAAGCGAGGTCCACACACGCGAAAGAGAGAGGGTTACACATGTGAGACCAAAGGGAGCATAAAAACATTTATTTAAACATAAGCACTTTAAAATAGAAAGGAAACAAAA
Organism: Hirundichthys speculiger; assembly: GCA_018398805.1. NCBI lineage: Eukaryota > Metazoa > Chordata > Actinopteri > Beloniformes > Exocoetidae > Hirundichthys > Hirundichthys speculiger. Next base: position 41,376 of record JAGFBZ010002535.1, on the reverse strand, counting down.
GATCAAAATGTGATAGAAGCAGCTGCGTAAATGTTTGGTTTTCTTTATCTGATCAGAATATGACTTTGTTAATTGTTCATGTAAAAAGTAACAAGTTAAACAGTTGCACGTCCACTTCTTTCATTACTTTGTTTTTGTAACTAATCTTTAGAGAGAAAACATGCGGTACAGGAATTCCTACTATAATACATAAGTGAAAAAAGATTTAAGACCTTTAATACCTTCTTTGCAATATTTTGGAATAAAGGCTTTTACCTTGAAATAAAAGTCATCATAACTAACTTTAAATTTGTGGTTAGTTTCTGGTTAACGTCATGAACATTAACAGAAAACCCGTTACTTGTTAAAAAAGCGTGTTGATCAGGAAAACTAAATCTCATTTATTTGCTTTAACTCAGTAAGATAGTATCTCTTCTGGTATTTTATGTGGTGTGTGTGGTTGTATGTCTGTTTTTTTTAGGCATCTATCTCAGTTTAAAAGGCACAGAAAAGAAAAAAAATGATATCTGGGCATTTTTCAGGGCACCTAAACACTAAGTAAGTAGAATGTCCCTGTTAGTATAAAAGGAATAAGACAAGTGTGAAACCTATTTAAGGTCTTTTATAACATACTGGTGTATCACAGAGACTTGAAACAATATTTTGTCAAATTAGACACATTTCAATTTCAAGTACCACATGTAATATGTTTTCATGCTAAATTATCAGTTTTAAATTCATCTGGAGGAATATTTGATTATTTTTCAGAAGTGTTGTCTAACTTTCAAGCATTTGTGTGCCTACTATCAGCAAGAACCAGCAAAGTGAGTTTCAACTCCTGTCCTGGATGTCTCTTGCAGTAGCTGTGTATTGCTGTATGGAACTTCGTCACAGATGTCGCAGATGAACTAGCTCAAAGAGCTACAATGGACATCATGGTGGAGCTAACTAAAAGACTCAAGATAGTAATGATGGAAGAGAAAACAGCAGAAGGATCAAGGAGGAAATTCAAAAACAGCAAATCTCAGCGTCTTAATGACTTAAATGACCTAACCTCCAGGTCTATAGGGGGAGCCTCTGAGCAAAAAAGTTACTTTGTTCTTCTTCAAGTGTCAATGCTTGCAGTAAAGTGAGTGTTAAAAAATATGTTTTTCGATAAAATATTTTAACAAAATAAATACAGGACTAATATCTCAGCAATTAAAAACACTGCAATGGTCTATACCCACTAAAAAATGTACTGTTTAGATATATTTTTCAAGATTGACTAAATGGATTGCAGACCTGTTCGGTACTACAGTGATCCCTTATTTTTCGTGGTTAATGGAGACCGGTGCCCCCCCACCCCCACCCCTGCGAAAATCAAAATCCGCTAACTAGAGCCGGAGGCCCCCAAGCCTAAATAATGTGTTTAAAATATGTTTAAAAACTGCAAAAAAGTAGCAAGGCACTGCAGGTCTTTCTGTTACCTTCTACCTACCTGTAACCTACCTCTGGTTTCTGAACTGTATTAAAGAAACTGGTATTGTGCTATTTTTGGCTCGAAATTAGTGGCTAACACGCTAATAACAACAAAAGAAACAGTCCGATTTTCTCTGCATGGAAAGGGTACTTTATTCTGGCACTGCAGGAACTTGTAACATCACACATGTTGTATTGTTCGGCTCCTGTCAGTTAACAGAATGTAAATCTATACACGTTGGGCTGCTGTTTCTGCTCACTCCACTTTTCATCTAACCCCGTTTTCGTTCCGCCGTCACACGTCTCACACACACACACCATTACCCATAAGGCCACCTTCTTAAAGGGACGAGGCTGGCTCACATTTCTTCACTGTGAGAAAACGCGCACAACATCCTGTGATGTTTCCGTGATTTTTTCTTAATTTTTTATTATATTATATATTTCTGAAAAATCCGCGAATAACTAAAACGGCGGAACTTAAAGCGCAAATTGGCAAGGGATCACTGTACTTTCAGCCTGCTCTCTGTATAATCATTACTGTCTGTTCTTCCAGCGGGTGTGTTCCTCTCCCACTTGCTCATGCTGGATTTACATGCAGTGATAAGTAACTTACAATTACAGAACAAAGTGGGATTTGGTATCTTGTCTTTTAACACATGCACTTCAACATATGGTCTGTGGAAGTTGGGGATCAATCCATCAACCAGTTATCTCCCACTCCTGCACTACCTGATTGTTCTCTATTTGAGTTCCACTGACTTTGAGCTCTCTCACATCAATGCTGAGTTGTGATGGTCAGCCAGTTTTCCATTTGTACTAAAGTAGTACTAAAGTAGTTCTCTGATGTTTTCTCTTCATTTGTTGCCTGTGTGGCCGTTGTGGTTACAGCTAGCTAAGTTCAGGAGCCGGTGCCACATCAGGAAATCTACGCACTGGAATTTTTTGTTGTTTTTTTTCTACCATCTCCACTTGCCTAGAGCCAACTTAAAACTTCAATATACCTTTCGTGTAAATAAAGTGAAATTAAAAAAAGAAGAGAAACAAATCCATTGGTTGTCTATGGACTTTTTCAAAAGTAAGATACCCAGGATAAATTTTTCCAGAACATCTAAAGGACATGACATTTTTGCTTGTCCCTGAGTGGAATGCTTCACTGCTTCTCTTTCCTCCTCTTCAGTATCAACAGTATTCAACATGAGGTAATGAAGCAGTTTTACTGTCAAATTAGTGTATACCGCAAATCATTGACGGCACCAAAGGGACTTCCAGTTTTATCGGCCAGATTTAAAAATTGCACTGATCTAAAAACAACCAGAAAATTTCAACAATTTATTTTGTGTAGGAACAAAGATCATAAAAGAATGAACTTAATAACTTATTGATGTAAAACATTTATGTACACTCTTTGACTCAGATCAGATGAGACTGATTCTTTGATGATTTTTGTTTTTGATTAAATTTTTTTATTACAAAATGGGAAATAAAATGTCACACTATATTCAGATATGCTATTGTTCTTTTATGGTTTACAACTGCACAACCTACATATGTTAGGAAGAGTCAGTAATGCCTAATGCAGTGCTTCTCAATTATTTTCTGCTGCACCCCCCTCTAAAAAGAATAAAACATATTGAGCCCCACCCCCACCGCGACTATAAATAGTATCATTTGTCTATAAAATTGTTATAAGTACACCTCTGCAGAACACTGTATCCTTATGAACATTAAGGGAAACAAAAAAGAAAGAAATATACATCAACTTTTACCAAAGAATAACCTCATTAAAATTGTTTTTTAGTCTGTGGAGATTTAAAGTGCATCAATCCTACTGTAGTAACAGTGAAGTCAAGCGCTACATCAACATCGTCATATTTCTCATCTTAACTTTCTGCTGACTTTCGTTCATCTCATTATCTCTATCTTTCTCTATCTTTCTTTTCATCCCTGTTAAATATTTTTCTGTGGTGTCTCTTGAGGGTTTGTTCACTTCATATCTACTGTTCTGTGCTGTGTGTCCGTCCAAAAAAAAACAACAACAAAAAAAAGACACAATATAGCTAACACGTATATGACATTGCACAGCGCTCCCCTAAGGGGTTGCGCCCCACTATTTGAGAGGGACTGGCCTAATGTAAAGTTAAATGACAAACAAACCTTTATTTACCCACCAACAACATGTTACCAAAACATACTCTCTAACTGAGATATAGTATCTTTGTGAATGGTTATAATTCAAGAAAATGAAGGGAGGTAAATTAAAACTTGCTGGTGCATCATAGCCTAACTTTATAATCCTCTGCAATTGGTGATATCTAATTTACAGAGTCAAGTTAACATAGATACAATAAATAAATAAAAATGCACACAAAAAAAAACATAAAATGCTCCAAAAACTTTGTGTACAGCAGTTATTGCATTACTTTTTATAGTTACAAATTCATTTTAGAATTCCTCCTGTAAATTAAGAACAATCTGTGTTAGTAATCAATATGTTGGAACCTTCTGGCGTTCCAAATGAATTTACATACACTAAAAATCTCCTACAAATTTTTGCAAAACCTGTCAGATTACATATCAACAGTAAATTTTTCACAGCCTGTGCGAGGTGCAAATTCAAAGGGGCAATCTTAGATTAAAAAGGAGCTCAACAAATGATCAACTACCAGCAAAGCAGAACAGAAAGTACAAGGAAGCATAAAAATAAAGCAAGTGAAATACGTTAGCTCACTGAACTCAGCAGATACTAACTCGTGGTCAGGAGCACTTGATGTCCTTTTATTCAATTCACTTGGGCTGACCACTCTAGTTGCATTTTTATGTTGGACAGGGTAAAGATGAACAGTTTCGTATTTCCATATTGAGCACTTCAAACAACTGAAAGAGTCCACAATTACAATTTGAAAGGCTGGGAAAGAAGTCTGCAGGAAAACACCTGGACAGCTAAGCTTAAGTCCTGTGACTGGACATGAAATTTCCATCACTGTTATGTTTTGTTTTAAATTTTTGATTTTCAGTTGTTGTTTGGTCAGGTTTAGGCAATAAAGCTACCCAGACTGATTTAAGAGAACAAAGCAGGATTGGGTTTAAATATACTGTTTTAGACAAGCCACATGTTAGATGGCAAACTCAATTTATGACGGATCCTCCATTTGGTTCTGAGGGATCAAAGTTGTTTTCAAATTGGACAGTTGTTGTCACATGCTGTGTTTAGCTGGACCTTCTTCAAACAAATATGGTGACTTGAGAAAATCTAAATGATTGGTTTATTTTTCACCCAGTTTCACCCTCCTCTGCTCATGATGCACAAAACATCGACTCCAGCTGCAGGACCACAAAGTTTAGCCTCCACATTACCTGCTTTGCAGACACTTCCAAAATCTGAAATAGTTCTAGTTACATCTAAAAACCTGCTTAGACGCCCACTCACCTAACCCTCATCCACTCTCACCAACCATGACTCCCACCCCCACACACTCTCCCTCCATTATCAGTACAGAAAAGTTATGTTTTCCTCTGTCAATAATATCAGATTATTGCACAAGTTATAAATACATTCGAAGCGTTTGTGGTTCGTGTGTTATTACATTTATAGGGCATGAGTTTAAAATGGGGTTAGCAGCTGTAGCTAATGGTTCTAGTGGTGATTTTTATGTTAAGAAAAATAACTTCTGGGCTTTAAAATCTGACTTTGAATGGCATTTAGACTGTCTAACTACTTGTTTCTGAAAACCATGTCGGTCACAATCTATTTTCCAAAAATTGTACACTTGATAAGACAGAGCACCATTACCTGATTTAACTATAAACTTGATAGCTCCAATAAAAAAAAAAAAAAGGGAAATTTAAAATACATTTCTTAACATCACACCATTTCTTTTACACATGATGCAGGGCAATGTGTCTGCAGGCTGTCACCCAAGCCAAAGACTACAGCAGGTGATGTAATTACATAGCTTAGTTGTTTTTGGAGCCCTCTACATGTATATTTATATAAGGAGTAACCTTTAGCTTTCCTTTTCTGAAGCCACTGCAGAATTACAAGATCATGGTGTTTTGTGAATCACCACTGGGAGCTGGCTTCAAAAGTGAATCAATTTTCCACCTACCCCTGTTTTAAAATGTCCAACTTTACAACAACATGACAGTTGTATAAACTATATTTCAGGTCTTTTAATCACAGGATTGTTATGTAGAGTGGCTTCAAAAAAACACGGTAAACAAATTAAACTGCAAAGAAAGAGCAAAACTGGACACACAGTGCAAACCTACAAATGACATCCATGAAGACCTCATGTAAATAAGGTGGAGGCAGAGTGTTGCTTTACATGTTTAAATTTACATGTCCCAGGGATGATAGCAGTGGAAAGTTATTCCATTATCTATTTTGTCATGTGAAGTATATCAGCGCTTAGCTGTGTAAAAGCATTGGAACAGAGTGACATATCCCATTTATACAACAAAATACAAATAAAACAAGAAAGAAAAACAGACTCAGCAGATATCACCCTCTACTGCGGATGTACAGAACCAAAGATGTTGATACTAAATGGTGGATTTCCCAAGAGAGCATTGTGGTGTGACATCATGGTTCCAAACCTCGTGTTAAGACACTACATAGTTATGAACCCCAAAGGCCTCAACAGTTGCTTTTCAAGGGTCTTTGAACATTGCTTTCATTTGGATCTCATCAACACACTTGTAAAGTTTTGTGACTGCTTTAGCAAAGTTTAGCTGGCTTTATCTGTCCATGAACAAACATATTAACATCTGCCAAAGCTGTCAAACGTCCCTTTGTGGGAGTTCTGCTCCATGATGTCTCCACGTCACATTGCACATTTTTCCATACTTTTACTTTTGTTATTTTGTGTGCATTAAGTTAATTATAAGGATACTTTTTCAATAAGTATTTTTTGATGGTGTTGAATTTACCTAATTTGGAGAATATTTTCATTTTTGTTTTGTTCACATTCTTTTATGGGTTTATTTACATGCTTTGTGGAAAATGTTCACATTTTCAAGTCAAGTAGGTGCAAATTCCTCTTCTGAAATGCAATAAATGGTTGTTTTTCAGCACACAAAACACACACAGCAGACATTTTGCGTTGCCCTCCACTTATCTTGATCTAGCTAATTATATCTGTGTATGTGTATATGTGTGTCTGTGTGCACAACTGTGTGTTTGACTTTCCTACTTATGCCACAGACAGCTGTTGTTTGGATTGTCCCAAAGTGCAGGAACAGACTTTGTAATTAGGCCTTTCTAGTTTTACCTTATTGAAGTGATGAGTGTGGATGGTGCAGAAGGAGCCTAAAACCCCCTTCTTTTCCCACCACACAACAACCACACCACCAGCAGCATCCCAGTTAAAAAAAAAAAAAAAATCACCCACCCCCATCCCAGATCCTCTCTGCACACTATAGCCTGGATCAGCTACACACAACACCAGCCAGGAACAATAGCGCCAACACAGAAACGCTGTTCAAAACAGCTGACACTGATATGTGTCAGCCTAAACTTGTCAGTGTTAGTGGTTCCATAATAACAGGAAATTACACTGAGAATGTATTTGTGAGTTATCTCAGCAAAAATACATCTGTAATGCTCTTCCAGCACATGTAACCTGCTCAGAAACCTGTTGCATTGAGTGGCAAATTACCAGCAACTTCACTCAAATCAACACTACGCTCTATTGTGACACTCAAAGAAAGGTGCAATTGAGTGTTCGGCATTATCTTCAAGGCCAACATACGCAAAGCGAAAGTTGTAAAACAACACAGGCCTCATATAGGAAGGTGAGGGAGGAAATCATGGCAAGGCATGCAATTTTTTTTTAACTGAGAGGGGGGATGGGTGGCTTTTAGATTGTCCCTCCTCCCTCTCCCTCTGTCTTTTTTTTCTCTTCCCTCTCATCTTTGTTCCAGGGCTGCCTGGCTCAAACAGGCTGCCTCTGAACACTAACTAAAGAAAAACAATAGCAAGAAAAATAAAGCCTTTGCACTTAAGATATTGTATATTATATTGTTTGGTGGCGTGATTGTGTGTGTGTGTGTGAGAGAGAGATAAATTGAGAGCATATGTGTGTGTGTGTGTGTGTGTGTGTGTGTGTGTGTGAATAGGAAAGAGTGGGTGTGGTGTCAAGGGAGTTGAAGTAAAGTGCACAAAAATGGATGAGAAAAAAAGACACTCTTTTCACTTAGATATCACATATTTGTAATATTCATCCTTCAGATCATTTGCTGCTCTATTGAGGTCTCCATCCTATTTTATTCTAAATTTCTTTTTGCCAAATCCTTTCTTGATGCATTAAATAATAAATGACAGTCTCAAGTCTCAAGAAAACATTTATCATCCTCCTCATCATCTCCCGTTTTCCTCTTCCCCTTCATCTCCATCACAGCTCTGGTGTGTGTCTAGTTTTAATGACCATTGATGACGCACAAACACAATTTCCAAGTCCATCTATATGCCGTGGGTAGGCAGCAACGCACAAAGCTCCTCTCTGAAAACTCTCTCTGTGTCCCCCTCACAAAGCCCTCATGCCTCTCATTTGTAAATCACTTTAAAAGCATGACAAATGTGCATTGGAAGTTTCAGAGCGTCCCTCTTGAAAGCATTTGTGAGTCTTCCATTCACACCCACTTCTCTGCTACACATCCACATTGTGCCACCTAGACATATAGCTTGGTGTTACACCCATGGTCATTGTGGCTTAATTGTCACCAGCTTGGAAATGTAGCAGAATTATTTACAGTAATGAAAAGGCGATTTGCAGTGTGTGTGAGTCTTATCTTTGTATAAAGTAATGAGATAAGCAGAAAATGATGGAGGCAGGTCAGTGCCATTTGGCTGATTACATTCTGTGGTTGCTGAACAGAAAGCTGTTTTGTAGTTGCGAAATGATTTGAGTGCAGAGAGAATGTAACGCTGAAATCCAAAACAAAGGAGTCTTGTCCCACAACAATAATCCTTGAGGAGCATTTCCACCATAGACTGAGAATTACTGTGTGTTTGGATCATGTGATGGGCCATCAAGCATGGGGCTCACAGCATTTTCTTGTGTGTGCGCAGGTTTGAATGTAATCTAAGCTGATGTGCAGTAGTTAGGGTTTATATTGCCACAACAGCTTTTTTTCACAGTCTAAGCTCTGAATAAAACATACCGTATTATAGGAGGTTACCACTCTTTTATACAAAGTGAATGGGAAAGAGGACCATAATCTGGATCATAAGCCACTAATGGGAAGACTTTGAATGGATCTGTCAGAGGTATCGATGACAAACAAACTCCTCACTTGCAATTCATTTGATGTAGCTTGCAATCCCTAGAAAAACAATTTCAGTAATTTTATACATCATAGTTTTTTAAAAACAGTACAGTACTGTAGCACCGTCACATGGTTGTTACCTTTTATTTCATTTATCTCTCTGTCTGTTTGTCTGTCTGTCTGTCTGTGTACAAGATAACTAAAAAAATTATGGATGGATTTTGATGAAATTTTCAGGAGTTGTCAGAAATGTGAAAAGGAAGAACTGATTTCATTTTGGGTGTGATCCGGAAGAAATCCTGGGTTCTGGATCACTTTCAAATTTTCAATAACATTGCGGTCAATGGGGCCGAAAATGTTGTTTCTCAATATCTCCGTTAATTATTGCCCAAAACTCATGAAATTTGACTCAGGGATTGACAATGGGAACCTCTATCAAATTTCAAAGGCTGATCCGGATCTGATCCAGAAGGATGGCAATCTGTAAATCGCTATATAGGGGAATTGTTGCGCTTGGCGGAGGTCTGCGCTTTCCGAGTGCTTTTCTAGTTTTGAAATATAAAATGTGTGGACAGAATCTATTCACATGTGACTGTACGAGAGTGCTGGGCGACATTTTTTGCTCATAGGACCATATTCTCACTATTAAACTAGACAAAGGGGCAACACATCAGATAATTAAAACATAGTTTACCATCTGATTCTAACATCCATCTTTCAAAAATTCAGCATCACAGGTAGGGTTCTTGAATTTGACAGCCTTATACCAGTTCTGCTAATATGTGGATGCTGGACTGTTCTGTTCTATGGAAATTCTTTTTAGATAAGTATGCATATTGATTTGGAAAGCTTTCTCTGGACATTTTTTCCTCTTTTCACAGCAATTACAAGTAAGTGCTATAGTTAATATGCTTGGTTGAAAAAAATGATGTTCTATTTGTACAACAGCAATACTCACTTGATGAAATGTACTGCCAGTGAATTGATACTTAGGACAAATAGGGAATAAAGACAACATTCTGTGCCAACATTTTTATTTTCTTTCATTCTAAGTGGGGTTCTGACATCAAAGTCGCTGCATTACTGATCTGAGTGATCCTAGTCAATGCTGAATGTAGATGGCAGTCTGGTTAGCACAGCAAGGCCCACTCATTCAGCTGCTGCCCAAAACACGTTGCACCGGACCCTTATGGCCCCTCCTGCAGGCAGTGAGCCCACAGGAGGGCGAACTGGTGTAGTTTGTTTGGGCTGAGCCTGGCCGGATTCCATGGCTGAAAGCCCAGGAACTAGGTGCTTCCCAACGAGCCCCTCTCCCAGGCCTGGGTCCAGTGTGGTGCCAAGTCAATCAAATTGCACTTAGTCTGGTCTGTCCCCCAGGACCAGTTTGCCATGCTAGAGGCAATTGCCCTGGACAACATTGCTCCTGGGATCATTCCAGCACGCAAACCCCTCTACCACAACTTGACTTGAGTGAGGCCATGGTTCTCAGTGAGATGATAGTGGAATGCAGTCTTGGGTCGAAAGTGAGGAACAGCCTCAAGAGTCACTATCATCCATAATATCAAGAGAAATTAGTGGTGTCTGTCTATAGTCGCAATAATCGGATTACCAGTCTCTAGCTTTACGTTTATGAATGGGATCCTTTTACTTTCAAATGTTGGTCATCTCACTGAATTTAAAACAACTGATCATTTCTGAATGTTTACTTAATGAAATAAATACTGTCTTAAGTAGGCTAGGCGAAGTAATTTTGTCCGTCTGTGCTATTATCTCCCCATTTGATTTGAGAAATGTTCAATCAAGAACTAAAATTACAGGCACAGAAATTAGTAGTTTTTCCTTCGATGAAATGGTCAGAACACACTTGAGAATAATTCATGAGAACAAAGTCTTTGTGATTTACTTGTGCAATCCATGATTCTCACAGCTGAGTTCTTCAGTTTTTGATCCTTCATGTACTTCAATTTTAAGGGTCGAATCTGCTCTTTCAACCATAAGCAACACATGCATGTGGCATATCAGCGACTTTAATTGTGATTTCAGCCTAAAAAGGCTCAATTTAGTGCAGAATGTAAGTAACACTCACTGCAGACTGTTGCTTACAGTGTTTATGAATTACCCGCTAGATGCACATCATGACAGAAGGCCTATTGTGACATCATGTGGATACTATCTATAGACCAGTAAACAAAGAGACTTGGCTTTTGACTCACTGCTTCACCACCACAGACCAGTACAGCGTCCGCATGAATGAGTCTGTCAATCACCTGTTCATTTCTTCCCTCATTCAGGAACAAGACCCAGAGATACCTGAACCCCTCCACTTGATGAAATATGTAGGTCTGGGTTAAATGTACAGAGGAAACATTTTTAGGGGAATTTAGAAACAATCAGCAAGCTCAAGTCGTGAGACAGATTTCAACAGACCTCTCCTCAAGCCACGACATGTCTTGCTGATCAAATGTAACCCACATCCATCACAGAGTTGTCTTTTTCTGATGATTAATGTTTGTAACTTGTGAACACAGGACTGAATTAGAATGAAGAGCCAGCGCTGTAATGTGGAGCTTGATGTGCAACATGGCGGCATTGAGTCAAAATACCCAGATGTGTGACATCAGCAAATACTATCCATTTTTCTTCCTTTCTCTAACCTGTGGTCATGAATTGTGGGTAGTGATGGAAAGAATGCGATGACACGTTCATATGGTTGCTGGAGTCTCCTTTAGCGATGAGGTGGGAAGGTAGTCATCCGAGAGAGACTCAGAATAAAGTCATTGCCCTTAAACATTAAGAGAAGCCAACTGAGGTGGTTCAGGCACCTGGTGAGGATGTCTCCTGGATGGGCATGTGCAACTGGGAAGGGGGCCAGAGGCAGACCCAGGACATACTTGAGAGATTATACTTCTCAGCTGCCCTGTAAATGCGTTGGTGTTCTCCTGGAAGAGCTGGAGAACGTGGCTCGAAAAACGGAGGCCTGTTTCTCTCTACTTCTCATCTGTAACTGACAAAACAGTCAAAGAGATCATCTGCAGTCTGAGTCCTTGATGAGTTGCCCACTCGATTTCTAAAGTCTGTGCTGAGCAGTTTGTTACCACAACTCACTGAATTAACCAACATCTCTCTTCAGACTGAAACATTTCCAGAGGCCTTAAAAACTGCTGTCATTAAGCCTAAAGAAGAGCAGTCTTGATGCCACAGTACTGAAGAACTATCGGCCCATATCAAACCTCCCATTCCTTGGCAAAATTCTAGAAAAAGTGGTATATCAACAGCTTACTGACTTTCTCCTGCCCAACAATGTTTTTGACAGTTTTCAATCAGGCTTCAGGGCCCACCACAGCACTGAGACAGCCCGGATCAAGGTGACAAACGATATTCGCCTGAACACAGATGCAGGCAAAGTCTCAGTCTTAGTTCTGCTGGACCTAAGCACTGTCTTTGACACAGTTGACCATGCAATCTTATTACAGAGATTAGAAGACTAGGTGGGAATCAATGAAAATGCTTTAAACTGGTTCAGGTCCTATCTCAGGGACAGGAAATACTTTGTTGAAATTGGTAACTGTGTCTCAGACCAAATGCCATGACTTGTGGGGTTCCCCAGGGGTCAATCCTGGGACCCCTGTTGTTTAATCTGTACATGCTTCCATTAGGCCAGCTAATACTGCAAAACAAATCTACCTACAGGTATTAATAGTCAACTTAAACTTGAACTTGAACTTAATACGGAGCTACAATGTGTCCTACCACAACTATGCAGATGATACTCAGATCTATGTGTTACTGACAGCAGGAAAACATGGGCCTGTAGATTCATTGTGTCACTGCATCGAACAAATCAGTGTATGAATGCAAAACAACTTTCTCCAGCTAAACACAGAGAAAACTGAAATCATTGTCTGTGGCCCACAGAAACAAAGAAAGTGTTATCAGTCACCTTGAGACTCTCTCTCTAGAACCTAAAAATCAGGTCAGAAATGTAGGGGTAATATTGGGTTCAGACTTGAACTTTAACAGCCACATTAAAGCAATAACATCTGCAGCTTTTTACCACCTAAAAAACATTGCCAGAATCAAAGGAATAGTGTCTAAACCAGATTTAGAAAGACTTCCATGTGTTTGTCTTCACCAGTTAGCTACTGTAACGGCCTGCTCACTGGGCTCTCTAAACAAGCTGTAAGACAGCTGCAGTACATCCAGAACACTGCTGCACGAGTCCTGAATAGAACAAGGAAATACGACCATATTAGTCCAGTCCTGAGGTCTCTGCACTGGCTTCCTGTCACTCAGAGAAAATACTTAAAAACAGCTCTACTTGTGTACAAGTCTCTTCATGGTCTCGCCCCAAAATACATCTCTGACATGTTAGAGCCATATGAACCAACCCGGACTCTGAGAACCTCAGGGAGTGGTCTCCTGCTGGTGCCCAGAGTCAGGACAAAGCAAGATGAAGCTGCATTTCAGTCTTATGCTGCTTCACCTTGCTTTGTCAGGACAAAGCAAGGATGAAGCTGCATTTCAGTCTTATGCTCCTAAAATTTGGAACAGTCTTCCAGAAGATGTGAGACAGGCCTCAACTCTGACAAAGTTCAAATCCAGGCTGAAAACAATTCTGTTTAGATGTGCATATGACAACTGAAAGGATTTTATCTGCATTCTTCATTTTTTTATTTAATTAATTTTTTGTATTATTAATTTTTTATTTATTAATTAATGATTATTTTTATGCTTGTATTGAAATTCCTTTTTTAAATCAAAAACAACTGTTGATTAACTTTTTGCATTTTATTATTTTATCTTCTTTTTATTTTCTGCTGTTTAATGTACTTTTTAATGCTTTGTAATGTTTCAAATGTAAAGCACCTTCAATTGTCTTGTACATGAAATGTGCTATACAAATAAACTTGCCTTGCCTTACTTAGGCTGAGGCTACCTCACCCTATTTCCTACTTGAAACCTTTCAAGAAAGGTCACTATTGCCTCAACATAAAAAAAAACAATAGAATTTAAATGAATTTGTTTTAAATAATTACATCAGCAGAAGAAAATAAGGATCTGACACTTAGATCATCCCATTCTCTTCAGTAAAATCTGTGCTTACCTACAAAGTCAGGTTAGAGCTAAAGAATTCAATCTAAACGCCTGTTTCACTTATTTAATATTTAGATATTTGCTGTACTTTCCTTGAGTACTTCTATTATATTAGTGCATTTACTGTATCTTGCAAGGACTTTTCTCTGAAAACAACGATAAGAAGTTACAAAAATGATCTAATCTAATGATTGGTTGCTTCGCTTTTTGGATTATGAACCCTTGAGAGCCCATTAAAACTTTACAGTGACATTCAGAGATGGAAATTCTCTCATTTGATTTAGGAAACAAAATGACTGAAGCCTCTTATGTTTTATGGAGTCACCTAGAAATGACTCCATAAAACTGTTAATACCAGCTCAACAGGTTGTAACAGTGTATATATTGCTGTGTCAGTATTAGTAATGTAGTGACATATCACTTACATACATTTCTTAGATACAAAGATCACCTGTACTTTTTATAGCTCTACTAGTACATGTAATAATAATGCAGTTGCGCAATGCATGTATTTTACACTGCAGAGTTACTTTTCTACTGTTTTACCACTAGCTGGTAGAAGAAACGTGACAAATCTAATCATGTTGTGGCATATGATTAAATCTAACTTACTATGCACTTTGAGAACAATATCATCTGTCAACAGTCACTGGATGTATGACTGTCCGCCCACAGGCTAGACTGTTATTACAGACACAAGATGAGATTTTGGTGCCAGAACTTGCGTCATAGGCAATATGCCTGTCCAGCTGACTGATAAACAGCTAAACTTACCCTTTAAGGATTCATTCACAGGTGGTGGATCATTTCTGCTGCATGGTTCATAGTTTTATGAATCAAAACACTACGTTAATGTTAGAAGTCTTTGTGGCTCTTTCTCTAAACTGCTGTAATTAAAATAGTGTTTTAGAACCTGTCTTCCATGCTCAAAAGATTACTCCCTTTCTACTTGCATGTTTCTAGTCCATTAACTATGCTGCTTAAGGTTATATATCCTTGTGTATTTGTCAATATCTGTGTTTTTTAACATTTATGTGTATCTATAACTAATCAGACTGTTAATGTGGCATTAAGAGGATCTAAAAACAACTGAAACAAGTGAGAAACATGGGTTACCTAACAAACCTGCTGCCAAGCAATTGTTGCCACCCTAACATAGAAACCTTGACAAAAGTATAACACATTTCCCAAAGAGGACTCATACCGCAGTACCACTAACAACAGCTCCCCCAGCACATCCACAGCTTACGAAATATGTGTTTTATTTTTATGAGCCACTGGAGCATGCAGTTTCTTTCACATCACTTCTTTTGTGTTCTCTCTCTGCCAGTATTCTACATTAAATGCAATAGATTAATGGCCTGTGTTTAGAAGTTGCCACGTTCTCTTTGGGATCGGTTTGAAAACTGATGGAAAAAGAAGATAATCTGGTCAGAATTGCACACTGTTTGAAGGAGAGGTGCAGCTCTTTCCCTACCCGCCTGACAATTTAAATGGATACAGCCATCACATCTTCATGATTCTCTCGTAAATATGCTGTAATGAAAAATTTATGAGGTATACTTTGTCAAAGGCTAAATTATTTATCCATGCACAGGGATTCAACACCTCCATTAAGCCTCTGGTCACTCCCTGCAGCGCTGTGTAAGACTGTTATCAATTCCACTTCACGGCTGCAGACCTAGCAAGAGCATTTCACAACATATCAAAGTTTTTCAGCTCTCCTCTTCAGCTCCCTTTATTTCTGCACTTTGGTGGTTTTGTCACTTCAGCCGTGTCACGTAATACACATAGGCACACCTCTGCTCCCACACACCCGCAGCAGCTCCACACTTGTGTCTTTGTGTGAGACCCCTGCCTTGTCCCCATTGTCATGTTAATTACCTGTTTGCTCTGTTTTCCAGGAGCTCACCATCCATCAAAGAGTCTCCCCGCTTTTCATCTCACACCATGCATCTCTACCTGTAATTAGGTTTGGGTAAGAGAGAAGATGGATTTTGTTAGCAGCATGCAGAGGGAAAAGAAGACATTAGGTAGTCTCCATGGCTGTTCTGGGACCAGCCCTCAATGGTGTCTAATTGATCTAAGCTGTCACAGGGCTCTTGCACTATGTGGTAGGGGCTGATTATCCTTATGTGCTATCTTCAGTGCATGAGCATCAACCCAGTATACTGAATTTTATTGAAAGACAAAGCTGGCTGCATGCAAGAGGGCATACAGGTGGACACGGCTGTATCTGTTGAGGCAAATAAGACTGCATTAGATTTTTTTTTGTGCATGTGTCAATATCAGCATTGAATTACTAATGTAAAACACTCAAACATTTCTAGGAATTTTCAAAGTTAAATCCATGTGAATTAATGGACCTATATGGGAATAGCCTGCAGTTATTGGCTATCTGTAGATTAGCTAAGAACATGAAACTTAAGCGTAGTTGGGAAGAAAAAAAAAGAGAAAACATATTTCAACATAATCTTGGCTAAACCCAGGGACTACATCTGGCTTGCAAGCCTGACACAAACCCAAGAAATGGTTTTGGTCTACATAGCTAGATTTGACATCCATGACAACTGTATGGGGGAAGAAATTTTATGTACCACATGAGGTCCCATGTTTGAATCCAGGTTGCGCCAAGAAGCATCCAGCGTAAAACTTGTGCCAAGCTTCTATTGCAGATCACAGGACTCTTCACACCCTCTCCACAACACAGTGATCAAACAACAAAGTGTGTTCAGCGAGAGGCTTCTTCAGGTCCGTTGCAAGACGGAACGATACAGAAGATCATTCCTGCCAGCAGCCATCAGCCTCCACAACAAGACATAAAACCTATTATTATTATTATTATTATCATTATCAATTAATATTATTATTATTGATGTAATATTATTATTATTGCTAAAAAAAAAAAAAAGCCCTTGCTACAGTGTTGAATTTCCCTTTATGGGATAAATAAAGTATTTTTCCATTTCATTTTTCAATTCATTTAATTCAGATCACTCCACTCTGGTGACCCCAAGTAAGGAGCAGCCAAAATGGAAGTTTTAGTTTTTTGATTTATGGCCAGCTGGCTAATGGCTAGGTGTCATCTATTTTGCTACTTAGCGCTGAGCACTGCCTTTATGGGACAAATGAACGGTAAATAAATACCTAACAGAACATTGTATTTCTTATTTTAAAGATAATATTGCTTGTTGTGCTATTAACAGTACTACAAGACCACTGTGACTGGTATTGGGCTGGCCTGTACAAGTTTGCAGGTTAAGTTTAATAAAGCAGTCTAAGGCAGCTATTTTTGTCCCCCCAGTTGAAGGTTGCTTGCTAAGGCTACCCAGCTGGACTACCTGTTGTGGAAAAATTTAGCTGTAAGTCCTATGAGACTAAACAACAAGAAACTGTAGGTTATGCATATAACCAATGATCCCTGAGGGAGGTAAACAAGGTACAACACATCACTATGGGTATTGCACCCCCTCACTAGACCACCTGAAGGACTTTTTCAACATGCCTGTGAAGGGCAATAATAGTGCTACAGTATAAGGAGGCCCCACTCTCTGTAAGGAATGTATATACTGTGCAGCCTCAACTTCCTCAATCTATACCACACTTCACCGAACAGTAATGCGATGAGGGGCTGATCTGTGTTGTACCTTGTTTCCCTCCCTCACGGAACATTGGTTATATACATAACCTACAGTTCCCTTTTAGTCGGTACACTCAGTATAAGACATCACTATGGGGACAAAAGCCCCAGCATCACCGACTGGCTGACAGTACTGCTTCTGCAATGTCTTGGCCTGTCATGTCCAAGCAATAAAACTTTACGAATGTGTTGGGAGAGCTCCAATTTGCAGCAGAGCATATCTCTTCCACGGAGACATCTTTAAATAGTGCCCATGATGTGGCAATCCCCCTTGTCGAGTGTGGATGGACACCACTGGGCATTTCTACACTTCTGCAAGCATATGGTATGAAATAGCTTCCACAATCCAGTGGGACAGATGTTGTTTGGACAGAGCCTTCCCAGCTCGTGGGTTAGCAAAGCAGACAAATAACTGCCATTCTTGTGTCTGCTCAATATATAACTGTAAAGCTTGCACCGGACAGAGACAGTCAAACGTTTCTGCTCCACGGATGCAAAGGGGGGTGGTGAGAATGCTGATAATTCAATCGACAGACTCCTATAGAACAGGGTTGGTACTTTTGGGATATATGCTGGGTTTGGGTACAAGATCATTCTAGAACCATCCGGTGCAGACTGGATGCACGAACGATGAACTGAGAGTGCATGGATGTCACCGACACGCTTCGCTGAGCACAGTGCCAAAAGAAGCGCAGTTTTATATGAAAGCACATTAATACCAACGGACTCAAGGAGTTCAAACGGAGCGTGACACAGCACAGTGCATCTAAGACCAGCGCCAGATCCCATTGTGGAATCATAACCCTAAGAGGAGGCATTGTACGCAAAGCCCCTTTCACGAACCATATGACCAGAGGGTGAGAGCCCGGCGATTTCCCTTCCCAGTCAAAATGGTAGGCCGAGATTGCAGACAAATAAACTTTAATTGAGGCGAAGCTGAGTCCCTTTTCCAAAAGCTTCTGTAGGAATGTAAGAATATCATTTAAGGAGCTCATGAAAGGAACAACATTCCTGTCCTGGCACCAAACCACAAAGATGCGCCAACGTGTCTATTCCGAGAGGCCCGGTACTGTCCCGCAGCAAGAAGAACATAGGACAGTAAGCATTTTACCTGGAAGTGAACAGATCTATGCTGGCCTTGAAGAAGCAATCCTATATCTGTTGCACTATCTCCGGGTGAAGTCTCCACTCCTCTACTAGGGGAAGCCCTCTGGAGAGCGAGTCTGCTCCATGGTTCAGAATTCCCAGAATATGTGTTGCTCTGAGTGAGCAGACTGTGAGTAAGGTGGAGAAGGTCTGGTGAATGAGTCCCTCCCTGTCCGTTTATGTAAGCAACTACGCAGTGGTTGTCGCAGCTTTTAGAACATGCTGGTGGAACAGCAAGCCCATCTTGCTAAAGTGTCTCAGAGAGAGAAAAATCATCATCAACTTCAATTAGTTGATATGCCGCCACTTCTGAACTGCTGTCCAAGAGCTGTTCACATATTGTTTCTGCACAGCTGCAAAGATGGAGGAGGCTTGCTGAATTGAAGTTTGTAACCCTGCACCACAGTAGCCATGGTGTGCATGAGCGCCACGAAGTTGCCTTTGCCATGAGCCTGTCAAGCATAGTTGTTTGGGGACGTGCAGCGCCCTCTGTTGGAATGAGAGCCATGTGGGTCTGACAAGAACCCACCTGATCTCTCATTTCTGCGTTTTTGGGGTTTGTGGGGGGGGGGGCAAGAATCGCCCTTTATTATGAAAACAGAGCTCAGAACATCCTGAACACAACCTGTCTTCAACTGTTGTGGTGTGTGAGGATAACATATTACTCTCATAGCACATATGGTTGGCAATACCATTTGAATGCGTGCTTATGTGAACCAAGCTGCTCAACCGAGTTCTCTTTGACACCGGAGCAAGCTGAGATAAGCTGTACTCTCCCTTTTGCCCTGAGGGTGGAGAGACTTTGAACAACGGGTAGGCAGAACAAGTGCCTTCCTCGAAAATAACTCCCATGTTTGTTGCGGCTGAGCTAGGCAGACGGCTGCTTTTTCCCTCTCACTGTCGGGGTTGGCTTTCGAGCTGGCACCTGGTTCAGGAAGAAGCTATGCTAAGACCAAACAGACTGTTTCGGGTGAGAGCGGGTCTGCTGGCTCGCAGAGGTTGGTGGCTGCGATACCTTTGCCTCTGGCGAAGGTCTCTTTTGCGCAGCACATCAAGCGAGGGAAGGAGACAGTGGATGCGCATTCCGCTGGTCCCCTAGAGATCGAGCTTGTACGAAGCGCCTTGGCATGCTCAGGTGAAGCGCTTCCTCCTGTTTTTTCCTCCGGTCACAGCGAGCTTGAATTTTCTACAAAGCCTGTCTGAGCAGTCCGATGGGGTTGATAGTCTGGTGCAGAAAGTCAGAGTGCTGGGTTTTGGGTAGTTCTGCCAGAGTGAGCCACAGGTGTTGTTGGGCCACAACTGTTTCTGCCATACCTTTAACCAAAGCAACGGCTGCAGTGCTTAACAAGCGCAGGATAAAGTCTGCCGTTTGTCTAGTAGTCCCGCATAGTTTTTCTTAGCCAAGATCGCGTTGTGCAGCTCCTGCAACCTTTCTGCCTGGTAAGCCAGCAGCATTGACACCGTGTTCAGTGCATGAGTCGTGAGCCCCTGTGCCCGGTAAATCTTTTCCAGCTGAGAAGCTGAAAAACGACACTGCTTTCTGGAGAGAGTGGGTCTGCTCGTAGATGCGTTGGGTTTAGGTGCAAGGTGGATAGCCAGGGTTTCATACATGGGAGGAATATTGGGCCAGACTGGCTGGTTCCATATCCTCCAAATCCAAAAACTGGGTAAACGGTAGAAAAAACGGGGTCTTGGGGGACGCCCAGGACCGTTTCAGCTCTGTCATCAAGTCTGGAAAGACAGACAAGAGACACTTCATCGTGCACAAGCACCTCCAGCTGTATATCAAAGTCACTTAGAGGGTCTCTCATACTGCTGATGGGGAGGACCTCGTCCATTTGCTCGGCAAGGGATGGCCCTGCGGTTTCGTCCTCCATCACCTCATGTTCCATCTTTTTCGGACAGCAAAGGGTCCCTGGCTGCAGCTGCGATTGAGTATGTACACATGACACTGGGTTAGCAAGTGCAGCCTTAGCATGCAACATACCAAGACACACTGGTCAAACGTCTGTTGCTGAAAGAAAAAAACACAAGCACTAGGGCATGGATGAAGCCTGGGATTACCAGCTTTGCTAGAGTCGCTGGGAGTTTTCCTCTTTTTCTCTGAAGCCATGGTAGGACGAGAGAGAAAAACTGGTTAGCAAGCTAAATGGGCTGAGGAGAAGTTCTGTTAGTGCGGCTGCAATGCACACAGCTAAACTGAGCTGATGTTGCTTGTCAGCGGGCTAAACAAGCAATGAGCAGGAACAAACCTTGAGTGACGCCCCTGGTAGGGAGCTAGCTCACCTCCGAACAGACAAGTTAAATCTCTACTGGCTGTCCTGCAAATCAGGTTAAGCAAGGTGAAGTGCAAAAAGATTGAGGAACTTGAGGCTGAACAGTATATATATTCCCTACAGAGAGCGGGCCTCCATATTCTGTAGCAGTCTCATTGGCCTTCACAGGCGTGTTGAAAAAGTCCTTTAGGTGGTCTTGCAAGAACACAAAAACGTATGCTTCATCCAAAAATTTTACTTTACTGGCTTTAACTCATTGGTTTCTACCTCTTACAGCAGCTGGTTCCTCTGATTGAGCAGTCTTCATTTTGGACCATTTTATGACCCTTTGAAATTGACTCATGTGCTGCCAGAGCTGAATAAAGGGCTGACAGAGCATTGCTGGAACCCATGGTTTGCAGACCCAGGCCAGTATACTTGGTCGACCCCTGGGTGAGAGTGGAATTAGGACATTTGGGAAAATTTGATCAGAATGAAAATTAATTAGCCTCTAACTGTCATAAACTAAACCCTCCAAGCTAAAATAGCTAGCTTCCTGTAACTGTACTAGGGTGGGTGTTTTCCAGCCACCTTCTTGAGGTATTTTTACAATTTTAACTAAAAAAAATTCAAAATGTGTTACTAGCAGTAACTACTTAGCTGGGAAAGCTAATTAACACAATTTCATTGACAAACCGGAAGTTACCATACTGCCAGCTGGTTCATTACTGTGATGCTGTCTCTTTTGCCTTCCGCTGGCCAGTTCTATAAATAGTTTCGGGGTGTCATTAAGTTTATACTAAAAACAAATTACAGAAGGACACATTAAATAAGTTAAAATAATTTCAAATCATAATAAAGTGGAGAGAATAGCATCATGGACACTTAAGAGGACAAAAGGTTTGTGTGTAATGGGATATCAGTTGTAAAGTGACCTAGCAACATACTACATTACACTGTGTGTTGAGATTAGTAAGCACTACAATTTACAGCCTATTTCATAATTATGGGGTTTGTTCATAAGGGTGACCATTTTAACACTCAACCATATATTTTCTTTCAAATGAGCATTTCTGAATTCATAGATTAAAAAAACAACACACATACACACACACACTCAGCTACCAAGAAAAAACAAAACAAAACAGAAATAATAAGAAACATCAATGCCCAATCAACAGCTGCAATATTTGGACACATCATATAACCACCCATACATGATGCCAAACAATAAAATAATCATCAATAATTCAACAATTCATCATTGTAAGGTTTTATGGATTGTCAGTGGCTGTACATTATTAGTCACAAAAAGAAAGAAAATCAAGATCCAACTGAAAAGTATTATCTTTCAGTTTAACAATTTTTTTTTTGTTAGAAAAACAAACATGTTTTTAAATCTTACCTAATTATTAAATAGTTTATTGCTTTATATTGCTTTGTACTTCTGGATAGCACTTTCCAATCAGGGACAGAGGAGGTTGCACAGAGCAAGTGAAGAACAAATCAGGAACATCCTGAGATAATACCGGTTGTATTTCCTGATTATCTCCAATTCTAGAGCTATACAGTAGATATTGATTATTTGATTAAGAAGCAGGGAGAAAGTATACTAGTAAGTTATTAGTTAATAATTAGTCCCATTTTTATATTGATTATACACCTACTTTCTTTGTGCATCACTCCTGATTAACTCTGATCCAAGTTGCATCAGATAGTAGCTTCTCATCCTTTAGTAACTACTCCATGATGTGTGACTACAATATGATGCGCTCTTTTTGTGTCTCATCAAATATACAAAGTAGCCACTCAACAGTTCCAATAAGGTATTACCAGCGGGAAAAAAAGAAGGAAAAAAAAACTGTAGCACTTAACTGCCATCTGTGACGGTGAATTTAACTCTCTTCTTTGCTGTGGCAATCCTTATACTTCTGGAGCCTGAGACAAACATAAAACACAAAGAAAAGTGCTGGATTATTCAACTGACAACAAAAGAACTTTGCTGAGGTCTTACTTTTCTCTGTTCATCTCCTCTGTTGTGTAGAACTGTGATGTTACAATTGCAATCAACACAAATGACATCTATTGTAACCCTGGTTTGGTCAAGGCAACTTCTGATGTTACATATTTGAGTATATGCCTTTTCTCAATGGGTTTTCTTATTTTCAAACATGCATGTAAATACTGAGACATTTTGCACATATATAAACAATATATAAGAATCTTTTAAAAAGTATAGGTAGGGAAGTTTATTGTGTGAGTTTAAATGCTACATGTGGTGTGACTCTTTGTCAAACTGATGTGATAAGAAATATGTGACACATAATGTATTTAGTTGTAAGTAGTCATCAGTGTGTGTTTGGTAATTAGAAATTACTTACGACCCCTCCTCACTTCAAATGCAAATCTGTTGGCTCTTTGCTTGCTGTACTTCTACCTATTGTTATCCATCCATAGCATTTATAAATGCATAACTGTAATGCTGTAACTTGCTGTAATCTGTAATGCTGCAATCTAACCATTTAAAAAAATTGTTTAATCTCAAACTAATGACTGAAATGATCAGATTACTTTTGTGATCGCATTAGAAGAGCAATCTTGTTACAGTGAGAGACCTTCATTAATAGGTATCCTGAATTAATATACAGCATACACACGTAGACAGACATATGGAAGGAGCATATGCAAAAATGGTTTTCTGCATGTGGTTGCTTCCTGTGCAGTGTGGGAATGTCCGTGCAGCTTTGCTGACCTTCAGCATGAAATGAAATGTGCGTGAGGCCTCTGGTGTGTTTGGAGGGGTTTTCTCTTTTCCAAAGATGGACAGCCATGCATTATTGATTACAAAAACGCTCCTGCAAAGCCATTTCATCTTTCAGGCACAGCTGACCGTGAGCTGAGCTTCACTTAAAAGTAGTCGAGATCTGCTTTGTGTCCGTGTGTACACCTTTTTGACTGACTACTTGATTTTGTTTGTATAATGCCACCCCCCATCTTTCTCCCTTTTTCATAACGCCAAAGGTAGGCAGTGGATGAGCAGGAACTACTCCCTTATCTCCTCTACTTCCCTTTACACAATGCTACACACATACAGCACAAAACAAAAACAAAGGTAGGCAGAGATAAGTCTGTTTGGTGCAGTGTGATATGTCTAACAGCCTCTATTGAGTATTAGAGCTCTTGTACATACATTATATATATATATATATATATATATATATATATATATATATATATATATATATATATATATATATATATATATATATATGTATGTATGTGTGTGTGTGTGTGTTGTAATATATATAATTGTTTTCCACAAGTGCTTTTCACAACCTGTCTGCTCATATTGCTGATGTGTTAAAAATGCATTTGTCAAAACTGTTTCTTTCATTTTGATAATAAAACAAATACATTTCTATGCTGGCAAGCTTCTTGCTTTTTTGCTGAAATTGTGAGACAGTCATCCAGAGAACGTTGCTGAGTGATGGGCCTACCTCCCCGGTCCCTTGTTGAGGATGGTCACTGGGGAGAACGCCCATGGCGACCACGGCTGTCAGACGCTGTTTCTGTGATGCCAAAGAATGATTGGTTTCATGGATCCGTGCAGACCTCTCTGACAGCACAGGGGGACACTTGCCCACACCTGGGATAAGACACACTGGCAGGATGTGAAATGTTTCTGAACAAGGTTGTTCTAAGGGTCATAGCAAGACCTGTCACCCTTCTCCCCTCGTCATCAAGGAATGTACAGCCAGACCTCGTGCTACACATGAAGAATATAGGGTGTGAATTTCTCTTTTGTTTCAGTCTGACTTAGTCTTTGTCTGCTTCAGCGCGAGATGGTGGTGAATTTGCAGACAACAATGTCCCAATTTGAAAAGGGAAACAGCAAGGATACCATCCAGACAATTGTTTGGCTGAATAGTCTGATGTTATTAAAGTGCACAGAAGCTACCAACTGCTCAGAAATCAAGGAATAAATCTTTAATTGCGCAGGAGGTTTTTTTTTTTTCACAAGATACCGCATCTGCAAAGTGCTGCAGACAAGAACTGCATTTCCAAGTCTGACTCATGTCTAGCCTCGTCGGTGGAAAAAAGCAGCCACTATCATTGATGTCAGTGTTGCAACAACAGCAGCTCACTCACTTACTTTCTCTCTCAGCATGCTCTCCTCAACCTGAGTTTATCACGTCTCCTGGAGGGGGCGGGCTTCCTGACAATCCCACTCCCAGAGCTCATGACAATTTTAATGATTGATCTCTCTCCTCCTGAGTGTGGTGAGAGGGAGCGGAGCACACCGCAGCGCAGCGCAAAGGAAAAGGGGATATGGACAATCCCACAAGGTCAGAATAATGTCCAGCCTTTTGTTTTCAGTGGTGAGGTCAGTGGCCTGTTCAGACGCAAAGGAACGTGCTAAATAGATGAAGGCCTGCCAGAGAACAGATGCTTTTGCAAAATTAACATTCACTCGGTTACTTATTCACTAAAGCTGAAGTGGCTTCCTTTGTTTGAAAACAAAGAAAAATACAAGAGCCATGGTTTTCCACCTGTATACTTCTACCGAGTGTTACCAACTAGGGTGCACCTATCCTCTGACTTTATATTTCAAACTTATACCCCTAAAAAGTCATGAAGCTACAAAACAACGCTGGAACCTTACAAAAGGAATGATTCACATTTCGGCCCCATGTTCAAAGAATCAGTTGAACTTTATTTATATTGTCAACCTGTGATTCAGTCATGCCAAACATCCATTCTCATGTGGTTTTCCGTCATTTTTACCACAAAGCTGGAGTGCTTGGTTCTCTCTAAAAGTCTCTATTTATGTCTGTCATAAAATGAATTCTCTTGACTTCCTGTCATTGTGAATGAATGATGAAAGAGCTGCCACTTTGTGATACCAGCGCGAGGTAATCAACTACAAAGACAAGCAAATGAGATGTCTTTAATGTTAGTTAAGTCAAACTGTTAATGGACATATGCCCATGTGTTATTTCATATGAAATACGTTTAATTCAGGAATATTGTGTTCAGGGTGGTTAAGTGTTGCAGTGCTTAGCACTGTTCCCTAATAACAACATGGTTTGTGGTCCAAACCTCAGATGGGGCCATTCTCTAGAGAGGTGGTATGTATTTCTCAGCCTACATGGGTTTTCGCTGTGTGCATGGTTATTTGGTCCCTCTGTGAATCACTGTGATGGACTGGCTGCATATCCAGGGCGTACCCTTCCTCTGCACCCGTGGCACCTGTGATAGGCTCCAGCGATAGCAACTCTGAATAGGACAAAGAAGAATGCAAGGATGAAAGCACAGTTCAAATGTCAGACAGGATATTCACTGCATGGTAACACCAAATCATTCACATCCGCAAGACATGTGAGTGAAACATAGATTTGTGATAAGTAACAGTACTGTTTCATAAACACAAGAGCTTATTGGCATGTTCAGATTCAATGGCACACAAATGACTAGTCATTCACAGCTCAATGCTTCCCTCTTCTGGTGGTAAAGTAGTGGTGAGTTTATAATTATCTTTTCAGACAGTGCTAAGCCTTCATGATTATACTAATCTTTTTAAACTTTAGTTGCGCTAGCAATCAATTTTAAGTTTCATATAGGGCTCTTCGTGGCATCTTCCCTCATATAGTACAAGACCGTTCTACAAAGTGTGCCATATTATTCTTTTTAAAAGAAATGTTTGTCAATTTTAAATTATTCTTTCTTTGTCATTTCATTTTTTTCATGGTAACTTTCATAAATGTGTCTTAGTTTGCTTTATCAAAACAAAGTTTGTACTTTGGTATACACCTGAAGCTACCAATGAAGTAAACCAAACGGTAGATGTCTCTCTCGTCCGTGCAGCTGTGCGTCTTCACGGCGTCGCTGCTGTCTAGATGACCGAATCGCCATTTTGAAAAGCCAATCGTTCACAGCACACCCGCCTTGAGTACTGGAACTATGCCGCGGGGCCGGCCTCGTAAACTGAGAGTTAAAAGCAACGACGGAACAGGTAACAAGTATCAAAATACAACTAATAAAAAATACAATAAAAGGGCTACCAAATTAGCCTGCTATTATTTTGTGAAGCATCTCCGTAGCCCATTTAATTCCACTTCAATGTAGTGTATATAGTCCCCGGATATAGTATTGCGGGTGGGCTTTGCTTTGTACGGCGAAGGAGTGATTGAGGCGGAATGATATTAATAACGTTTCGGTGGCTCTTCTTATTGGCTTCCAGTCTAAATTGATGTCCACGAGGAAAGGATCTGTTCCGTTGCCGGGCGTTAGTTAACGGGCGCTTTTCTACAGATAATAATCGATTATTTGTAATTAGTAGGGTTTTGTTTTGCTAACTAGCTCGCTTTGCTACCGTTAGCTTTGCGGCTAACACGCTAAAATGTTTGCCATTGTTGTTTTGGTCTCGAGAAAGCTCCGTAGCGAGCCTGTCAAGGTGCCGATGTATGAAACGTAAACAAGTCGACAAGTTTCTAATTGCATTCGTTTAGGATTTCGTTACCACTAAAGAACGCTGTTTCACATAGTTATGGCACGTTTAGCTCGATAACTTAAAATGTTTAATTAGCACGTGATTCCAGCGGTGGTTTAAATTTGATGACAATCACGAAACTAATCATTACGAAAAGATAAATATATATTTTTTCTTGATCATCCAAGCACTCAGCGTCTGAAGCTGACTGTAGCTCTGACAGCCGACATGGGCATGCGGTGCTCAGCTGTTGAATACCGACATAAAAGTTGCATCACGAACAACCAGATTCACAGAAATTCTCATTAATTTCTATGCATGAAACTATTGAATGTATTTTTCACCCAATCATATTGTGTATACAATTAGAACCAGAAGTTTCCATACACTGTATAAAAAGACAACGTATTTTTCTCACTGTCTGATATTTATACTAAATCTTCCCTGTTAAAGGTCAGTTTGGATTACCAGAACTATTTCTATTTGATTAATGCCAGAATATCAAGAGACAGTTATTTAGTACTATTTTTAAAGTCAGAAGTTTACATACATTTCATTTATAGAGCATATTTTTGAGAGCATTACCTTTAAACTGTGTGATTTGGGTCAAATGTTACATTTTGACCCATAAGCTTATCTCAGTAGTTTGCTGGAGTTCTGACTAATTTCTCCTGGCAGAACTGGTCTAACTCAGGTTTGTAGGCTGACTTGCTCATGCACGTCTTTTCAGCTGTGCCCAAAAATTTTCTACAGGATTGAGATCAGGACTTTGTGATGGTCACTCTAAAACATTAACTTTGTTGTCCTCAAGCCACTGTAACTCATTTTGCAGAATACTGAAAGCTGAAAGCTATTGTCCATTTGGCAGACTCGTTTGCACTCATGCTTTAACTAACTGGGCGATGGTTGAGATATTGCTTCAATATTCTACAAAATG
Organism: Hirundichthys speculiger; assembly: GCA_018398805.1. NCBI lineage: Eukaryota > Metazoa > Chordata > Actinopteri > Beloniformes > Exocoetidae > Hirundichthys > Hirundichthys speculiger. Next base: position 13,105 of record JAGFBZ010002535.1, on the reverse strand, counting down.
TATGTCTTGTAAAGTGTACCAGTCCCTCCTCTAGCCAAACACCCCCACAACATGATGCTGCCACCCCCATGCTTCAAAGTTGGGATGGTGTCCTCAGGCTTGGAAGCTTCCCCTTTCTCCTCCAAATATAATGATAGTCATTATGAACAAACAGTTTTAGTTTCATCAGACCACAGGACACGTTTCCAGAAATGAAAGTCTCTGTCCTTGCAGTCATTTGCAAACTGTATTTTGGCTTTTTAACATTGCTTTTGGAATAATGGCTTCTTCCTCGCTTAGTGGCCCTTCAGCCCTTGCTGGTACAGGATTTGTTTTATTCTGGATAATGTCACTCTGTTACCAGCTTCAGCCAGCATCTTACTTGGGGTTGATTTGCACATTTCGATCAAAGCATGTTCATCACAGAAACCGTCTCCTTCCTGACAGTAGGCTGGAGATTCCTGTGGTGTTTTTACTTGCATATAATTGTTTGAAGCAGATGAGTGTGGCACCTTCGGGCATCTGGAAATTGAAGCAAAAGATAAACAAACCTGTGGAGGTCCACAATTGTTTTCTTGATATCTTTGCTGATTTCTTTTGATTTTTTTCCATGATGTCACTCGAGGAATTAGTGTGTTTGAAGTGTGCGTCCAATTAAGTCAAGTGTTGTCAGTTAACATCAGAATCTTCCAAAGCCATGACATCATCATTATGATCTGGGATTTCCAAATTGTTTAAAGGCATAGGAATCTTAGTGTATGTAAACTTTTGACTTTGAAGAAAGAAATAACAAATTCTCTCATTATTCTGACATGTAACAAGTAGAAAAAAATGGTAATCCTAACCACCCTAAAACAGGAAAAGTTTAGCCCGATTTTATATTAAACAGTGAGTAAAAAAAAAAAAAAGTAGTCTTTTTGTACAGTATATGCAAACCTCTACTTTCATCTGCTGTAAATGAAGACCTTACAGAATCTTTTTTTTTTTTTTTTAAAGAATACATTTTGTTGTGTTGTTAATTGTACTTAGAGATTGCTGTGACTAGGTTGTAGAAAGGCCTAGAAGGGTGAGAAGACAAAGTGTAGTTAAGCAGCAGGCAGTTTGTGCTAACTGTGCTTTGCCTAAACCAGTGTTTCTCAATCCTGGTCCTCGAGTACCACTGTCCTGCATGTTTTGGGTGTTTCCTTGTGCCAACACACCTGTTTCAAATGAATGGACCACCTCCTTCATTTGGTATTAAGGTCTGAACAAAGAACAAAACCAATACAATGCATGAACTGCATGAATTACATACTTACATATTATTTATTATATTCATCATTCATTTTCTGAACCTGCTTTATCCTCACTAGGGTCAAGGAAAATAAAAAAAAAATATATTTTTTTAATTCTAGACCAGAATTGCTTAACTTGGCATTGTAAATCATGCAGATAGGACGCTGACCCCCATCACGTTCCGTTATACGATCCATATTGTACATAGCTGTCCGACCACTTCCTTTTTTTACTCGACATAGTATGGATTAAAATATGAAAGAAATCACACGATGTACCATCATGACACTCACAAGTTGACTACTGAGCACACCAAATTTCCTGCAGCACAGATTAGCCAAGCAATGTAACGTGATCACCTGAAACCAGTGATGGCCAAGCAGGGCGTATCATCATGTATCATATGAGTCAGGTGCATGTCTTGACCTCCATCGAACCCCTCAGACTGACTCACCGAACCCCTAGGGTTCGATCGAATCCAGGTTCAGAACCACTACCTTAGAGACACTGGGCATATGATGGTGTGTTTGAATAAAGATTGTTTTGATGTTTTTATGTTTTTGTTTTTTACAAAACATGCCAGTAAACACTCCCCCTGTGCCACTAAAGTACGATGCACCACGTCATACCTACATGGGTATTCTTTGCAGCAGAGAGCCTCTTGAACCATTAAGATACTTACGCCTCACTTTTTGTCTCCTCTTCAGATGCGGATCTCAGTGAAACTAAGGCAGAAAGTTTCAGTGATGGAGAGCTCAAGGACAAGAAGTGTACCATATGCACCCAGATATTCACCACAGAGAGCCAGCTACAGAAGCATCTCCGTGAACACGAGATCAATGATAAGGTAGAAACTTCACAGAAATATCAGAGCATCCTCATCCGCCATCAATACATTTTAGAAAAGCTCCACTGAAGCTCCTTGATGGTCGTTCTTATTGTGCAGCGTGATTCATTTTTAAACATGATCTGCAGCACTTAATATTTACTTGGTGATGAATAATTTTCCCGGATTTAAACTGTCGTACCCTGAATTTGGCTGAGCACGCTTGAACTTGTATACTTTAGAGATACGACTTTCTTACATTCAAAGTTTACCAAAACAGAATACTTGAACTCCTTCTATATACTAGTTTCAAAATATACAACAAAAAGGCATCACTGAGTTAATTCCACCTGATACCTTCATCTGAATTTAAGCAGGTGCAAAAGATAAAAGATAACAGTGCTGATCATAGGATAACAGTGCTTCAGCTGGAATTGGTCCGGGGGGCGGGGCTTACCATCAAAGCTGTTGCCCTGTACTTTTTACAATATTGGATTTTAACGCTACTGTAGCTTTTGATCCCAATATTTACAATCCCAAATCATGAAAAGGTAGTGTCAGGGTGGATGGATGGCGACACCAAGCCAAACATTTAAAAGAGTCATAGTGTTTATGTGTTTCTTTAAATGACAGGAGCACCGGTCAGTATAATACAATATATACATTTTACACTGCTCAACTTTTAAATGCATAATTCAAAAAAGGACAAGACATAACGAGATATACATGTATAAATGAGCAGACCCCCGCGCAACTGTCACGTGATCTCAAAACCTCCAGGGGTAAACTCATAATCTCTCATGGATCCAGGCGAGTGGGTGGGGCTTCCCTGCGCTCTGCTCTGAATCGGTGCCTTTGGGACTTGAGGTCATGTTGAGTACAGAATAAGCCGCTGAAAAACTGAACCACACTTTCTGCGTTCTGTGGGACTTCAACTTTAGGCTTTTAAAATGATAGCTGATAGCTCAAAATAGTGATAACTTAAATGCAGATATTTTTGTCTGCTTTTCGGGTGGTTGATGCAAGATTCTAATTTCTGATTCTTTAAAAATATAGCTTCGAAGTTGTTGGATCTCTCTAATGTCACATTACGTGGTGATAAAACTTGCTTTATAGAATGATAGAACAAGCAGCTGCACAGCCAACATCCTCTCCTTTCTCTCCTGTTTAGCCCTCATTTGGCCATTGATTCATAGTTGCATGATTGCTCACATTTTTTGCATCACTTTGTAATCTGGTGGATGCTACACTGTGATGGAAACAGAGAAGCTGCAAGAGTCCAGTAGGAGGAGCCACTTCATTTCCACAGGACACAGGACAGACTCATAGTCACACTCAAAGAAATCTCAAATCAAAGAGAATTGTTGTACAAATAAAATCGAACTGCAAATGAGCAGCACTATGTCCCACTATATCATGAAAGATGACAGTGGTATCATCAGTAATCTGTAATCTGATCAGTAATTCTCTGATGGAGATTAGAACAAACTACAAGTTTCCTGGCCATATATATATATATATATATATATATATATATATATATATATATATATATATATATATATATGACAGTGACTGTACAATAAATCAATGGATGCACCAGTAGTATCATCAAGAAACTTCACCTCCACTGCCTAATAGTGGATCTAAAGTTCAGAAAAGTTCTAAAAAAAAAGTTCATCTGCTTTAAAAAAAAAAAAAAAGAAAAGACAATTGCTAAGCCATACCATACGTGGACAATGATCAGTAAATACTTAAGTGTGCTTTGTGTCAGGACATTTCTGTCAGAATGCAATTTGAACTCAGTAGCTCTGGCTGATGCTCTGTACTATATACATTTAATAATTGATTGCAAAGACTTCTGCTAGTGTTTTCATTGCCTTAAACTGCTAGCCAAGTTCACCTGCTGCTATTTAAATGGAAGTGCTATGTTCTTTAGTACTGAGACCGTTGAACAGTCACTGTTCTGTAACTAAATGTGTTTTATAATAATTCTCCCAAACAAAAAAGAAAGAAAGAAAAGTGTTTAAATAAGTTATTGTTTATTTTATGAGATGATAAAAGCTATTAATCTCAGCTTGGATGCAGGCCTATTTATTAATGTACACAGGAAATAAAATGCATGGGAAATTAAACTTTGTTTGCCCACTCAAAAAATGTGAAATCGGATCGGGAAAAATCGGGAATCGGCCGATCATCAAAATTAAAGATCGGATCGGGACCCAAAAAACGTGATCGAGACATCCCTACATGTTACATTCTGTTTTTTTTTTTTTTTTACTAAAAAAAGATTGGTTTGGTAGAGACCCCATTGGCCTGTCAAGCACAGTCGACTCAAAAAAAAAAAAAAAAGATTTGCACATTTGACTGAGAAGCTTCATTGAGCTTATTATGAAAAGACATCAAAGGTGGAGGAAGGAAGCTGTTTTCAGGATGTTCAGTTACCAGAACATACAACCCTGCTGTCACTCGTACCGGCTGGTATGAGACCTCACCCCCCATGTATGTCTAAATAAAATCAATATTCTTTAAATATGTAGTTCAATAATATAATTATGTATTCATTAATCATGCTTTTTTAAATGTAAAAATCATATGTGCATGTGAACATGAAAATCATCTGATCATAGTGGGTCTCAGTATGGGGCAAATGCAACCTCAGAGATGTAACGGCGTGTAACTTTTTTCACGATGCCATTACACATTTAACGGTCTCATTCCATCATATTTTCATGAATTTTGCAGTGGTCTCTGGCCTGAAATAAATGAGAGGTGCAGCAAGTCTAGTAGAGGATATTCAGGGTTGTCCATGATGTTTTAGAAGTATCCTCCTAGCTCCAGGTGCTCCAGAACAGAACCTGGCTTCTTTATCAGTTTGTTCAGTTCCTTTAAGTCACTGGCTCTGATGCTGCTCCTCCAACAGATGACTGCAGACAGGATTAAAGTTGTCAAAACAGACTCATATGCATAAGATATCATAAGACTGATAAGATCTGCAACATCCTTCTGCAAACACTGAAGGACCAAAGCTTCCTTAAGAAGTAAAGTCTGCTCTGTCCCTTCTTTTAAACAGCATCAGTGTCTCCAGTCCAGTCTGTTGTTCAGGTGAACACTGAGGTATTTATACTCCTCCACTACCTTCACTTCTCCCATGATGGAAATGCTGTTTGACTTGTTCCCGGTCCTCCTAAAATCTACAATCATCTCCTTTGTCTTGTCGACATTCAAGATGAGATGGCTGTTCATACACCATCCCACAATGGGCCCACCCTAACCCTTCCACGTGGAGTTTCTTTTGTAGTAAAGCAGGCTGGATGCTGTTAAATGCACTGGAGAACTGAAGAACATGATCCTCACAGTGCTACCTGTTATGTCCTGATGACTGAGTATTAATTGATGACGTCTTCAACTCCAACCTCATGACGATAAGCAAACTGCAATGGGTCCTGGAAGGTGCTTGTTTGCCTATTCAGAGTGACCAGAAAAAGTTTCTCCAGGACTTTCATGATGTGAGATGTTAGGACTACAGGTCTATAGTCATTGGGAGAAGATGGATGAGATCTTTTTGGTATTTGGTATCTTTCACAGCTCTTGAACATTCTCCGGGCCCAGGGTGATGTTGAAGAGGTGCTATAGAAGCCCATGAGCTACTGTAGCAAGCTGTGACACAGTCCAGTGTTTCCCAAGTGCCTTTCATTCTCATTCTGAATGTTAATAACATATTTCTGTAACCACATGTTGTTGCAAAATGATGTCACTGTTCCAGTTGTTGCAGGGTGTAATTGTCTATTAATTTATTTAAAGCGATAAAACTATGTTGCTGGAATAGAAATAATGCTTTTGTGTCAGCATAGACTATTTACTGTCAATGGTCAATTTCAGCAGAGAGACAGTGGCACTGTACACTGAATTATTGCACGTGAACTTTATCAGTTTCACAGACTGATGACTGGAGGTGCAGCAGTTGGTGTACAGGGAGAACAGCAGAGGTGAAAGTACACCTGAGGGGAGCCGGTGCTGATGATCCAAGTGTCCAAGACGTTCTTTCCCAGCCGCCCGTGCGGCGTCTGGTCCGTGAGGAAGTTGGGGACCCACGTGCAGATGAGGTTGGGCATGTTGAGTTGAGAGAGCTTGTCTTGAAGCAGAGTGTAGAAGATTGTGTTGAACGCAGAGCTGAAGTCCACAAACAGGATCCTGGTGTAGGTTCCTACGGAGTCCAGATGCTGCAGGATGGAGTGAAGGGCCAGGTTGACAGCGTCATCTACAGACCTGTTGGCTCTGTCGGTGAACTGCAGCGGGTCCAGCGCGAGGGCTTAAGGTTTTGAGATGGGACAGGACCAGGCGCTCAAATGACTTGATGACTAGACACGTCAGCGCCACACGCCTGTAGTCATTAAGTTCAGTGATCCGTGGCGTCTCGGGGATGGGGACGATGGTGGAGGATTTGAAACATGTTGGCACATACATGACTCCAGGGAGGTGTTAAAAATGTCTGTGAAGATCTGCACAGTGTCTGAGGGTGGAAGGGGGTACACTGTCTGGCCCGGGAGCCGTTTCCTGAAGAGATTGTGCACATCCTGATCCTGTTCAGATCGCCACTCATCTCGCTGTCAGTGAACTTTTCCTTGCCAAAATGACGGGAACATAGCCTGGAATTTCTTGTGAGGTTAAGCAGCAATTAAATTTTAATGAAGCATGTGCCAAAAGTAGTATCCTAATTAGGGATGCACGATTTTTTTTTTTTCAAACCGATAGCGATAACCGATAACTTTCAGCTCCTAAAGGCCGATAACCGATAACCGATACCACATACCTAAGATCATTACACCAGTACTATGAACAAAACCAAAAACAGTTTTGACTCTTTAAATGAACAGATAATTATTTTTTACAATGAGAAACTATTGGCAAGCCTCTCAAACATTTTCATAAAGGTATCAAACAAACCTATTTGATATCTCACATCAACTTAAATAAGCTGCATTACTGACTGATATATAAAAAATAAAGGCTCCTTGAACTGATGGAAATACATGCATCAGAATTACTAACCGAAAAAAATGCATTCCTCAATGACAATAAAAAATAATGCACAGTGCATAATGTACTGACACAAGTTAGAATTGTCTGTGTAAATAAACTGAAAAAGTGCACTCCATAGTAACAAAGAAATTACGTTTAAAGGATTTTGGCTTGTGATTCCATTCAAGTGAATGAAAGTAAATGAGGTTTAGTAGTTTTTTTTTTTTTTTTTTTGAATCTCATGGAAGCTTTAGATGAGAGAGATGATGGAGGGGTGGCTGGGAGCGGAGGGGTTGACTTGCTGCTGGCTTGCTCACGTTAGCTCATGTTAGCTCACGTTAGCGTGATTTCAAAACTCCATGGAAGCGATGGTTATGTTTCAGGTGGCTGATCGAGTTTGACGTATTAAAGCTTGTGCTATTTTTCCCTCCTTCGCTTGGAGCATTTGTCACAAATAACCAGCGAACTCTGAAACTTTAATGAAGTTCTACACCATCGCCGCCATGTTTGTTTGTTTTTTCATCAGCGCACTGTTCCATAATGCTGATTCAAGGTGTAACGTAAATTCCTCCGTTCCCTCGTTTGCTAGTCGTTCTTTCTGCCTTATCTATTTTTTCTATTTTTTATGTGTAACATGTGGGAAAATACTGCGAATATCAATTCAAGTCAGCAACTACCAAAATTATGACCGAGTGAACAAGTTGTTTTCTGGCATGAGGGGGTATCCTTGATTTTCCTTACTGAGAAATCGTTTTTCTGATTATGCCGACATCACTTGAACATAACATTCACTGCTGGTCATTCAAAGCTCAGAGGGAGCGAGGCACTGCCGTGTTGACAAAAATATATATATATGCTACCGGGGCTATTCGTCATGATATCGGACCTATCGGGATGACGTCATAATTCCCTGTTATCGTGCATCCCTAATATTTTAGGAATCCAGAAACTGAGACTTTTAGAAACACATCATTTGTTGTGTTAACTCTGGAACCCCCCCCCCTTTTCCTGATCGGCTGTTATCAGTCACTGGACTCTGCAGAACCGAAGTGCTTTCATGTGACTCAATAAATGCATCATATCTATATGATGTAATCATGAGCATTTAAAAAGGCAGTAAACATTAACAAGGCATATGAACAAATACATATAAACTGAAAAATCTGTGTTAAGACCTGATGACAACTGTAAGGTTTAACTTTTTAATACTGCTGTATGCCTTTGTGAGATAAGGGGGAAGGTACCAGAACCACAATATCAAGACATTTCCACAAGCACATTTTAACCACAAACATAGCAGCTCTACAATACAACATTAAGCCACTTCAGTTCTCCAATATGAAAACTATTCTATATTTCTATATGATTATTGTTTTTCAGAAATACAAATGAACACATAGGATATCAAATTTAAATGCACTGCTTTTATCTGTTAAAATTCATCTCCTACAGTCCATTATAACTTCTTGTTTTTGCTTTTTCACAAATACAACTGAAATTTGATTGCAATTTTTATTTATCCATTTACATCAAATTGTTCATGGGAAAACCTGAAATAAACAGAAGGAACATCCAACATGAATCAATAGTTTGGACAGACTGCGTCCAAACTTTTAACTGCTGCAGAGGAGCAGTTAAAAGTTTGCACAGTCTTTGTTTCTTGTTCTTAGTCCTGATTTTGCTTCTTATGCTTGTACTGCCGCAGACATGACAGAGTGAGGAGTTTCTTGATTCGTCTCCACCAGGAGGGTTTGTATTCCTTCTCCGGTGGTGCAGAGACCTCCGGTGGTGCAGAGACCTCCGGTGGTGCAGAGACCTCCGATGGTGCAGAGACCTCCGGTGGTGTAGAGACCTCCGATGGTGCAGAGACCTCCGATGGTGCAGAGACCTCCGGTGGTGCAGAGACCTCCGGTGGTGTAGAGACCTCCGGTGGTGTAGAGACCTCCGATGGTGCAGAGACCTACGATGGTGCAGAGACCTCCGATGGTGCAGAGACCTCCGGTGGTGCAGAGAACTCCGGTGTTGTAGAGACCTCCGATGCGGTAGAGACCTCCGATGATGTAGAGACCTCCGATGATGTAGAGACCTCCGGTGGTGCAGAGACCTCCGGTGGTGCAGAGACCTCCGGTGGTGCAGAGACCTCCGATGGTGCAGAGACCTCCGGTGGTGCAGAGACCTCCGGTGGTGTAGAGACCTCCGATGGTGCAGAGACCTCCGATGGTGCAGAGACCTCCGGTGGTGCAGAGACCTCCGGTGGTGTAGAGACCTCCGGTGGTGTAGAGACCTCCGATGGTGCAGAGACCTACGATGGTGCAGAGACCTCCGATGGTGCAGAGACCTCCGGTGGTGCAGAGACCTCTGATGGTGTAGAGACCTCCGATGGTGTAGAGACCTCCGATGGTGTAGAGACCTCCGGTGGTGTAGAGACCTCCGGTGGTGTAGAGACCTCTGGTGTTGTAGAGACCTCCGGTGGTGGAGAGACCTCCGGTGGTGTAGAGACCTCCGGTGGTGTGTAGAGACCTCCGGGTGTAGAGACCTCCGGTGGTGTAGAGAGAGACCTCGGTGGTGTTTGTAGAGACCTCCGGTGGTGGTGTAGAGACCTCCGGTGTGTGTAGAGACCTCGGTGGTTGTAGAGACCTCTGGTGGTGGAGAAGAACCACAGACTTCAGTCTGTGTGCTGACTGAATCACCTGTCTGTGTAGCAGAGGACTCAGGTGCATCTGCAGGTACCTTGGCCATGTGTTCGGGAGTCACCAAGGTAGACTTCAGTTGCACACTGAGGTCCGCCACCTTCCACTCCAGATTTTCTGCCAGATCTTTCTGCGTTTTCAGTTTAGATTCCAATTGCAGTCGGGAGCTGATCTGTTCTTGTAATTTCTTTTTTAAACGTTCCCGCTCATTTTCCAGAATCAGCATCTGGGCGTCTTCATATTTGGACTGCTCCTCTCCTTTTGCTGCAGCTTCTTTGGAGGCCTGACGCAAGGTCTGGATCACTTCTTTGCAGGAGTTGACCTCGTTTTGGCAGCCCAGCCTGAGTTGTTGTTCTTCCTCCAAGCTGAGTTCAGCCTCTTTCAGCTTTTTCCAGAACCACTCGCAGTCCTCCTCTGCAGCAATTATCTCCTTGATTTTATGGTCAAGAAGTAAATTCTTTTTAGGTAGCGCATCCCTCATGATTTCCATGAGTTTAGGCTTGAAGTTATTCTGCCTCTGCCTCTGCTTCAATAGAATACTAAATGAATTAATAGCAGGTGCTTTTCGAGTGTTACCATCTTCTTCTGGTGCTTCTTCGTAATCACTCCCTTCAGCATCATCATTCCAGTCAGATCCATTCTCCCAGTCTTTATTCCCCACATCACTCCGAGAAAGTTGACCAGAAGTTGTTTCAGGTTTAGCAACTGGCTCTGGTATATTGACGATAAGTATCTCGTTCCAGTCTTCGTAATCCCAGTATGTTTTCCCCACATCACTCCGAGGAAGTTGACCAGAAGTTGTTTCAAATTTAGCAACTGGCGCTGGTATTTTTTTCGGTTCCTCATACAGGTCTTGATGAATACGAGCGATGGGATGAAGAAAAATCTCTTCATCATCATCACTCCAGTCAGAACCATCCTCCCAATCATGAGAATCATCTGGTTCTCCGAGTTCTTCATCCACCATTTCACTCCAGGGACGATTACCAGAGGTAATCTCAAATCTATCCAAGGAGTCCATCATTTCACTCAAGAGTTCTTCTGATTTCTCAATTTCACTCATTGTTTCTTTGGATTGTACTTTTTTCAGCAACGTCAAAGTAATATTTGCCTTCAATGCTTCGGTATTCGTCAGAACTGTGTGGGCTCCAGGAATTCAAAAGTACAACAGTGAATTCCGTCCGGGGATGCATTTAAGTAGTCCACCGTCACATGACCTCTGATGTCATTTAGAACCATGATGTCACATACGAAATTAACATTCGAGAATTTTCTCCTCCAACAGCCACTCTGGCATTTTTCAGCCATGAGTCACCATGACGACGGAATGCTGTTCACAAATGTCTGCAAATCATATGTCAGGGTCACATGTCAAGGTCACATGACTGAGTGAACTACTCAAAGTCAAGAATATGGACTTAAAATGCTGACAAGTTGAAGAGGAGGGGTCATGCATGTAGAGTGTCATATAAAAAGAGCAATTTTTATCATTATAGGGAGTGTGTTAAATTTAAAATTGAAGCTCATCTCAATAGAGCCCAGCTTGTGATGGGAAAAATTCCAATTTAGATTTTACAAAATGTAGAATGGCATCTTAAAAATTTAATGAAATCAGAATGCATCAGTATGTATGCATGTATGTATTTTGATGTCATTGTCTATCTGGATATGAAATTACAACTCTAAAATTCAGGATTAGGCCTTAAAAACTGGATCAATTTTAAGGGTAATTTTCAGACATATTAAACCAGATATGCGTTATGCATATTGTTGTGTGCATGTATGCATCTATATCTATCTATACACACACACACACACACACACACACATATACACATATACACATATATATATATATATATATATATATATATATATATATATATATATATATATATATATATATATATATATATATATATATATATAGCCGTAGACGTAGACGGCTGGGATCGCCCGTAGACGGCTGGGATAGGCTCCAGCAGATCCCTGTGACCCTTCAAGGATAAAACGAGTATAGAAAATGGATGGATGGATGGATGGATGGATATATATATATATATATATATATATATATATATATATATATATATATATATATATATATATATATATATATATATATATATACATACACATATACACATATATATATATATATTTTTTTTTCTTCTGATCATTGTTTAGTCATTGATGCTCTATGAGTAAAAAAAATGAAAACAAAAAACACCCTTCTCTGTTTTTTCTCAAAATCACTATGAATACATTTGGTGTTTTGTCACAAAACAAAACATTTTTAAAAAAAATAGAAAAATTAAAAATCACATTTTAGCACATTAAACAAGCATTTATCATCAGGTAGCAACATTGTTTCTGAGAGGAAATCTGTCAAAAATGAAATTTTCTCCAACACAGCTGCACTGAAAAGACTGTCTGTAGTGAAAATTTGCTTAAATTATTTTTTTTTAACTTTCAAGCCTTATGAAATAATTGACTTATGCACCGTTTCTCAAAATAACATTTCATCAGCCATGTTTAGTCATCCAATTAAATTATCAGTTGATTCCTTGTCATCTCTTGTTTTAACATTTGTCTGGTTAACTTTGGGTGTTAAAGTTCTCATCATTTAGTCGTATATGTTAACAGATTCAACATCTCTTTTTTTTTCTTCCTTTGTGCATGCTTTCCTTCATGTTTTTCTCCCTCTCCTCTGTTTTTTTCACACACACGTCATGGACAGGTGAAAGGATTAAATTCTCCAGTCCAGTCCATGTTATCAGTACCAATGCTGGAGGAGGGAAAAGTTTCTCTCGGCCACCTTCAGATTACCTTCAGTTGTGGTCAAAATGTTCAAGTACCATGTCTTTGATCGAATTCTCTCCAGGCCGAAGCGCAGGAGCTTTGGGGTCTGTAACTCATAGGAAGACTCACAGGAGTCAGCTTTGTTCGCAGCTTTCGCTTGATCCAGAGGTACTCTGAAATGAAGCCAGCTGGCCCCTCTGACAGAAATAGAAATTAATTTCCAGGCCATTTCTGCCTCATGAAAAAATATTGTTTTATGTTGCCTATTAATATTTCATACTTGGGAGGTTTCTCCTCTGTTTGTCTTATCCTGTTTCTGTCGTCATCTCTTCTAACTCCACAATAAAAAAAATAACAGAACTGAAAGCAATGATTGGGATGCGACTGGGACTTTTTGTCCGTCTGTCTTCACCAACGGTACGCCTGCCTTCATTCCAACTAAGTTGGATTGCGTAACCTCAGTGTTGCAGCTTCATGTGTCTGACCTTTCTGACAGTATATTTACAAGTGA